>JAGSMP010000207.1:600000-1126354 GCA_029286625.1 Parnassius orleans
CTTATATTTACTTTTAATATTGTTTCACGAAATAAAAATACATCAATCACGTCTTTTTATAAATCATTAACGATTTTACATCATTATTCTGAGAATAGTACAGATACAATCTCCTACACTTAAGTTTGTTTTGCAAGACTTTTAAAATATATCTACCTTTAATATACTGCAAAACAATATAATAATTTTTTTCTTATGTGCTTGGAAAGAAAATCACTTATTGCTAATATATTATGAAGTGGCAGAGAATTTGTATTTAATAAATATAATATATATGTAGGCGAAAGAGGATCATCCCAGATGCACTCATGATAGATGCTGCAAATATGCGTACGTTACAATATAAAGTACAAGAAAATATAATAAACAGATCGCTAGCAATTCGTCGCAAATATATGGTACGCTTTCCCGATGATGTTCATTTCAAAAATCGATTACGTTTGATTACATGCAAACTAACACTAGGTAAGGTTAAGCTTTTGACAAGCCATCATCTCATATGATAATATGGACCGGAGAACTGGCTCTTTCCACTAAGCACACACAAACACACAGCTCTTTGTACAGCTTGCACGGCACTATTAGCATCGATAGAAGATATACGCTTTAACAACACAAACCCTCTTATATGAAAATATTCTAACATCCTCAATCATGCAATAATCGAAAGCGTGCGTCCCTTCGACCACGCATGGACCGGACGGCACCTTTCTCTCAAGCCACCACATACAGCTGTAAATTAGTATGTCCCTACGACCAACCGCTCGGGTCTGGCCCGGACGATACTGTTATCTGTACTCTGTTCAACCGACCTGACTGGACCGTCCTGTCCATGTCATGTCGGTGGTCGGTGTCATGTGTGTGCGTCCCTTCGACCAGTGTAACTCCACAATTAATAAGCTTGGACCTAATATAGTTTAACAATAATATATAGAAGAATAATTCAACTTCTTTAAAATTATTTTGTCTACACAATTCTTAATGTATGCAGTAAAATATTAAGAACATTATTTTTTTGTTATGAATATACCTAATACAAAATTTATGAACCATATATTTTGAAACACCCATTTTCAGCAGAATAGGTTCCAGCTTTAATTATTTATTACACAATCTGTCAGAGAGGAATGTCAGATGATTTGATTTATCATACTGCCTTAGATAGGTAGATCAAATTAGTTTTCATAAAATTGAAAGCTCAACATGAACACACTAGCATTATTGTTTAATTTGACAAGTGTAACAAATAGGTAATCTGAATGATTTAAAAAGGCTATTGCTTTTTCTTACCTATGACGGTACGTTAGCACATGGTAGGAACAGAAACCACTTTGCAACTTTCTTCTTTTTTGACCAGAAAAGCAGTGTTGGTGAAAGTGATTGCTACATATCATAGAAGTTTTATGTGGAGTCCAATTTTATCTATTTAATATCCGCAACCACTCTTCTTCAATCTCTGTATTTATAGGAATTTGCAAATAATATGCTGTTCGATTTCAATAAATGGACAATTCACATATTATCATAACCATGTAAGCTTATGTTAGTGGTCAGTGCAGTAGCCGTCCCTGTCATTATTGAATATTTGTTTCTGTGTCAATCTAAATCAAAGTTCTTCAAAACGTTTGTAAACACTTATTTTCAATAGAAATTTACTTAAATAGATAATCTTATTGAATTGATACAAACTTTGTTTATCTAAGGACTTTAAAAACCAAGCGTGAGACTGACCTAATCGTAAATAATAGCTCTATGACGTTTATGTTTTATACTATTATTATCAATAAAGTTAACTATTCGTTGTACAAGTATAATTTACTAGGTATCTTTCACTTTATTTGAATGAAATCGACATCAAAAACAAACGGAGAGTATTACTAATAAGTGAGGTTATAAACGCCCTCATATTTCTCTATTTGTTATGATGATTCATCTCAATACTAAATAAAATTAATTATTATTAAACTTTCTCCAAAGCCAGCAAATTTGTGAACTACTATTAAGACGAAACGATATTTATAAAGTTATAAACTTACTGCTAGAATGAGTAATCCTGGGGATTATTCTTTTTGGAAGAGTTACACATTCTGGTACAGAACAAAAAACCGTCGTATTATACACATAAATTTACTAGTTATCACTTTAATTCACTGAAATTGCCGCAGTGTATTCCCGATATGTGTTTAGTCTCGCCATATATAAATAATAATTTATAATGGAAACAAAAGAATACATACCGAGAGTTAACCTCAAATCTATAAGCTCACTTAAAAAAGTTTATAATATAAATAAAACACGTGTTGTAGATTCATACCAAAGACATTAAAAGGTAATAAATATTTAAGCCTTCAATATAGTTATCAGTTCTCACGAAAACTTGATAGACAATTACCAACTGGAGTTGTCGCTTTTAGGTGTCGATGTGCGCGCGCATCGTAAGAACTTCATGGTGTCGCTTTTAGGTGTCGGTGTGCGCACGCATCATAAAAATTCACTCTCATATTTTTATCCAAATGCGCCAAAAGATGTATAACTTCAAAAAGAAGTTCCTTTTATGTTAAAGTTGTAAAAATTCACTTTGCCAATATCCGCTCAATAAAATAAAATGATGTGTCTTACCTAGTTTGAAGAGCACCTCCCGCCCTCCCTCACTTGCGTGCACTATCCCCGCCACCAATAATCCCAGCACCACTAATCCCACCACCACTACAGTAGGAAAGACAGAGAAAGAAAGGCAAAAACAGCTGCTATTTATAAAACTCGCCGACGCAACCGCTCCCCACTTAAGTAGCGAGAGCCCGCGTCATGCGATAAAACATGCGACCAATCACCACCTGACGTACGCAGCCGCCTGCTATTAAATTAATAACAAACCGCTGCGAAACGCCCGCCTACCCTCCAACCACGCAACCAATCGCTGATCACCGTGACGGTGACGAACGACCATATTGCGAGGCTGTCCTTTTATTTATTAGAGATTTTATTATTAGAGAGCAGGTTTAAAGATGTTTAAGAGAGGTGAGTTAGAAACATTTGTTTGTTCATTCAGCAGTGCAACATTACTATTTTTATTTTTTAATATCTCCAACTGCTCCAGCTCACATAGTCGCAGCCCTTTATTACAAGTATGTAAGACTTTAAAGGAGTGGTGGTTGGTTAGGTTGTGTCCAGTGTCCAAGAGATGTATAGCGAAATGGGATTTATCAGGATTGCAATTCCTGTACGCGGCTAAATGCTCTTTGTAACGTGTCCCGAAGTTGCGACCAGTCTGACCCACGTAAACGACGTGGCATTCGTCACAAACAAGTTTATAAACACCCGACTTTTGACGAATATCTAACTAATCTTTATTATTTCAGGTATTCCTAAGATAATTGTTTGTTTTGAACGCAACGTAAACGCCGCTTTGTCAAAGAGTATTACCTATTTTTTCAGATGTGGTGCCTAAGTAGGTCAAACTGCTCATATATCGACGAACACTTTGAAGTTGAACCGCGTACAGAGAATTGCGAATGACATGCTTTTCTTTCTTTTTAATTAATTTATTAATGAGATTTTTTGAAAAACCATTAGAGACCGCAATTTGATAAATTACGTTAAGTTCTTTTAAAGAATTTTCTTTACTTAATGGGACAGTAAAAACAATAAAAAGCGGCTAATTTATGTTGCCAAGGATGACACGATGACGCGGGAATAACCGTGTCGGTATGAGTTGGCTTTCGGTAAATTTGGAAAACATGCAACGACTCTTTTCTTGTTATTGTTAAGTCAAGGAAATTAAGTGAACAATGTTGTTCCAATTCAAGCTTAAATTTAATTTTATCGTTGACTCTATTTATTTTATTAAGGAAAACATCCAGTTGTCTTCTTGTGCCTGTCCAGCAAATAATTATGTCGTCTACATATCTATAATAGTACAAGATATTTTGATTGACAACTATATGTTGTTTATCGAAATTATCCATGAAAATGTCCGCCATAAGGGGACTTAGAGGGGACCCCACAGCAAACTCTTATTTTTGTAGATAGAAACGGTTATTAAACCGGAAATAGTTTTGTTTCATACAGAGAGAGGTTAAGTTAAGAAGATCATTTGTTTCTCCGGGATATAATCGACGTTTATTAAAGAGATCTGCGAGTATACGCAATCAGTCAGGTGATGGGACATTTGTGAAAAGATTATCAACGTCTACAGATAACAACATGAATTTAAGAGGAATACGAATATCTTTAATTTTGGAAACGAGATCTAAACTATTTATAAGGCTGTAAGTTGGGTTGAAACCAGATTTCTCCCGAAGGAGGAAGTTTAATTTTTAAGCAAGGAAATAAGCTGGTGCACCTATATATGAGACAACTGGACGAATAGGAACATGTTATTTATGTATTTTAGGTAACCCATATAAAATGAGTGCTTGTCTCGGAGCAATCTTGTTCCAAAGCATTCTTGTTCCAATGAATTCATTGGAACAAGATTGCTCCGAGACAAGTTGTGATCGGGAAAAACATATGATGACTGTTGTATACATACTTTAATATCCAAAGTAAACTTTTTGATTGGGTCAGACCCCAATAACTCAAAGTCCTCTCCTTGAATAACATCGTTAACCTTCTGGATGTACCCGCTATTCTCCATAATAACAACAGTATTGCCTTTGTCGGCTTTAGTAACAATGAGGTTATTGTCCTTTATTCTCTGATTTAGTGACTTATAAATAGGGAACTCAGTATTGTAAAGGGAAGATGCGGGTACAGCCCGAATTTCTTTAGCTACCAAACTTTTAACGATGTTATCTTTCTTCCCGATCACAACGGCCATCTCCGCGTCAACGGCCAAAGTCTCTAACGATTTTTGGGAGACCGAAGGTGTTAATTATACTTTAGACCTTATGTAAAAAGGACAACTCATCCTTGGAAACTGGACATCGGAAATATTTTTTAAAGCGGGGATAAAATTGGTGATATTCAGTATATACGTCGTTATTACGTTTACGGGATGAAGTGGATATAAGTCGTTGCAACTTACGGGACTGAATTTGATATTTCTCATAAACAGCCATTGAAGCAAGTTCTCAACTTTCCCATCCAAAATGGTGGTGTGTCTTTCCTAGTGTAGTGATGGTGGGAGTAGTGGTGCTGGGATAAGTGATGGGGATAAAAAGTAAGTGAGGGAGGCGGAGGTGCTCTTCAAACTAGGTAAGACACATCATTTTATTTTATTGAGCGAATATTGGCAAAGTAAATTTTTCCTACTTTAATATAATGGATTTCCGCAAAGTAACGCCTGGTTCTATTAATTAATTTTATGTATTGGAACATTATGGGAAACTTATGTTTGTATTTTATTTCCCGTATGAGAAATAGAAAAAGCGAACTAGTTGTAAAACGTTCTGTAAAATAATCGCTGATTCGCCTGCTAATGGTGATGATTACATCAAATCTATCTTGGCGGCTAAAAGATCATCATCATTACAGCCCTTCACAAGTCCACTGCAGAACATAGGCCTCCCCCACGGAATGCCACAAAGCACGGTCCCATGCCACTGCATCCATTGACTTCCTGCATGTCCTACCAGGTCGTCACTCCATCTAGTGGGGGGCCGCCCTACACTTCGCCTGCCGGTAGGAGGCTGCCACTCGAAAACCTTTCTTCCCCAACGGTTGTCGGTTCTTCGAGCTATATGGCCGGCCCATTGCCACTTCAGCTTACTAATCCTTTGCGCTATGTCGGTTATTCTGGTTCTACTGCGGATATCCTCATTTCTTAGTTTATCACGCAGAGAAACGCCGAGCATAGCCCTCTCCATAGCTCGCTGAGCGACCTTGAGCTTCCTCATACGGCCAGTAGTGAAGGACCACGTCTCAGTTCCATATATCATCACTAGCAACACGCACTGGTTGTACAATTTAGTTTTGAGGTTTTGAGGTATGCCTGACGAGAAGATGGGTCGTAATCTCCCGAACGCTGCCCAGCAGAGTTGAATCCGTCGATTGACCTCTCGGTCGAAGTTGGACTTACCTAGTCGGACTATTTGACCCAGGTAAACATATTCGTCAACAACTTCGAGCTTAGTGCACCCAACAACTACCGGCATAGGTGTGACATGGACATTAAACATTATTTTTGTTTTATCCATGTTCATCTTGAGACCTATGCGTTAGGAGACACTATTGAGGTCAATGAGCATAGTGCTAAGGTCTTCCAGCGATTCTGCCATAAGGACTATATCGTCGGCAAATCGAAGGTGAGTGATGTACTCGCCATTTACGTTAATACTGTATCCTTTTCAGTCCAGTAGCTTGAAAACGTCTTCCAATACAGCGGTGAAGAGTTTCAGGGATATAACTTCACCCTGTCTTACACCTCTCTGCAGTTCGATAGGTTTCATACTCTGGTTCTGTACTCGGATAGCCATCGTAGCCCTACTGTACAAACACTTCAGCACCTCGATATACCGACAGTCCACTTGGCACCGCTGAAGGGATGGCAGCACCGCCCAAATTTTGACGGAATCAAAGGCTTTCTCATAGTCCACATACGCCAGACATAGTGTCAAATTGTACTCTTCGGACTTCAGTACAATTTGTCGAAGGGTATGTATGTGGTCTATGGTGCTAAAGCCTTTTCGGAAACTGGCTTGTTCGGGAGGCTGCAAGTCGTCGATTCTGCATGCGAGACGATTCGTAATGACTCTCGAAAACAGCACGTAGACGCGGCTCAGAAGGGAAATCGGTCTGCAGTTCTTCAAGAGAGCGTTGTCGCCTTTCTTAAAGAACAAGGCCACCGCACTTCTGCTCCACGCCTCCGTGTAGTGCCACTATAGAGTACGGAATTTAAGAGCTTCTGAAGGACTACAAGTACCGGTTTTCCACCTGTTTTCAGAAGCTCCGCTGTAATTCCATCCTCGCCTGGGGCCTTGCCGTTTTTAAGGTGATGGAGGCTATTCTAATCTTGCTTAGACTGACGTCCGGAATATCATCGGAATAGTGTCGGATAAGACTTGCTCTTGGATCGTTACTCACACTTGCGTGTGGCTCCAACGATGATGTGTACAGCTGCCCATAGAACCTCTCAATCTCACCAAAATCTCAGGTGTCCCGGAAACGACGCTGCCACACTCGGTCTTCAGCTTCGATAGTTGGCTCTTTCTGGCAGACAGATCTCTAGCAAAGACTTTGGGCCTGGTTCCGCTCGATCGCTTCTTCAATACGAGCTGTATTAAAGTTGCGTAAGTCCCGCGGCATGCATTTGGAGATCTGTCTGTTCAGTTGCCTGTATGCTATCAAATCTACTGAAGATTGCAGCTTCATTTCCCGTCTAACAGCCATGAGATTACAGTGTGATCGGAGAGTTTTGTGTTCTTCTGCGGCGGGTCTTACAAAACTTAGCTCCGACTGCATGGATAGTTTCCACGAGCTTATCATTCATATCGTCCACTGCATTGCAATCTTCTAGACACTGAAAACGGTTTTGTAACTCGAGCTGAAAGGTTTCGGGACTTTGGATTAGAGCAAAAGGGGGACGGAGCGTTGACTTCATTAGGACCTCTCCAATTTAACGTTTAGGTTCAGTGTGGCTCTAACCATTCGGTGATTGCTACCAGTTTTCACCCTCGCGATCACTGAGACATCACTGAACAGTTGGCGTCTAGTCGTCATAATGAAGTCAATCTCATTTTTTGTCGAACCGTCGGGGCTCGATCAGGTCCACTTCTTGTGGGCCCGCTTCTGGAAGAAAGAGTTCATTATAAAGAGTCCCTCTTTCTCCATGAAGTCGGCCAGCGGCTGGCCCCTTAGGTTCCTTTGCCCTAATCCGAAAGTAGGGAATACTTTCAGCTCACTGTTCTCTCTTGTGCCTAGCTTTGCGTTGAAGTCTCCCATGAACACCGTATAGTGGGTTTTGGAGGAATGCATGGCTCTAAAAATATCCTCATACATTTCCTCCACCTGCTCATCAGGGTGTGTCGAGGTTGGTGCGTAAACCTGTATGACCTTCAGCAGAATACCGTTTGGTGATTCTGAGTATAAGGTACGCAACCTCGTCGACACACTCCCAGTCTTCTAACGTTGTTAACGAGAGACTTGTGGACGATAAATCCGACACCTTCTTGGGACAGATGGTCGCCCTCCCGGTGATAGAACAAGTTGCCGTATTCCAGGATTACCGTGTCCTCCTCTCTTCGGACCTCGGATAATCCTATAATTTTTCAGCGCAACTTGTCTATCTCTTCCAGCTCAGAATCTTCGTCAGTCCTCAGAGTGCGTGCGTTATAAGTTGCCAGGTCGAGTCGTCGTAGGTGGCAACCGAACCTCCACCGGAGATTCTTAGCACCCCCTGCCCCGCCGTTACCATGGTCGCCACAGTAGCTAGGAATAGTGGGGCCGCCGGGGACTTGGGGCCGTCTCTTCGTAACTTTCTTCATTGGGGGTATATTGCCGTAGTTGCCACGCTTGGCGAGCGGATTGGCAACCGTAGTTCTTTTATTGTTATTTGCTGTTATCAGAAAGTTGCTGCTACCCATGTTCTGCCTCAGTTTCCCTCTGTCGCCTCTTACGACACCTACGGGAAGATGTGACCGGTGGAAGGAAATGGGGAGATCTCCCACCGGGCAAGGTGTTCTGCCCGGGGAGTAGCCAACGCTCCGAGTGGTAGTTCGGAGCTATGGTATATATACTGTTTTTTTAATTCGGAACTTTGATAGCGCGATTTAGGTTTCGATGTATTTCGCTTGTGGCGCGAAAACAGCGCCGCCACAAAGATATGGGGAAGTGGGTGTTCTAACCCGCCAAGGGGCTAAAAGATAGTGAATATAGACGATTATATAAAATCGTTATTCTAAAATTCATCACACGTATCCTGACGAGAATATGTGTCGTAATCTCCCGAACGCTGCTTAGCCGAGTTGAATTTGTCGATTACCTCTCGGTCAAAGTTGGACTTTTCTAGTCGGACTATTTGTCCCAGGTAAACATACTCGTCAACAACTTCAAGGTTAGGGCTCCCAGCAACTACCGGCATAGGTGTGATATGGACATTACCCATGATTTTTGTTTTGTCCATATTCATCTTAAGACCTATCCGTATGAAGGCACTATTAACACTTTGACAGCCAAGCATTTTGTAGAGCGCATTCGCCTGTACGCCGGCCATCTACGGCATTTTTGTAAGTTCTGTTTAAAAAGAACTAAAGAAGTAATATATTTGCTTTTTTAGTATATGCTAGAATAACTAATTTATTTTTATAATAAAAATAAAACAAAGTAAATTAATTTTTAACCGTGTAGTGGCGGATAACAATATCCACTACTACATATCTTCCCGTGGGTGATGTAAGATGCGAGAGTGGGAGACAGGCAGGAGATGGGCAGCAGCATCTTCCTGATAACAGCAATATCACAATAAAAAACTGCGGTTGCCAACACGCTCGCCAAGCGTGGCAACTATGGCAATATACCCCCCGATGAGTAAAGTTACGAAGAGACGGCCCCCAGTCCCCGCCAGCCCCGCTATTCCTGGCTACGGTGGCGACCATGGTAACGGCGGGGCAGGGGGTGCTAAGAATCTCCGGTGGAGGTTCGGTTGCCACCTACGACGACTCGACCTGGCAACTTATAACTCACGCACCCTGAGGACTGACGAGAAGATCCTGGAGCTGGAAGAAGAGATAGACAAGTTGCACTGGAATATTATAGGATTATCCGAGGTCCGAAGAGAGGGGGAGGACACGGTAATCCTCGATTCCGGCAACTTATTCTATCACCGGGATGGCGGCCATGTGTCCCAAGGAGGTGTCGGATTTATCGTCCACAAGTCTCTCGTTAACAACGTTGTAAAAATTGGGAGTGTGTCGACGAGGGTTGCGTACCTTATACTCAGAATCACCAAACGGTATTTCCTAAAGGTCATACAGTTTTACGCACCAACCTCGGCACACCCCGATGAGGAGGTGGAGGAAATGTATGAGGATATCTCTATTTAGATAACATAAAAATTATATTATAAATAAATAGTTTTACCGTGTTACATTGTTCTGAATACCGCAATCTTGTGGAATTAGCGCGCTTCTCATAAAGGGCCTCTAAATATTTTAAAGAATTGCTTAGAACTTTTTTTTATTGCTTCACTTGATGTTTTTGTTAAGCCATATCACTTGTTGCAATTTGTAAAAAGTTAAATAATACTAAAAAAATATATGATAACTATCTACACTACCATTTTACCATTTAAGACCATATCATCAAAAAATATCAAGATAATTTGGCAGTGCGAGATAGCAGATTCACAATACATCAAAAGTGTTTTATTTCTCATTATTTATGTGATAGTGGGGGTGATCTGCTGCTTATAAATCCGCTTAGATTCTAGAAGGAAGAAGTATCTTTGCTTCTACTATATCTGCCACAAAGTAGTAATAATTGGTTGGTTGTTTCCGTTTTAGAGGTCAGGAGAGACATGATGGTTACAGTCTGTGATGCAATCCATTTTAGACCTCTGGTATTCTCCTGACACTGCAGACTAAAATGGAGTGCAAGAAATTTGTTATTTTTTTCATTTGAAGTTAGTTTCAGACATTTTTAGGTTACAGTAGCGAAACGGCATGAGACTGATTGTTATAAAGATAACACAAACACTTTTTTTAATTTAAATCATAAATATTCGTTGCAACAGTGAAGACTAATGAAAAATAGCTCGTATTTGAAATTATAATAATACCCCACCCTTGAGGTATTTTGCCGTTTTTTCCTATTTATTAAAATAAAAACTATAATAGCCTCAGATTTTTAGTTGTGTGTAACTTTATTAAAGTGCACTGCAGTCTGCGGGTTCGATTCCCATCCGAAATAAATAAATAAGTGTTTGTATAGCCAATTAATTATAGTTCCAGGTCGTACACTTCAGTAATATTTCAAGCAAAATTTTTGCTAATCTGATTACTAATTTAAATAAATAAATATCGACTAAATTAGGTACTTACATTTTTAAATTACGAGTGAATATTATGTTTATATTTCTTCCATAATATTATTAAATTAATTATTTACATTAAATTTATCAGCACAATTATTGCACAATATATAACATTTAATAATGCATATTTATGAAAAAAAAATGAACTCAAAAATCATTTCCTTTTAATTTAAATCCAAGTTTAATACAATATAAATGTAGCTTTATATAGCAGAACATGTTGTTAACATCCAACGAATTTCACCTACATCATTAAGTGTAAATTGAGCGAGTTTTGTTTACTTTACAGTACTCACATTAATTTGGTGCGGTTTTTATAGTTTTAGTAGAATAACTAGCAAAATTTATATCATTTATATAATTTTATGTTATCTAAATAGTTACAGTTACATGCGTAATAGACTTCATAATAGATCAAAAACCTGAAGTGGCAACTGCCCGGCCATTAGGCTCGAAGAACCTACAGCCGATGGGGAATGTTCTCAAGTGGCAGCATCATAACGTTAAGCGAAGTGTAGGGTGGCCCCACTAGATGAAGTAAACACTTGTTAAGATATGCAACAAGTTAATGAATGCAGGTGGCTCAGGAAAGTACATTGTGGCATTCCTTAGGGTAGGCCTATGTGCAAAAGCGGACTTGTATCATCATCACCATCATTACAGCCCTTCACAAGTCCACTGCTGAACATAGGCCTCCCCAAAAGAATGCCACAAAGAACGGCCCTGAGCCACCTGCATCAATCAACTTCCTGCATGTCTTACCAGGTCGTCACTCCATCTAGTGGGGGGTTGCCCTACACTTCGCCTACCGGTACGAGGCTGCCACTCGAGAACCTTTTTTCCCCATTGGTTGTCGGTTCTTCGAGCTATATGGCCGGCTCATTGCCACTTCAGCTTATTAATCCGTTGGGCTATGTCGGTTACTCTGGTTCTACTGCGGATATCCTCATTTCTAAGTTTATCACGCAGAGAAACCCCGAGCATAGCCCTCTCTATAGCTCGTTGAGCGACCTTGAGCGTCCTCATACGGCCAGCAGTGAAGGACCACGTCTCAGTTCCATAGGTCATCACTGGCAAGACGCACTAGTTGTACAGTCCCGTTTTCAGGTTTTGAGGTATTCCTGACGAGAAGATGTACCGTAATTTTCCGAACGCTGCCCAGTCAAGTTGAATCCGTCGATTGACCTCTCGGTCGAAGTTGGACTTACCTAGTCGGACTATTTGTCCCAGGTAAACATACTCTTCAATAACTTCGAGATATGTGCTGCCAACAACTACCGGCATAGGTGTGAAATGGACGTTAAACTTGATCTTGGTTTTGTCCATGTTCATCTTAAGAGACACTATTGAGGTCAATGACATTAGGACTTAGATCCTCCAGTGATTCTGCCATAAGGACTATATCGTCGGCAAATCGAAGGTGAGTGATGTACTCGCCATTGATGTTAATACCGTATCCTTTCCAGTCCAGTAGCTTGAAAACTTCTTCCAATGCAGCGGTGAAGAGTTTCGGGGATATAAGGTCAACCTCTCTTACACCACTCTGCAGTTGGTACTGTACAAACACTTCAGAATTTCGATATACCGAGAGTTAACTTGGCACCGCTGAAGGGACTGTAGCACCGCCCGAATTTCGACGGAATTAAAGGCTTTCTCATAGTCCACATACGTAAGGCAAAGTGGCAGATTGTACTCATCTGTCTTCTGTACAATTTTCCGAAGGGTGTGTATGTTGTCTATGGTACTTAAAGCCTTTTCAGAAACCGGCTTGTTCGGGAGGCTGGAAGTCGTCGAATCTGTGTGCGAGACGATTCGTAATGACTCTCGAAAACAGCACGTAGACGCAGCTCAGAAGGGAAATCGGTCTGTAGTTCTTCAAGAGAGTGTTGTCGCCTTTCTGGAAGAACAAGGCCACCGCACTTCTGCTCCACGCTTTCGGAATAGTCCCACCATGGAGGACAGAATTAAAGAGCTTCTGAAGGACTTCAAGTACCGGTTTTCCACTCGCTTTCAGAAGCTCCGCTGTAATTCCATCCTCCCCTGGGGCCCTACCGTTTTTACGGTGCTAGAAAGCCATTTTTATCTCGCTCTGACTGACGTCCGGGATTTCATCGGAATAGTGTCGGATAAGACTCGCACGTGGATCGTTACTCACACTTGCGTGTGGGTTCAACGATGACGTGTACAGCTGCCCATAGAACCTCTCAATCTCACTCAAAATCTCAGGTCTCCCGGAAACGATGCTGCCACACTCGGTCTTCAGCTTTGACTGTTGGCTCTTTCTGGCAGACAAATCTCTGGCAAAGACTTTGGAGCCTTGGTTCCGCTCGATCGTTTCTTCGATACAAGGTGTATTGAAGTTGCGCAAGTCCCGCCGCATGCATTTGGAGATCTGTCTGTTTAGTTGCCTGTATGCTGTCAAATCTGTTGAAGACTGTAGCTTCATTTCCCGTCTAACAGTGTTTAAATTAAGAGTGTGATCGGAGTGTTTTTGTGTTCTTCCGCGGCGGGTCTTAGCTCCGACCGCATGGACAGTTTCCACGAGCTAATTATTCATATCGTTCACTTCATTGCAGTCTTCTAGGCACTGAAAACGGTTTTGTCACTTGAGCTGAAAGTTTTCGGGAATTCGGACTAGAGAACGAGGGGGACGGAGCGTTGACTTCATTACATGAGACCTCTCCAACTTAACGTTTAGGTTCAGTGTGCCTCTATCCATTTGGTGATCGCTACCAGTTTTCACCCTCGCGATCACTGAGACATCACTGAACAGTTGTCGTCTGGTCGTCATAATGAGGTCAATCTCATTTTTTGTCCAACCGTCTCATTTTTTGTCGGACTTGTATATTCATTTTTAATTACAACAGCCTATCAAACGTACACTGCTGAATATAGGCTGCACCCACAGATTACCTAATAGGGTTAATAAATGCAAGCATAGTTACTACGCTTGGCGGGCGAGTTGGCAGTCACAAGTATTAATTATGTTACTGCTGCTCATTTGTTCCAGTTTCCCTTGGTTGACATAGGGTGGCAGATATTCTTATTTCAGAATGGTCTTTTAATTGGCTGTAATGATAACGATCATATTACCTTAATAAATTTTTAATATATACCGTATAGATCGGATCTATTAATGTGGCGTTATTTAGATTTAAAATGATTATAGAACTGATTATCATATCGATTTTTTCTATTTCCAAAAATCTTCAGAAGTTTTGTATAAAACATAGTCTAGATCTGTTAGTAAAGTTTCATCACAATCAGTTCAGCCAGTCCAAAGATTATCCCGAACAGACAGACTGAATTTTTTTTTTAAACTGATTTTTATGTCTTAATAGCATGAAAATAACCCATGAGCTTAATAAAAGCCAATTATTTCAATATAACAAACGTAGACTTCAATTTTATTTATATGTTGTATACAATGATATTTAATATACGTAGTGAACCTCGCTTAATGGTATTTATGTTGTGCGTATATGTCTGGTCTTTCAGGTTTTCTTTGATTTAAATGTATCTCGATTGTGAGCTGGGGACCATTTCAAGAGGTATCTTAATAAAATTAAGACACATTTTAATTTTGTTAAAAGAAGTATGAAGTGCTGTACAGAAAATGAAACTTTCAACTCAAAATTTGAGATTATTTTAAAGTAACTGATCGATCGATCATGATCTAGTACACTAATTTGTTTTTGTATAATATATAACATATTTAAAATGAAGATGGAGTAGGTAATAATGCTAAATGCAAATATTATTGTTGGTATGAGTCATTCTATCTTACATACTAGACAAAGATAGAATAATGATGCTAAATACAAATAGTATTGTTGTTATGAAGAAAAAGGTTATATGTAGGACAGAACGACCTACATATAACCTTCATCCTAAGCACCTAGAGTTTATGATATTGAAAATTTTTTTTGAAGTTATACTTCTTTTGGGGCGTTTGGGAAAAATGATGAGGGTGAATTTTTACGATGCGCGTGCACACCGATAACTAAAAACGACACCATGAAATTGTTAAGATGCGCGCGCACACTGACACCTAAAAGCGACAACCTTAGTGGGTAATTGTCTCTCAAGTTTATTTTTTGTTACGGTAAAGATGTATAAGTTCCTACGTGCGTACTTAAGTACGCACACACTTTCTTTTTCGATTGAGGAATACTAATCGCTTGTACAAAATTTATAACATTATCGATTTATTTGTTTATCAATTCAAGTAAAATCATAAAATTTCAGTTGAAGTATAATTCAAAATTTTATTGTGGAGCTGAATATAATCAGCACACAAGTGGTAGGAAGAGGACAAGTTTAAACTTATAAAATTAATTTAAAGAAATAAAAATTACAAACAGGAGAGGAGATAACACGCCACCTTGTAGAACACACGCTGCTGTAGAAATCTAGGTGCAAAAATTTCTTGCATTTGAATGCGCTATCAGTGACCAAACAAGTAATTACGAAACCAGTCACCCAAAGAGAATAGGATGCCTAAAAAAGATATATCAGAATTAACAAAATTAAATGAATTGCTAAAATATTTGGTTCTTCAAACCATGCCGAATATCATCGGTGATTTGACGAAGTGGCGAAGTCGTACGTCTTCGTTATCTATAATAATTCACTGATAACTATCAAGTTATCAGTGAATTATTCACTCCTTATTAAAAAAAAATGAATTATTGGTTATAAAAGTTTTATGAGTGAATAATTTAATTACTTATTAAAACAAAAATCTAAATTTTTACGCTTTTTCGGCGATAGATGTGATGATAAATAAAAATACTTTAATTCTCTCTGAAATATCGAGAGATACTGAAGTAACTATGAAATGCGTTTATTATTAAATTTTCAAAATCCTAAATTTAATATATTACATATTTCTAGCTTTATCTTTATATTCTATTTAATTAATAATATTAGGTTTATTACATTAGGCATTTTTATGTAACTAATCTAAACCTAAAATTTATGTAAATGTATCTAATAAATTGTATGTGGATGAGTTAGTGTATTTAGGATGTGTGTTTAGCAGGGATTGTAAGCCATAAAGTAAAAATGGGGCTCTTCGCTCTATTGTGGGAAGTCAGAATGTGTCAAAAAAGGCACGTATGTCAATTCACAATGCTGTGTTAGTCCCAACCTTAATGTATCGTAGTGACATTTGGGTGTGGCAGAAAAAGCAAGAGAGTAGAAATAAATTCTGTAGAAATGCGGTAATTATGATGTGAATGAGGTGAGAGAGGTGTGTCAGAATCGTGGAAAATTGAATTCTACCCCTCTGGGTGACAGATGTTTATATGTCACTATGCCCATAGACACCTACATTTATCATCGCTTAAGAACCAAAATGCAAATGAGTTGTCACTCCTAAGGGCTAAGTCAAAGACCTCGTTGTCAGTAAAAATGTTCTCTGGTTCCTTATCACCATTAGAAACACAACAGCATTATGCTGCTATTTTACGCTGGTATTCTATAAGATGTGGTCCTTCTTTGTCGAGCCTTTCCATTTGCTTTGCAGCCACAATACAGCTGCAGCGTGGCTTTACCACGATGTCTATGGGGCAGTATTTACTTACCGTTAATTGAACTGAGTTCTGTTTGTCATCCTTATTTATTGATATAAAAGTGAGGAGTGGACGCTTGTTACCGCCGGAGCAGGCTCAGGTGGACTGTGTGCTCGTTTGCCACCCTATCCTATAAAAAACAGGTAATTACAGCATGTAAAAGCCCACTCATGAACATAGGTTTCCTCCAATGATAGCCTTTAGGGTGATTTGATATAGCACGCTGCAGCTATATTATGGTCGTAGCACAAGTGGGTCAGCTCAACCGGGGAAGTACCACCCTCTAACATAATACCAACGTAAATGTGTGTTGTATAGTGAGTGTAGAAAACCGAAAACCCTTTTTACTGGAAATGGGGCATTCTATCTTAGTCGTCACGGGTGACAATGCAAAAGCGGTCCGGGGCAAGGGGGGAGTGGAACGCCGTCCGCACAACACAGCGACAGCAGTCAACACAACGACACGAGCCATCGACGGGTTGCAAGTTTAATCCACTACAATAATTACTAGTTTATTAAATCATTTAAAGAAGAGGAAATTTTTTAACAATTTTGGTGACCCTGACGTGATTTATTAACGACATGCACGAAGGACAAAGAATTTTATTATATTATATTAAGGAGGAAATATTAGGACTTTATCACTACGGAAACATCATAATTAACAAGTACGAAAAATCGCTCAATCCAAGGGAAGTACGTCCATTCCTATCTATATTTCTTTCCATTCCAGCTCAATTTGTGTAAATAACGTAGACGATTTGATGGCACTTTATTTTTCTACCCACATCATAAAATTAAAAATTTTAGTTTAAATTTAATTTTTATATCCAAAAACCGATTTTAACCCTACACTATTCGGCGTACTTGTTTTTCCTACACAGGGGTGCTGAGGTACCCCATTCTAAAATATTATGTTTTTTTTTTAAATACAAACCAATTAGTGAAACTATTGCTTTATTATGAAATAGTAGCAACTTAAGATTACAAATCAGTCTCAAAATCTAAATAAAATATGAATTTGCGCATTTTCACAGACTTTCCATACAAATGTTTATTTTACGCCTATAGTACGTCATCTTGCTTTTTCTATTCTTAATTCTTGGGAATAAGTTATAGCAAACCTTATGTATAAGTACAGGAACGGAACTTTGATTAGCCATAGTTTTTTTAAGGAAAGCTATAATTGACTATTTTATATCCCTCCTCAAATTTGGGTATTAAAAGCTTAGCTCCAAAGTAAATGTTCCTTGACAAGCTCTAAATCCATTTTTTTAAATATGCGTCAAAACTTTTTCCGGCTAATTATTTGTTCTTTACCATACGTAAAATTTGATTCGTTAAGCAAATTGATGCCTAGTTGGTTTATAACTACTCCGCCTCCATTAATGTCCGTTGTTCATTCCTTTTACAAAAATAACTCTTTTAATTATATTTATAAATGTGGAAAACTGTAATGCATGAGAAAATAAAAATACGGTATTCCTACACTGGGGTGCTGAGGTACCCCACGTCATTCGTTTACACCTCCATACAGCGCGACTGTCGACGTTAGTCCGATTAATTAGTAGTGGACGATACTAAACTTAAATACACGAAAGATCAAATATGTAGGTATAGCATAAGCAGAATTATTTAAGAAACAAACCTCCCTGGGGTGCCCCAGCACCACATATAGGGTTTTAGGGTTAAATTCAATTTAAAAGATCTACAGTAGTGTAAACTAGTTGAAAACGTAATTTTATTCTTAAGTATCTTCAGATTATCATTCAAATTTGTGTAATTTAAACACATCTCTTTTCTTTATGCCATCATATGCAAGCTTTTAACAAATTAAGTGAATACCATTTTAATTTTGCCGATAATTTCAGATTTCCTGAGTAAACGGGCGAAACTTATGAACAACGGGCGATCGTCGTGAGATCGCGTTCATTCAAACGTTACGTTGGTAAAGTTTTACGGCAGGAGACTCACCGCGCCGTGCACACGGTGACCGTTGGGCGAGTCAACTCTTCGCTCGATATCTTATCTTGGTCAGTATTTAATTGACTTGTGGTCTTGTTCTGGATGTGTTGAAAGTGAGTCAGGAAATAGGGCAAATAATTTAAAATTACCCACAATAAAAAATTCCTCGTTTGATGGTTGTTCAAATAAATGGCTTGAGTTGAGAGACAGGTATTTATCCTTAATTCACAGTAATGACAGAACTGACGACAATAAAATTCCATTATTTGAAAACATATTTAACGGGCTCAGCAAGTGCAGTCATCAGTTCTGTTACAGTTTCTTCTAACAATTATAAAATCGCTTGGTTGTTGCTCTGCGAGAGATGTGACAATAAACACTAATTAATGAACACTTGCAATGTTTATTTTAATTGAACAAATAACAAAGGAATCGGATAAATGCATTCGTACTTTGATTGAAACTTTGTCCAAAAATCTAAGCACTTTAAATTTATTAGGCGAGCCTACTAAGAAATGAGATACTCTTATTATTTATATGGCGTCATCTTAGTTGGATAATCCAGCTACGAGGAAATGGGAAGAATACAGAAGTAAAATAGAGTCTCCAACTTTGGAAAAGTTACTTCTTCATCTATTTCCTATAATCATAAAAATTTTAGGCCACAAAGCTTTAATAAATCAAACACATTTGTTGTTTCTTCCAATTCCAGTATTGGGCAATGTATTTATGTTCTCAATATCACAGATTAAATGAGTGCTTAAAAAGAAGGCACAACACATAATAATGTGTTGTGCCTTATGACATAAACAAAAATTACAAATTGTTACAACACAATCACAACAATTACAGACACAACAGTTACAACAACAACAAACATATACAAAACAACAAGCTATACCTACCACTTCTCTTATTTCAACAAAATCTAATAATGATCAAGAAAACCTTTTGTCAATTCCTGAGTCAGATCCTACGACATCTGTTACCATATTTGCTTGTACCAAATCTTGCCGTCCACAGCGTTGGTCGAGCTTACAAACAATGACAACACTTTTATTTTGCGGGCGTTACTGGACAGTGGAAGTCATTCTTCGTTCATTTGTGAGAAAACTCAAGTACAAATTGGCTGCTTCAAGCACATAAATCGGTACCAATATGTGTTCGCTTTGAACAATAATGCAATTAATGTTAACAGGACATTGTAATTTTCAAATAAAATCATTACATAATTTTTTCACTATCCTCGTTAAATGCTACATTGTACCTAACATTACTGATAAGCTTCCCCAAACAAAGTTTAATCATCAAAGCTTAGGTATCCCAATTAATCTTATGTTGGCTGACCTTAAGTTCTGCAACCCAACAGAAATTGATATTTTACTAGGAGCTGATGTGTTTTGAGCCTATTTTTCATGAAACGGAATTAAGTTGGATAGTGGCTGGCTCCACAGGGGGGAATCTGAATTTACAAAGGAAAATTGCGTGTCACTTTAGTCTTGACATAAAAATCAACTGGCTAAATTTTGGGAACTCGAAATTATTGCGAGTCACTATTTAAAGAAACTATTCATCGCGATGGTAACGGTAGATTCTGCGTTCAAATTCCTTTACGCGAATCACTTGATGTAATATATTGGGGGACTCTTAAAATGAAAAACATATCAAAGTAGAAATGCGAATACAGTAAATTTATTTATGAGTACGAAAACTTAGGGCATTTACGTGAAATTCCGAAACCTATATTTGGTTGTTATTTACCCTATCATGCGGTTATAAGGGAGCACAGTGAAACAACAAAATTGAGAGTAGTGTTTGATGCTTCGGTGAAAACGTCAACAAAAAAATCTTTTAATGACATACAACATGTTAAGCTAGTAGTTTAAGACGATTTGTTCTCAATTCTTTTACGTTTAAGTCATCATAAGTACGTCATTAAGGGGTACATTGAAAAAATGTATTGCCAAATACTAGTTGAGTCGAATCAGCGTGATTTACAATAAATAATATTGTGGCGTAATAATGAATCATCACCCATAAAAATATTTCAATTGAATACCGTTACGTACGTTACGGCTTCTGTACCTTACCTTAGTACCAGATGTTTATTGAAATTATCGAAAGAGTGCAGTTTACAGAAAATAGCACAGTTTAGTAAGAAATATTTTTATGTTGATGATTTTCTCTCCGAGGCACAAACAAAGGAGGAATTACAACACATAATAAATTCAGTGGTCAGTATTCAAAACACAGCATGATTTACTTTACGCAAATTTCGTACAAATGCACCGACAATATTTCAATCAGGTCAAAATGCTTCCACACCTTAAAATCTAGATTTATGATCTCAATCCAATACATTAGGACTAAAATGGGATCCTTCTGAGGTCATGCTTATATTTCCTATACAAATACAAGTTCCGGATATAGTGATAAAACGAACTATTTTATCAAGTACAGCAAAATTACTTGATCCAATAGTTCTTATCAGTTTATACACAATTACTAGTACAATTATTTTATAAAAACTATGGCTTATCAAGTTAGATTGGGATGACCCCTTTCACCCAGAAATAAAGAAAAATGGAATGTTTTGATTTTAAGTTTAAGTCATCATCATCATCATTACAGCCCTTCACAAGTCCACTGCTGAACATAGGCCTCCCCCAAGGAATGCGACAAAGCACGGTCATGAGCCACCTGTATCCATAGACTTACTGCATGCCTTACCAGGTCGTCACTCCATCTAGTGGGGGGACGCCCTGCACTTCGTCCGCCGTTACGAGACCGCCAGTCGAGAACCTTTTCCCCATCGGTTCTTTGAGCTATATGGCCAGCCCATTGCCACTTCAGCTTACTAATCCGTTGGGTTATGTCGGTCACTCTAGTTTTACTGCAGATATCCTCATTTCTAAGTTTATCACGTAAAGAAATCCCGAGCATAGCCCTCTCCATAGCTCGCTGAGCGACCCTGAGCGTTCTCATATGGCCAGCAGTGAAACGTCTCAGATCCATAAGTCATCACTGGCAACACAAACTGGTTGTACAATCTTGTTTTCAGGTTTTGAGGTATACCTGACGAGAAGATGTGTCGTAGTTTCCGAAAACTGCACAGCCAAGTTGAGTCCGTCGATTGACCTCTCGGTCAAAGTTGGACTTACCTAATCGCACTATTTGTTCCAGATAAACATACTCGTCAACAACTTCGAGCTTAGTGCTCCAAACAACTACCGGCGTAGGTGTGATATGGATTTTGTCCATGTTCATCTTAAGATCTATCCGATGGGAGGCACTATAAAGAACATTTAGCTTAGTGCTTAGGTCCTCCAACGATTTTGCCATAAGGACTATATCGTTGGCAAATCAAAGGTGAGTGATGTACCCGCCATTGATGTTAACACAGTATCCTTTCCAGTCCAGAAGCTTGAATACATCTTCCAACGCAGCGGTAAAGAGTTTCGGGGATATAATGTCACTCTGTCTTACAGTGGTCTGCAGTTGGATAGGTTTCGTACTCTGGTTCTGTATTCGGATAGCCATCGCAGCCCTACTGTACAAACACGTCAGCACTTCGATATACCGACAATTAACTGGGCACCGCTGAAGGGACAGCAGCACCGCCCGAATTTCAACGAAATCAAAGGCTTTCTCATAGTCCACATACGCCATATATAGTGGCAAATTGTACTCGCTGTTGTTCGGCGCTTTCTTAATCTGAGTAATTGCACAGGTACAACTTATTAGCTAGAGTTCTACACCAGGAGCTCGCTCTGAAATATGGTCTCGTGGACCGGAAATTGCCGTATTACTTGTCGGAAGCCGTGCTTGAAAATGACCGCACTAGGCTCTACTGGGACCGGGCCATCATCACAGACAGGACTATTCTTTTGAATAAGCCTGATATTGTGCTGATGGACCGGGCACAGTCAAGGATATTTTTGGTCGACATTACTATTCCGTATGACGAGAACCTCGTGAAATCCGGAACAGATAAGCGATCAAAATATCTGGACTTGGCTCACGAGGTGACCGACATGTGGGGTCGACTATCGACCGAAATTATACCTGTAGTCGTTTCTGCGAACGGGTTAATCCCAATCAGCCTCTCGGGTCATCTGAGGCGACTGGGACTCCGTGACGGTCCGCTCCAAGCTCAAATGCAGAATGGGTGCTCCTCGATACCGCCCGCATCGTCCGCCGATTTCTTTCCCTTTCCCCCTAACCCTCGGTCGTTTGGGCTCCCCTGCCGAGGGCTTCCATATGGTTGGGTTTTTATTTATTTATGTATTTTTTATGTATTTATTTAATTTTGTTGATATTTATGTATATTTATCATTTTCATTTACAATTATATGTTTATACAGCCCAACCAGATGAGAAAACTATATAGATACCCCATACTAATAATAAAAATGCTGTTGTGCGGGAGGCATTAGCCATTAAACCTGCCTCCCACTGTTAGGCATTTGCGTGCGTGAAAAAATGGACTCAAGATGTGAACCGCTTTATTTGGCGCACATACCTATTAATAACGAAATGCGAAACAACACACATGAATAACTATCTCTAAATCTTACATCAAGAAATTGAAAGTAGATATCCTGAGATGCAAGCCACTCGGCAACGATTAGGAGATCAAAGGAGAGCGATATTGAGGAGAAAATTACTGCCACATAAACTATTAGACGAAATAGGTAATGAAGTAAGAGAGTATATTATACAGACTGAGAACGATAATCACACACACAACATTCAAATTACAGCACCATCTCAAACAAATAATACGAACAATACCAGGATGAAATGGTCGGATGAAATAAATAAATACATCATTAGATTTTATCGTGAAGTAACTGAGTTGGAGAAAAATAAAACTGCTAACCGGAAAAAAATATATGAATTGTTCATAGAAAGACATTCATATTTATCCCACATTACTGAACAGAGGATTGCCGACCAAAGAAGATTAATATTTAAGAATAAGAAATACTCTAATAAAATTAATGACGTGAGAAGAGAAGTGGAATTAAAAATGAGGGAGCTGAATAATCTACTTCAACCATATACGGATCAAAATCATACTGTAATAAAACAAACACAACAATCCCAGTAAGAAAGCACAACAGACACGCTTATACCCACAAACCATACTCAACTTGGAAACATAATAGACAGTACAAACACACTCAGAGAAACATCTACATTAAGTAATGCTGAAAATAAAGCTCCCAATTGTAAAATCCCATGGAAAGTAAAAAAATTTAAATAGAATTTAATAATGCCATTGTAAGATTTAGCACTACTGATGCCGAAGCAAGACCATACATTCCAAAGCAAAAATCTTTACGAAAATTTGCTCAAATCGCTTACTACTTGAATAATGAAATTTTACCCAGACGTTTAAATCATGATTTAGATTTTATTTCATTACATACTCTAATCTATTCAGCGGCTTTTATAGCCGTCTTATGTAATGGTACCAGATTTAACATAGCGGAAATATATCTGCAAACCATCGAAATAGGAAACCTACCTGGCAAGGAAGAGTTGAAAGCAGAATAGAAAAATATCGATTAGAAATTGGAATATTAACACAACACATAATAGGAAATAGAAATCAGAGAATATTGAAGACTGTAGAAGAAATTAAGACCAAATATAAAACACACTTTCAACGCGAAGAATCCAACACGGAGCCACAACATTTTCTCGACACACTCAAACAAAAATTAAGCGCGCTCTCAAACAGATTGAGAAGATATTTAACATGTACTAAACGTAAACAAGAAAATGCAACCTTTTCAAATAATGAAATACAGTTTTACAGAACTTTAGGTCAAGATCAACAAGTTAATACTACACGATCTGCTTAATTCCCATCACCACAACTCTTACAACAATTTTGGGCAGGCCTTTGGGAAAACCCAGTAGTACATACTAGTAAAGCCGATTGGCTGAATAAAATAACATACACAGTAAATATTAAACAAATGGATTTTGAAAACATCACTGTAGACACATTTCAAGTCATCAAACGCACACAAAATTGGAAAGGAGCGGGAACCGATAACATACATAATTATTGTTACAAAACGCTCATATGCACACATCCATTTATACACAAACATATTTGTCAATGCATACATTCACCACAAGATATGCCAACATTCATAACAAATGGTCTCACTTACATGCTTCCAAAAGTTTCAGATCCAAAAGATCCCGCAAATTACAGACCTATAACATGCTTAGAAACGATATACAAGATTATTACAGGATACATTAGTGATTTCAGTCATTTGACTTAAAGACACCTTGATCAACAAAATATTCTTGCAGAAAAGCAAAAGGGCTGCAGGAAAAACAGCCAGGGATATAAAGAACAGTTGACAAAAATTGCAATAGCCATGAAACAAGCACACAATAAAAATAAAAATATTCACATAATGTAAATCGATGATAAAAAGGCATTGATTCTGTCCCTCAAAGTTGGTTAATTTACGTTCTAAAACATTATAAAATTCATCCCAGTCTGATATCATTTTTAAATGCAGCCTTGCTTCAGTGGAAGACGAAACTAAAATTAATTAATAACAGTTCCTTAACTACAGAGCCAACAAAAATACAAAGGTATATTTCAGGGAGACGCTCTTAGTCCGTTATGGTTTTGTAAAGCCCTTAACCCGTTATTAGAATTACTCAATAACACTAATGTAGGTTTTCAATTAAAATATTTCAGTCATGTCACATTCTATCACACTTACTTTACAGATTTAACTTGCTCTTGGATCGTTACTCACACTTATATGTGGCTCCAACGATGATGTGTACAGCTGCCCAAAGAACCTCTCAATCTCACTCAAAATCTCAGGTGTACCGGAAACGACGCTGCGACACTCGGTATTAAGCTTCGACAGTTCGCTCTTTCTGGCAGACAGATCTCTGGCAAAGACTTTGGAATCCTGGTTCTGCTCGATCGCTTCTTCAATACGAGTAGTATTAAAGTTGCGTAAGTCCCGCCGCATGCATTTGGAGATCTGTCTGTTCAGTTTTCTGTATGCTGTCAAATCTGCTGAAGACTGCAGCTTCATTTCCCGTCTAACAGCCATGAGATAAAGAGTGTGATCGGAGAGTTTTTGTGTTCTTCCGTGGCGGGTCTTGCAGAACTTAGGTTTCGACCGCATGGACAGTTTCCACGAGCTTGTCATTCATATCGTCCACTGCATTGCAATCTTATAGGCATTGCAAACGGTTTTGTCACTTGATCTGAAAGGTTTCGGGACTTCGGAATAGAGCACGAGGGAACGGAGCGTTGACTTCATCAGATGAGACCTCTCCAACTTAACGCTAAGGTTCAGTGTGCCTCTAACCATTCGGTGATCGCTACCAGTTTTCACCCTCGCTATCACGGAGACATCACTGAACAGTTGTCGTCTCGTCGTCACAATGAAGTCAATCTCATTTTTTGTCGAACTGTCGGGGCTCGACCAGGTCCACTTCCTGTGGGGCCGCTTCTGGAAGAAAGAGTTCATCATAAAAAGTCCCTCTTTTTCCATGAAGTCGGTCAGCTGCTAGCCTCTTGGGTTTCGCTGCCACATTCCAAATTTCCCTACCTTCAGCCTACCTAGTTTTGCATTTAAGTTTAAGTAAACTTGCCGAAATTCAAATACCTAGATAAGATCTCGTTCATAAGCCGATAAACATTGAACCAAACTCATTTTCTGACGCATCACAGGATGCATATGCAGCCTGTATCTACTTAAAATTAGTTGATGACTCGGGCAAGGTCTTCGTTCAATTGCTGTGTGCAAAAACTAAAGTTGCTCCAATTAAGACAATTTTGATACCGCGACTCGAACTTTGTGCCGCTCAGTTAGCAGCCCGACTAAGTGTAAAGATATTGAATGGTAGTCGTAACCCAATTTCAAACATAACATAATATACAATGTTTTATTATATACAATATTAATATTAAAAAAAAAAAACTAAAACTAGTAACTTAATTATCATACAGTCCTACTCCCCGCGGTATCGTGCCAAGGACGCTGGCTGTGTTTCCCCACTGAATGGCTATACTTAGCCTTTAAGCGAGAAAAGAACCAGCCTTCTTATCACCAGCAGCAACGACCAGTCGCGGATGGAGTTCCTTTAGGAACTTCACCGCACATGGACCCCACGGACCGATAGTCTCTACAGCAAATGGCACAAATATGTAGTATATAATATCTCTCAGAGACTCATATTTGCGCCACTTACTCAGTTCAGCTGCCTCAGATGCCGCCCCGGCTCTAAACGAGGCACCCCTGAGATGAGAGGCCGCCAAAGTATCTACGCAAGTAGCATCCCACACTAGGGCTTTACCTCTCTCTAAAGGGGGCAATGTCATACCTTCGGGTCTATTGCCATCGTCTCTAAATATTCCACAAGGCTCTAAAACCGAGGGAACATTTATAGAGACAAGAGCCCTTTGGATGACATCTTTCAAAGAACCGTGCCGTCAAAACCTACCAGCACTTTTCTTACATGAGTGTCCGTGGAGCCCAAACTTGTCGACGCTGCTACCACAGGGGCACTGATGGGATTGACAAATCGCCGCTCCTAGTCGGATTCCTACAGCGGTGCGCAAGTTTTTCCCATCAAGTAATGTGCCGAGATTACTTGATGGTAAAGCGTGTAACCAGTGACTTAGTCGAAACAGCTAGAAGGCGTGCCTGATCTTGGTCACTATGGAAATTGTGAAACAATCTTTCATTTCAAAGACAGTTCACTGGTCAGATTTATCTGTTGTATTATGCTGGATATTGTCTCAACGCTGTGATCTCCAGACATTTGAGGCAAATCGGGTGAGTGAAATCCAAAGGCTCACCTCCGGAAACTCATGGAGGCACCTACTAGGATCTCAAAACCCTGCTGACTTTGCTACACGACGCTTAGAATCCAAACATGCACACAAGGCTACTTTTTGGTGGGATGGTCCTTCCTTTTTAAAATTCGACTCCAAATATTGGCCATATATAACTAGTCTTCCTACTGACATACCTGAAAGAAAAGCTTACTCTAAAACAACTTCTAAAAACAAGACTAAACCTACTAATACTACATTTCCTACATTGACATGCACATCAACTATTTCTAACACTACAATTACAGGCACCAATCCCGTAGTAGATTTTAAAAGATTTTCAAAATTTACTTTATTGTACCGTTCAATTGCGGAGGTACTTAAAGCTAAACTTTAAGAACGTAAAGTTTCATTCACAGCCTATGTAATCTTAAAAATAAAATTACTGGGTTTTTGTCATGTAACGAATTAGACTTATCTCTTACTCGTTTAATAAAACTACATCAAATGGAATGTTTTTCTAACGAAATATCAATTTTATCTAAAAATAAAGGCTTATCTAACAAATACAATAATTTATCTCTTAGTCCTTTTATTGACGAAAATTGAATGTTAGTTTAATTTCAACTTTTTTACGTGGTGTTTTTTTACGCATCCTTGCATGAAAGTTCCATAAAAACCCGCGTAAAAAAACATATCGTTGACGTGAAGCACCGACGCTCCGGGAAGTATGTCAACATGCTTAGTATCGTCCCAACCATTATATCGGATCTGGTAGACAACAAATCCTTACAATAGAACTGATACCTACCAATGATGATTCGCAAGGCTATTGAAATTAAAAAACATCCTAATTTTAATAGGGAAGATGGCTGAGTGCCACCATCTGCTAAGGACCCCATAATTAATAAAATTAAATTCAAACCCAAGCATACTACTGCATTTAATCGATTCTATTCTTTTCTTTTTTATTTTTTTCTTATTCTATTCTATTCTAATTATGACATCAGTTCGTTAAACACCTCAGTCCTCCCGTGACGATGGGTGCTGCAAAGTACCCAAAACATCGGGAATTAAAAAAGTTTAAATTAAACGCGATAAAAGCCTTAAAATTAATTTTATTCCATATAAATTTTATTCACATTGAACGTGGGAAGCACTGCACTCATGAACGGGAGTAGAAAAATGTTCGCCTTGTTGTGGCGGTGAAAGAGAATCGGCCACCTCATATCGTCCCGTCGTAAGAGGCGATATAGGAAAACAAACAAGAGATCGGCAGCATCATCTTTATGACAACAGATCAAAATAATAATAGCTGCGGTTGTCAACCCGACTACCAAGCGTGCCAACTATAGCAAATATCCAGCTACTTGACTATTTATGGGGGAGACCTATGTTAATTTCAGTGGACTTTTGATAGGCTAACGATAATGAGTTCTACTCATCTTTGTAACCTTTAATATGTACGGTATAGTGAAAACAAAAAAGTAACATACCCGAAAATAAAAACTGCATATATTGCCCCATGAAAAGTAAAAAGTAGTAGCTTACATACATGTTACTACTGGGCACAAGCTGCAGATAGTTTTTGGCTCAAAAAAAGTGTTCGCTGCGCTGATTCCAACGCGGGATGAACTCAACTGGGGAACTTCTCAGATATGCAAGTTTTCCTTCACCGCCGAGAACGTGGTAAATTGATACTTCAAATTGCAATTAAAATATATGCTAAAATATAATAATGCTTACGTACCATGAAATTTAAGTTTTAATCAGTTTGATTACCGCCTTTACCAAGTGAAATAAAATGAACCTTTTTTTCGGTTTACAAAACTTTATTAACTCATAGAAGAACATGGTTCACTTATAATGAGCTTATAAACTATTTTACAAAAAATAAAGTATAATATTTAAACATGTTCAGTAGTCAACGCGTTAAAAATGTTGTCGTAAATGTACTGCTTCAATTTTGATTTAAAAAGGCCAAATGAGTCGCACTCTTTTATATCATTAGGTAATTTGTTGTATATTTGTGCTCCCTCAAACATTATGTTCGTTTTACCGTGGCTAATTCTTGGTGTCGGCAAACAAATCTTATTTGTGTTTCTTAAATGATGCTTGTAAGTACATTTTGTGAAAGATATTTCGGAGTTAATCTTGTTTGTTTAATTTTTTTGTATTAGAATGCAAGTTGTGTATGTGTAAATTTGCTTTAAGTTAAATAATCGTGATTTTTCATATAGTTGTTTCGTATTCGTTAGGCGATCAAATTTAAAAAGGGTTTTAATAATTTTATTTTGTGATATTTGTAACCTTTTTTTTAAAGTAATATTTGCTTTCTTTAATTAAAGTATTTTTCCGCAAGAGCCTGTTCATTTACATATACTTTTATGAGCTATGAAACCTATCTTAACCATTTCACTGTCCCATGAGTCATATATGAACATTTCAATTGTTTAACTATTATGTCTATTTCTCGGACAGGGAAGTTGTTAAATTATAAACTAATTTATAAGTTACATTAAAGGTAAAAAAGTAAAGTAGCAGCTAAAATACGTCTCACTACTGTGCACAGGGCTTCTCATTACCTATAGTGTTTTGTGGGCAGAAAATAGAGTATGCTGCAATGTTTCAATACATACGGATTTCATATCTCCACGACTATTTTAATTACTCAGACATCTAGGTTTCCCCACGAAGTTATTCTTCACCACTTTAACGGACAAGTGTTAATTCAGCACGTAAAATTTTCTATAACAGATTCATCCTCGAGGGAATCGTACACGTTTTGCTCCCGTGCCATGATGAAATCTCAAGGCGAGCTACACGGCCCTCGTATTTGTTTAAATACAATTCATAAATACTGAAAATAAACTTTTTCATGATTTTTGACCACATCTACCCAGTAATTACACATCCAACGATGCACAAACGAATTTCCAATTATTTACATCGTATATTCAGTAGCATTCTATTATTTAATTTTATCAGTGACTTAACATTTTAGTTTATTTAGAAGTAAGTAAATGGCGCTATTATTAGATGAAATAATGAAAGCCAAAACTATACTATCTAGTAATGTCAGCGATAAAAGCGAACATTTATTTATTATATCAGTAAGGCATAAAGCATGAAGTCAATTCTGTTAAGATATGCTATCAGCGCCGCTAGCGGTTAAAAACGATTTAATGATATCGTCATATGACCATATCATGAAGTAACAACTTTGTAATTAGTTATTATTATCTTCAAACGATTTCTATTCATTGATTTGGCTATATCATGACATGGTCAACAAACAGTGTTAAATATCATGAAATGACCACATCATTTCACGAAATGATAGACTACTTTATGAGATATGATCAACTCTACGATCTGGCCACGACATATATAAAAATCTCTTTAAATTTTGCAGTAATTGCAGACAGACCAGTTTTATTAAGTTTACATATAGATTAGTAATTGAAATAAAAACGTTATCAATTTTCATATTTTTGATAAACGTCACTATTATCTATGGAAATTATTCCACTTTTAAAATAAAATAACAAAAATACTAAAAAACTAAACGTTAGAATTTTTAATTAATTTTAAAAACCTATTTATTTAAACATATAAATGTAAATTATTTATATTATTTAATTTATTAGTAACTGAAGGCAAAATATACTACGTTTTCCATTTGATGATAGATGGCGCTGTTTTGATAACTAAATCGGTGTAGTTTCAAATTATTTTACAAAGGTATAAATAATATAGCTATGTTTTAAACTTTATTTATAAATATGGTATTTATTTGAAAAACACCCCTCATCCCGCCTATAACTAAGATATAAAGAAAATTAACATCTAAAGGAAGGAAAATACTTAACCTTCTTTTTTGAAGTTCCGTAACCGGATAAAAAGAAGCCTATAAGTTGTGCCGGATTACTAACTACCTACATACAAAATTTCATATAAATCGATCCAGTAGTTTTTGCGTGAATCCGTAATACACAGACAGACAGACAAAAATTTTAAAAACCACTAACTTGGCTTCAGAACCCTTTATTTAATCCCCTGGACTAGTTTTTTCAAGAATATATTAGAATTACAGACAGGACTTTTCTACAAATTTATTATATGTATAGATAATTGTACGAATTTCGTAGGTGCAAATAGGAAAATTAATAATTTCTTGAAACGAACATTTCTTCGTTTGCAGCCAACGAAGGCATTAAATTCAATTTTTCGCCCGCTTACGCATCTCAATTCGGTGGGCTTTGGGAAGCAGGCGTTAAGTCTGCCAAGTATCATTTAACTAGAATATTAGGAAATCAGCATTTAAACACAATTCAAAGAGCAATCGCAAATCACAAGAAAAATCGCAAAGACAATTCGAAGAGCTTTCAACATTATTTACAAAAATTGAGGCGCTCCTAAACTGCCGGCCCTTAACTCCTCTCTCATCTGATCCCAATGAACTATGTCCACTTACCCCGGGCCACTTCTTGATTGGTAGATTATTAACATCTTTTCCTTCGCCAGCTCTCTTAGATGTAAACATCAATCATCTTGACCGATATCAACGACTTAAACAATTATGGCAGCACTTTTGGAAAAGGGGGCGTCACTAATATCTGAGCGAAATTCAAAAGCGTAACAAATGGAAGAAAGATCAAGCTGGGCTTCAGGAAGGAGACATAGTTGTCATCAAGGACCTCAATCTGCAGCCATGTAAATCGCGCATCGGACGAATTTCTCAGCTTTATCCCGGAAAAGACGGCATTTCCAGAGATGCCGATGTGAAAACTTCCAAAGGCATCGTTCGTCGAGCAATCGACAAACTTTGTCCCTTACTAACTTCTTCAAACTTCTACGTATCTTCTTCTCGAATCCTGGACGTATTCATGGGGAGGAAGATGTTACATCTGGAGCTGGCCCTAGCGGTGCAGGGCAAGGGGGGAGTGGAACGCCGTCCGCGCGAATACAGCGACAGCGGTCGACACAACGACGCGAGCCATCGACGGGATGCAAGTTTAATCCACTACAATAATTACTAGTTTATTAATATTGTACAAATAATTGTTATACAATCAATCATTTAAAAAGAGGAAAATCTTTAACAACGCTCGTCTTTATCAATCGAGTAGACCGAGTTCAATGCCCTCCAGTACCATTTATAGTGCCAAGCATGGCACGACTAAAGTCAGCCATGCTTGTCGGTGAAAGAAACCGTGAAAACTTATTTGCCTGAGAAAACAAAACTAATATATTTTGAGGAAACGCGGAGTTAAACGATTTTTCATCAGCCAGCTAGTCATTAGTCGTAACTTCGGAGTAACCGTTTTCAAATCAGAAGCTACTAATGACCTTACGTGTAGCTAAAGTCTAGTAAGATAATTTGTCAGTTGTTTTTAACTTGATGTCGCAATATCGAAGATATTTTTAAATTACTTAGAAAGAAAATAGATGTTGAATTATAATATCTTGCCGTGTAGTGGTGGCGTATGAGAATCCGGTACCGCAAATTATCATCCATTTTCAGAGATGACAGAGGGAAATGAAATAGTAGGTGGCCAGCAGAATATTCCTGACAATAAAATGAAAAAATACTGCGGTTGCCGACTCGCTTACCGTACCGTACCGTAGGAACTGTGATAAATCTATGGGGAAGGCCTATGTTCAGCTGTTGACTTGTAATATACTGTACCTAATGAATAAACAAATGATTCCTTCATCATAACAGCCCTTTACAAATTCACTGCTGAACATAGGCCTCCCCTAAACAATGTCACAAAGCACGGTCATGAGCCACCTACTTTCATTTAATTCCTGCATGTCTTACCAGGTCGTCACTCCATCTAGTGGCCACTTCAGATTACTAATCCGTTGGGCTATGTAGATTACTCTGGTTCTACTGCAGATATCCTCGATTTTAAGTCTATCGCGCAGAGAAATCCCGAGCATGGCCCTCTCCATAGCTCGCTTAGCGACTGAGCTTCCTTATACGGTCAGTGCAGTCGGTTGTTTTGTCCAAGTTCATTTTAAAACCTTTCTGTTTAGATTATATTGATTTTATTGAGCATACTGTTGAATTCCTCCCAATATGGACAGCAGTGAAGGAACGAATGAATGATTCCTTATATTTACCTGCAATCACTACACATTGAATGAAAATAGTTTTTATACGGATTTTATCGCTTTTAATTAACATATTGTTATTTTAAATTCCTAACATTTAGAGTAATTTGCAGCACCCATGGCCACTGTGGGACTCACTCCGTTTTTATTAATAGTTTCATTCAATTGAAGTTTGTTATAACTATGTTACAAATCAGTTTTACTGCCCTTTGTTACGCAAATTGAACGATTTTAATAAATTAATTGTATAATGCTTAATCTGTCAAGTCTTTGAAGTACACATGAGTCAGTCCATGGTCACCTTTGTAGAAAGCTCCAAAGTGTATGTTAATATTTAGAAAGGACCCCTCAAAACCAAAGAGTATATAATCACTACCTTTAGTCAGAACCATAGTTAACAGTGCTCAGAACAATACTTTTTTAAATGTTATTTATAACAATTATACAACTAAAATTTCATTAGAATTATTTTGTTACTAAATTACGCTTTCTAAATTAAGAGAATTTACTTCAAATGACGAGGTTCCACTTTTACCTACGCGTCGCGTTTACTTCACATCCTTTAGTCTATTTCCTTCGCCGCGTGAGTGTAAGAGGCAAATATAAATTTAAAAAAAATTAAGTGGGTACAAAAGAAAGTTTGTTGTTAGTTTTTTATATAAAAGGTAAGTATTTTTAATTACGCTGTTTTTAAAAGTTATTTTCTCATATTTTGCTTCGTAACAATTTTATACACTTTATAAAATTTCCATTTCAAATAATGTGTCGTTCGCGTATCACTTTATATTTAATAGTCAGAATTAACTGAAAATTAAATATAAAGTGTGAGTTATCACTATAAATCATGTAAAAACACAATTTTCATATTCCACAAAGTTCAATATGAAAATTACGTTTTATGTTATAATTTGATATATAGTGAACATTATATGAAGTTGTTTTCAACAATAATCAAAAATTAAAAATTTTGTGCAACCGATTTCAATATAAATTATTAAGAATAACTCAAAAACTATTATTCAGACCTTGATTTATATGGGACCACGTGAAAAGCACCAGCTTTCAAATAAAAAAAGAATCATCGAAATCGGTTCATCCAGAAAGAAGTTATGAGGTAACATACATAAAAAAAACACAGTCGAATTGAATACATCCTCCTGTTTGAAGTCGGTAGAAAAATGGCATTGGTCAAAGCGTAATAAAGTATATGCCTATGATTTCACTTATCTTTTATTTTTGAGACTCCTATTGAGTATATTGATATAATTATAGTATATCATATAGTATATCGATATATTTCTTTTCTTTATGAAAATCGAGTGTTTGTCCTATATAGATATTGAATTTTAACATATGTGGGGGGAGGGGTGGGGGTTCGTCAGATTTTCCTTAGTTGTAGAAGTGACATGATATTTGATTTTTTCTTTTCAATAAACTTGGTTTTGTTATTTATTACTGTTTTATTCATTGAACTTGTTTACGCAACTTTTGTTTAATAAATTGTTTGATATCGATTTTGAAGTTTTTTTTCACACAAAATATTTTAATGAAATTACCCCCTTCCTCTCCTTACAGTTTCCTTCCACTGCTGGTCATGGGCCATGGAAATAAAGGGGAGCACAAAATTTTACTGCCACAAATATCACCCAAATTTGCAACGCTGCCCTAAACATCGCACGGAGCATCCGCGTTCCACCGAGATTAAATTTAGTAAAAATGTTCGTCTGTTTTTCCTCCCACATTTTTTTTAACCACTGTTACAACAAACACCGTTAAAGCCTATAAAAACCCCCGCTGAACATAGGCCTCCACTATATGCCCCATAGAGGGTATATTTGTCATAGTTGCCACGCTTGGCAAGCGGGTTGCAACCACAGTTTATTTTTATTTTTAGTCGTTATTAGTATGACGCTGCTGCCCATCTCCTGATTTATTTCCCTCCGTCGCCTCTAAACATGAGTGATAAATAACATCACGGTGAAAAAGTTCCAAAATAACGTTGTTCCTTCGCGCCGCCACCATACTATTTTCTCCATTACTCCTGTCACTGATTTAACCAAATAAAATGAACTACGCCTCTACACGGTAATTGATGATTTTTCAAAATATTTCATTTATCGACAAATCGTCTTGCAATCGTCTTTACTCTAGCGCTCGCTTGACCTTCATACAAATAATTCGATATTTTAATTGTTGATAATTTTTTTTTATTTTCGGATAAGAACATACTAAAAAGACTCTAAGTTATATATACCATCATTTTAAAAAAATGTCTTTGGCCTGTCCTACTATACTTTTTGGCTAAGTTTGTCCAACAAAATTTCAAGGTAAAGCAATGATTTATAAAAAAACCTTCAAAGTTTAAAGGTATGTGGGAAAAGTAAAAAACATAATATAATATTTATTGGGTGTTACATAGAAATTATTTAGTTTTAATGAAAGGTAACAATTATAAGATGTTTCTTTTCTAACAACCTTAACTACCGTTTTGTAAGACAATAAACGGGGAAAAATCGTTGCTAATTTTCTGATTTTTAGCATTCCACATAATATGATTAGGATTTGTTATTTAAGGATGGAAGTATATAGAATACACTTAATCGTTAACATCATTCACATCGATCATCTTCACCCTTCACAAATTGACTGCTATAGTTCGGCCGTTCAGAGAATGCATTCCTGACACCTATCAGTTAGTCACGACTAGTGATGGGCACAACATAACACTGAGTTCGTTACCGTTCCTCCAAAATGAACCGCAGCGTTATTTTTAAGATTATTTTCGTTTTAAATTGGCGGAATCATTTAAAATTTATATTTTAGTAATTTAAGTGGAAACCAAAAAAAGGTAATATTAATATAATAAAATTGTTTTATTTATTCTTTGTTACAAAGTTACAATCTGTATTTCTATGCAATAAAGTACATTGAATTGAATGTGCGTACAGAATATTAATCAGACCTGATTCGCTTGAGGAGGTGGTGTCTTCATCATCATCTTCGCTACATGTATAATTATATTATTATCAATAACAGAATCAATCCTGATATCTCGGTCAAAATGTTCCACAATCAGGTTTTTAGTCTTCTCAACAACCTATGCCTAGTCATCTCTTGTGACTTCCTCGCAGGCTTCTTTTAATAGGGTCATCATCTTTTTCGTGCTGAATGGCGGGGAAGTATTGTGGCGGGCGGCGTAACCTTTTATTTGAGCCCAGATTAGCTCAATCGCGTTATATTGGCAATGATACGGTGGAATTCTTAGAACGCGATGGCCGTACTCCAGAGCCAGTTCATCGATTTCGTATCGCATATTTGCCGCTTTATTTCCTTTAACTAATTTAATTAGCTCTGGTTTTAGCATCTGTATATTTGCGTCAATGCCTTTTGCTTGTAACCAAGCCACCATTTCTTCTTTTTTATTAGCTTGGGTAGGTGGTTTCTGTATTTGAAACGAGTGATAGGAGGCATTATCCATGAATATTACAGAAGGCTCTGGTAGGCTGGGCAAAAGCACGTTCTGGAACCACTCTTTAAATGTAGTATAGTATATAGTATGTAGGCATTCATTTCCTCGTGGTAGTCATTAGTGGTTTTTGATTGAAATGCCAGTAACGCGTTCTCCACAAAGCCGTATTTTGCAGAACCTGCGTGGCATATTATCAGACGGGCCCCCTTACCCATTGGTACTTTCGACGTCGACGCTTGTGTATCATCCGTCCAAGAACGGGAAACCGTGTGATTGGCGTTTAGCCATGTCTCGTCAATGAACATGACATTATCCCAGTTATCAATATTTTTTGCTTCCCTCAAAAAACTCGTATCGTTCTAATAAAATTTTTCTTTTGTCTGTTTTTTTATACGAAAAACCAATATCTTTTAAGATTTTGGTTAAAGCAGTTTTACCCCCGCTAAACAGTCCAGCTTCTCTTAACGATGCCAAAAGCTTCTTCCTGTTGAGATATTCATTTCTGGAATAGTAACCATATATATGATTTCTGATTGCATCGGCGTCAAAGGTGTCAATATCTGTCACGGTTTTAGTTCTATGTTTCTTCTTCGAGTACGTAAAATATTATCTTCCGTGCCAGTAGAGCCGAACTTTCTTTATTAATATTTGTTATCGTTCGTTTGTTAACCCAAGCGCCTGAGAGACGCGTTCTTGTACTTGTTCGACAGGTAACAGGGTCCGCCATTTTGCCGCTCCCGCTCAAAGTAATCTTGCAGCTTGATGATTAACTCACGGCTCCACTTTTCAATGTTTGTCCACGTTTAGGCATTATTATGCACCAAAAGTAAAAGAACGCAATACAAAACACAATCGAAGTCCGATTTAGCGCCGATGTCAGTTCGAAAAGCAGAAACAGTCCATTAAACGAAAGCCGGTAATCAAATAAAACATATCGAAAACACTTGAAGAACGTGGTTTATGCGCACGAAACGACAACAGACGACTGTTTTAGCGTCACAAAATGGCGGCCCATAACGCCATTTGGGGTTACCATTTTCAACCTAAATATAAAATGCTACTTTCTTTCGCGCGTTCGGTTTGGTCGTAGTTTTATTTTTATATTTAATAAAAGTTATCTTATAGTCCATTATTTTCAAATTCTTAAAAAGAAAACAAAACGTATTATTTTATAAAGTATAACTGTATAAGAACAGATTACGATACTGTTATTGCCTGTTATTGTTAGCACAGCACTACAAATATAAAGCGCTGACATAACCTTGTAATAGCGCAGTATAGATTTAGAAAAATATTGTTTACCAAGTTATTTGACACTCAGTTTGGCACAAAATTATAACATTCATTGATTATTGATATAATAATGTTGTTTTAATGCTCATCAATTGTTAAAACGGTAAACAACCAGCAAAAATATTTTTATCGTAACTGCAACGCCATTACAATGTTACGTCGTCAGTTCAATCGCGTTGTGTCAGGAACGCATTCTCTGAACGGCCGAACTATAAACACAGGATTCCCCGAAGGAATGCCACTAAGCACCATCCTGAGCAACTTGCATCCATCGAGTTATAAGTTTTGCATTCATTTGTTATTAATTATCTAAAATCCATCAATTTTTAAAATAAGTAAACCATTTTAACTTAAAATCGATCCAGTGTTTTTTCAATAGTTTTGTTATTACGACATGTGAATTATTGAATTGAGGCAGAACTGTAATTTAAATACATCATTCCAAATAATTCTTCGTTTAATGAACGAAAAGGAAAACCACAGAATGTTGGGTACGTGCCAAAAATGGAGACACGGAGTTATTTAATTTGCAAATATTAACATTATTTCTCCTTGCTCTTTGGATAATTTATGATTTTTATTATATTTTCAAGGCTTTGCTTCCTACTTACCATTATTTTGTATTCATGTCATTTGGAATCACAGATATGATTAACCTTTCCGCTACTCAAAATTAATTTATGACTAAGCTGAATGTAACCAATCGCATCAAGTTACATGTCTCCATTTCTATTCGAAGGTTCGACTGGGTTAAAACACCTACTTAGTAAATTTTATTAACTCCCGATGAAAATAGAGGGGTATTATAAGTTTGTAGTGTGTATCTGTGTATCTATGTCACTGTTTGTGGCATCATAGCTATTGAACTGATGAACCGATTTTGATTAAATTTTTTTCGTTTGTTCTGAGACATGTTTCAAGAAAATCTGTTCAGCCGTTTGAAGATCATCAGCCTTTTTGTTTCGGGGGTTTTTTAAATTTTTAATTTACATGACACTGTAATACTAAGAAGATTTGTGCACAACTACCCGCGGAGAGGTGGTTTGATGAGAGCCGGATTGTAACCAATACATTTGCACTGGTAATTTCTTATCACCAGGGTTATAGGTAATTGCTCTAGAGCAGGCAAATGAAGCCAAGTAGTCGATACGCCACGGTTTATCTGTCAAATATTGTAAAATAAATTTTCAACACTTGTTTTCAAAACAAATATACATGAAACAGTAAAACGACCGCAATATTAAACTTTAGAAACTTATTCAGCTTTGGTGGTTTAACCCAAGAACTTACAAAGTTGAAGAAATCCAACTTATTCTATTTATGTTTTCACGCAATATTATTTTTACTCTGAGCAAAACATTTTGCTTAATTAAATAAGTTTGGAAAGACTTAGAAAATTGACAGTTAGTGGCAGCTGTAAATGGAGAGAAAATAACAGTTTGTTTTATATTGCTCGACAGATTTATTTGTATACTAATTACCTTATTATTGGTTGAAAGAATGAGTATTAAAGAAAAATGGTTAAGGATCAACATCATTGTCATCATCGTCATCATCATCACTATTACAGCCCATCAGAAGTCCACTGCTGTACATAGGTCTCCTTATGGATGCCACAAAGTACGGTCCTGAGCTTCTGAGTCACCTGCATCCATCGACTACTTGCATATTTTTGGACTTGGACGTCCAACACTGCGCTTGCCAGTAAGAGGCTACTCGAGAATCTATCTTGCCCATCGGTTATCAGTTCTTCTAGCCACTCGTATATGGCCGGCCCTTTTGTCACTCCAACATTTTTTATACAATATGGATGACAAGCGAGCACAATCCACCTGATGGTAAGTGGATGCTGCGGTCCATAGACATTTACATCTATACTCGATTAAGAATCAACATGCAGATGCGTTGCCACCCCTGAGAACTAAGATGAAAAGTCTTGTTTCCAGTAAAATGGGTCTCCGTTTCTCTAAACTCACCATACGAAATAGTAGCATTGAGCTGCTATTTTACGTTGGTATTCTGTGAGCAACCCGGGTTCGATCCCCGCCGGCACCAATGAAATTGTTAATTGCAATTTTAAGTGCTGATTTACCACGTGCTCGGTGGTGAAGGAAAACATCGTGAGGAAACCTGCATGTCTGAGAAATAGGAAGAAAAATATTTCGAAGAAATGTGAAGTTCGCCAACACGCATTGTGACAGCGTGGCGGACACTACCTTGCCCTAAACCCTCTCAGAAATGAGAGGAGGCCTGTGCCCAGCAGTGGACGTTATAATAGGTTGTAACTTTAACTTTATTCTGTGAGAATGTGGTCCTACCCCAGTCGAGCTGACTCATTCGTGCTACAATCATAATATAACTGAAGCATGGCACTACCCCGTAAACATACCACGTAAAAACCTACCTCGGAACTTGCTCAAGTCCTCCTCTAATTAAGTGGAAATACATTCTTCTCATTACTTTTCACTAGCCCAAAACAGACCAATACTGGATTTGGATCTCTTAAGCTATAGAAAAGTTTTGCTTAAATTGTCAAGCTTGGCAGGTGGATCAGAAAAGTCTCGGTTTCGTACCTTTGACGCTACATCAAAGGAAATACTTTATTTAGTTTTATACATTAACGAATACAAGAAGGAAGGGGGAAAAGGGCTTTGCATTTAAATAAGTTGCAAGAGCGAGATGTAAACTTTACCTGTCCACAATTTATATCTAAATTGAGATTATTTAATATATATTTTTAGTCTGAGTGACAAAACAAGTTGAAGAAGTGATTTATTGCGAAATGCAAATAGCATAGTTCGTTAGTTCTTCACAACTCAATCTGATTTACCTATCTGATAGACTAACTACAAAAATACATTTGATGGTAGAATAGAATAGAATATAATCATTTTTATTCAAAATAGATTATTATACAATACTTATTGAAAGTAATTTTTTTATTTACTACTGCTTCGGAAAATACCTCTGTCCTGGGAAGAACCAGCAAGAAACCCAGCAGGACTTTTATTTAAACATATTTTATTTTACAATAATTTGTATATTTTTTTAAATATTTAGAAGATAGTAAATAGATAAAAGGAAGATTGTAGTTATAAAATGATATAATACAATTAAATTTTGTTAAAATATAGGGCTTGGCTCCTTGGGGCTCATAACGCACTTCTTTCTGGTCAAGCCTTCATTTCACTGCTTTGCCATTTTCCCAGGTCGTCACTTTATACCTACATATGTGTTTATTTAACTTTCAGTCCAGTTGCGCTCTCTCTTAATGCCCACAGCGTGCTCCATGCTCATTTTATACGTAGTACAACCTTATTGCAGCTATTTCATGGTTATAGCACGAATGGGTCGGCTCAGTTTAATTCTGCTGTATTTCGTATGGTTAAAAATCGTCAGGTGTTATAATGCATCTACATTTTGATTTTGAGTTGAGAATGGATGTATCTGTTTTGATAGATAGATGTTGTGATGTAAGAGGGATACAAACCAAGAGACTGGCATCATCGTCTTCCTCATAACAACCTAAAAATAAATTACTGCGGTTGCCAAGTATGCTAACTATCTGAGGCAATCAATTGGGAGGCCCATATTCAGCAGTGGTCTTTGACAGGCTGTAACGGTAACGGTAAGTGTCTTTGGCCACAGCATACGAGGGGTGATCCAAAAGTAATGATAATGAAAATAAAACACGGTAATTAAAGTTAAAATAATAATTTATTTTTCTACATAGTCTCCTAACAAATCAATACATTTAGTCCATCTTTTTCTAAACCCAGGATTCCTTTGAAAAATTTTTGTCTTGACCTCCCAAAACGCTTCAACAGCGGCCATTACTTCGCTATCGTCTTCGAATTTCTTGCCTCGGAGGCGTTCTCGAGCTGAGGGAGGTAGAAATCACTAGGAGCTAGATCTGGCGAATAGGGAGGGTGTTCGAGCAGTTCGAATCCCGTTTCTTGAATGGCAGCCATCGCAACTGCGGCTTTGTGAGCCGGTGCCTAACATAGCGCGAAAAGACAAATACCGTAGGGCTTAGCTGGAGACCGGCATAGTTTGGATACGTGGAATGACAATTTCTTCACAAGCCAATAAACACTAATCTCGTATGAGTCTTCCCAGCTAAAGCTAGTTAACTAGTACTTACAAGGCCTAAAGAATTAATTTTATTGTAATCGGTACTGGTTAGAGTATTTTTCTTTATATTTATTTCTTGTTTTATATCAAGGGAAAAATTAAAATGAGCTTTTTCAAAATTATTAAAATATAATATTCCTTATATTATCTGTGTTATGAGCCAAAATATTACATGGATTTGCAAAATATTAGACGAAATGATAAAACAATTGCTAGTCCCGTAAATACAAATCACTGGAGGCTATTTCATATCAGAATTTATGTGTTTGTATATGAATTTATTTATAATATAATATATAACAAATACAATTTTTGCCGTGTAATGTCAACGTAAGAGAATCCACTTCCGCTATCGTTCTCTGGGTGTTTTAAGAGGCGACAGAGAGAAACTAAAATAGGAGATGGGCAGCTGCATATTTCTGATAACAAATTAAAGATAATAAAAAAACACGCATGGCAGCTATGGTCCCCTGTGCTGCAATATAAAGGAGAAACCAGTGATCAGCAGTTGACTTTTTTAGGATGTAATTAACAAATTAGTATTAAAAATGTCTTCGAAACATATAACATAAATAATGCAAGTATGTGTATTAAGGGTTTGAAAGTTTATGTGTGAACCTTAAAATGCATCATGAACATTGCCTGTATTACAAAAATATTTGATTCTCCTTTCCAAAAATCTATATATTTTAGACACCTACCAGGGCCGCATTTAGAAGCGCTACTTCATAGAATCGAGTACGTTCTACTTAAACCCGGGCACCCGTTCAATTTAGACCACTATTCATAGCAAGCTGAATACGTAATACTCGACGGTCGTCGCGGTTAATTAAGTTTGAAACTACTGTCCGTTTGGTAAACTCCAACTGACAACATTTTCACAGTACTTAAATAGTACTTATCTCAATTGTATGTCGTTTGAACAATGTCTGATTTAATACCTAAATGCATATAAGTTTTCTTCTATTCTAAAAATTTCATTAAAACTCTTTGTAAAAACAACTTAATAGTGTTGGAAATACTACCACCGTGTGGTGGTACTGGAAGAAAATCTACTACTATTATATATATCTATGTTATGAGTGTCCTAATAAGCAACAAAGGAAAAAAGCTAGGAGTTGGGCAGCAGAATCTCCTTGATAACATCTCAAAATAATTAGAAACTGCGGTTGCCGACGGGCCTGCCAATAGAAAATATCCCTTCTATGAGGCAATCAATGGCGGAGGGCCTTGTATATCAGTGGACTTTTGATAGGTTGTAATGATGAACATGATGATGATGATAATGATGATGGAAAAACCAGTTTTTTACCTCTTAGCTTGAGGTCGATCAAAATAAAATAATATTAAATAAATATTACATAAACAAATATATCGCATAAATTACTTCTACATTTCTCTCCTACAATATATATGAACACGATATTTAATAAAATTCGAATATAATTGTACAATTAATTTTCAAATATTCATTAAAACAAACAAATTAAAACAAAATTTAGATTGAATACAAGGTTTACATTTATTGTCGTTACCGTTATTACCTGGACCTTTTTCAACATGTATAAAATACTGCTAAATGGAAACGTATAATATGTAATTTTTATGCAAATATTAACAGCACGCAGTTAACAATATGTCGATATGTAATATTTGAGCTAACTTACCGCACCCGGACACCAATTTCAAGTGCAATCAACCGCTCCGTCCGTCTAGTACTAAAGCATTAATTTCAGTATGAATAGTGGTCTAAATTTCACGTTAAGGTGCCGATGAATTAGATTTGTTATAATATTTTGCCATCAAGTCAGCATTTGTGCATTCAATTGATGGTAGTAATCTCACCAATGCAGTTAGGATCTGGTTAAACTTGCAGGGATTGAGTTGATGCAGATTGTTCAAGCAAAACTTTGTGGCATACTTTAGTAGAGGCTTGAGTTCAACAGTGGACTTGCAGTGGGCTGAAGTGACGATGATGAACAAACATGAACCGTATTGTTGAAAAGCTAAATAGTTGATGTTCCAATATAAATATCATAGCCTTGAACACCTACTACATTTGTATTATAAGTTTATCATCACCAACACACCCCATCAAAAATCTGTTACTGAACATTACATATTATTTTAAATTGTTACTAGGATGATTCTGCTCCCCACCTTTTTTATTATTTATTTAGAAAACCACAAACAAATTTACAATATATCTTATGCTAGGGCTTACTTTCTATTACAATTTCTTACTTATCGTAAACTCAACAACGATGGTCATATTTAGGGTGTAAAATATAGAAATATGAGATTGACCGAAGCGTGCGTGAGTGCGCGCGCGCGCGCGCGTGTGTGTGTGTGTGTGTGTGTGTGTGTGTGTGTGTGTGTGTGTGTGTGTGTGTTTGTGTGTGTGTGTGTGTGGTGTGTGTGCGCGCGTGCGTGTGTGTGCTTGTGTGTGTGGGTGTGGGTGTGTGTGTGTGCGTGCGTGCGTGTGTGTGTGCTTGTGTGTGTGTGTGTGTGTGTGTGTGTGTGTGTGTGTGTGTGTGTGTGTGTGTGTGTGTTTGTGTGCATGAATGTACATTTATAGTCATTGGTTAGTTAGTAGTTACTAGGTTCAAGACTTTAAAAAGAAATATTAAGTTTTTAACAGCAAGTTAACTATATGTCTATTGTATGATCTGGTACTGCAAGAAAATAAATGTACCGAATTAAATTTTTTACCGTCTTTCGATACCGGCGTTTGTCCGAGATCTTGTTTCAGTTTTCCTCTGTCGTCTGTTACAACACCCAAGGGACTATATGGGATAGTAAATTCTCGTTGGTCACCCCTACATGGTGATATAATTTGTAGGCGTCTATAAAATACTGGTTGGATCGAGAGTGGGCGAGAGGTTGCGTCACTCTAGTGGAGCGTCATATCGATGGTGGTGAGTTGGAATTGAGGGTATTTCGAGAAAACCCCTTCCACTCGTTTGTGCAGTATAAAGTTCAGTGTAGGTGCAGAGCGCGAGAGATTCTTCTTGAGTCACTCTACGAGTGAAGTCATTCTACAAGTGAAGTCATTCTACGCGTGACAAGATAGTATCATGGTTATATCCGTTGTGGTGATTCTTCTGGTGCAGGCAAGGAGGATGGTGTTGCTGAGAGAATGTCCCGTGTTACATTGAGATGGGTAGTGTTGCTGTTAGTTTGTATACTTTGGTGTTATCATGTAATTATGTATTTCACGTTACATCGGTGAGTAATTGTGACAAAGTCATATTACGGTATGGTCAAAATGTAATTGCCTATACTGAAAGTATAGTGCAGTTACGCTGTTTTATTGCCGCTAACGATCAATTGCATAAGCAAAAAACAAGTTGAACAGCCGCTCTCACACTTTTTCTATTTTTAACAAATAACCTTTCCTGACGGATGCCCGCTAGTTCGCTAAAAATCGCTGGTGGTAGTCGATTCCACAAGGAAATTGTGCGAGGAAGAATAGTCCGAACAATTCCTCAGAGAACTCCACGTGGTAGATGCGATAAAATACGCCAAAGGATGCAACATCCCTTCTTAGTGCCAGTGAGTCAAGCTGATTGGATAGAACTCGGTCGTCGACGATTCGAGCTGCTCTGCACTGGATGCGGTCAAGTGGAAGGAGCTGGTACTGGGGAGCCCCAGCCCAGAGATTGGAATAGTTTTCCATGTGGGGTCGAACCTGCGCCTTGTAAAGTTGCAAGCGATGTGTCGGCATGAAATACTGTCCCGCTCTGCTGAGCACGCCAAGCTTTTTAGAGACCAATTAGGCCTTCTCTTCCAAGTGACCACGAAACTGCACTTCACTCGATATGTCTACATCGAGGATTCCGATACTGGCAAAGGGGTTCTTTTTAGCGGTAAACGCGCAAACTTGTATCTTCTGGGGATTGAACTGGACTAGAATTAGTCGCTCCCAATCCAATACTTTGTTCAACAAAGACTCGACTTCAGACACAAGTTTGTTCCGGTACTCGGCGACGTTTTCCTGAGAAATATTGGCACGGCCGGTGTATAAAGCAACACCAGTGCTGTCGTCTACATAGCAAAGAATGTTACCAGTTTTCAATATATCATTGATATGCAGAAAAAACAGCATTGGTGATAACACGCAGTCTTGTGGAACACCAGCATTAATAGGCTTGTAATCGGAGCATGCACCGTCTACTACGACCTTGATGCTCCGATCTGCAAGAAAACTGGTGATCCAATTGCACAATTTCTCGTGAATCCCATAGGAAGGGAACTTTGAAAGAAGGGCTTTGTGCCAAACCCTATGATGATTCTTAGATGGGCGGAGGCAGTAGAGTCCAAGGGGGAGGCCCTTGGACTCTGCTGCCTCCGCCCATCTATGAGTTAGGTAAGCCAAAAATCACCAACTGAGTGATCCCGGCGGAAACCGTACTGGTGGTCACTAATCAGCTGGTGATTCTCAAGGTACCTCATGAGCTGGCAGTTTATGATGGTTTCCATTATTTTGTGGAATAAATAGGTGATTTCTATCTATTTTGTGAATGTAGGTCGCCATAGCGCTTAAATAATGGTGGTCTTACTTCAAGAGGGTAATAATAAATGCATGGAATGACCAATTCATGGCACACGTCATACATAAAATATATTTTAAATTACCTATTATTTTCCATTGTATTTTCAAGATTATTCTTATTACTAAACTTATAAATTTTATAATTTTTAAGCAGTTTCAATTAGTTTATCAGCTTAGAGGCTAAGCGCTTTTTTATAGAATAGAATAAGGGTGACAAACGAGCACACAGTCCACCTGATGGTAAGTGGATAATGTGGCCAATAGACATCTACATTTACCCTCGATTAGGAATCAAAATCCAGATGCTTCAGAACCCCTGAAGATTAAAATGAAATTTCTCTTTTAGAGTAACAAGGGTCTCCGGTTTTCTACACTTACCATACGAAACACAAATTACTATTACTAATAATACTTATTACACATTAAAGCTGCTATTTTAATATGGTATTCTGTAAGATCCCGGAAATATGAAAAGGAAATCCGTAAATGTCATAACCATGCTCATAGCGAGCAAACCGAAATCGACATGCGCCGGTGCAATTAAAATTGTTAACTTAAATTTAAACTGCTGAATTACTAGGTACTCTGCGCTCTATGAAATTGAATATTTCGAGGACATGAAGTCCGCGAACATACACTACCCTACCTAATGAGAGGTCAGTGCCTAGCAATGGGACGTATTAAGGCTTACAGCCTTTGTTGTCCCCTTGACTTTATTTTTATTTCACTTTTCAGCATTTATATTTTCGGCGATAATAAGATTTTTGTGAGCTTTTATTAGGAGTAAAATTACAAAGTGAGTCAGAAGTCAAACGATGGGGATCTGGAGGAACGGCGCATTCAATATCACATAAAGTGATTATTTGCTCTATACTTACTAGACCTAATCCTATATAAATATTCGAATTATTATTTTTGACTAATTAAGCCAGTGTTTTACGTACTATTCCAACTGAAAGTAAATGGTGATAAAGCCCTAGATGGTAAGTCGCACTGTCTTAGCTTAACAAAAGCCTATTCACTCTTCCTGTTAAAGCAGATTGTAATCGGATGGAAAATTAGACGCCAGCAACTTATTCCACTCCTTTGTTGCAAGCTTTACAAAAGACGAATCAAAGCCTATATAATTCGAAACGTTTATAAGTTTTCGTTAGTTTTGGTTTGCAATTTTACAAAATGAGGTCCTTAAACGTTTTGATCTTCTATCCAATAACGTTTTGATGCAAAATCTATTTTCGATCTTTTTTTTTTAATTTAACACAGTTTTGTAACAAAAAAAGAATGCAGCAATAAGTCTTTTCTGCATAAATAATACACGTAGGTATTAAAATTTTTATTTTTTGAGAAAGTTTTCATGATAATAGCAAAATTTGAGTATAAAGTGATTTTTCGATAGTTTCGACAACTACTTTCAAAAATATCACTATAATACATAGATCTGTAGTGTTAAAGTTTAAGTTCTACGGGGAAGAAGTTGTGGGAAAGCTATTTCTTTTATATTTTGATGGCTAGATCACATATATCGTAGATGGGAAATACCTACACATACCCGCCTCGCGAGGACAAGGACGGATTATCTCGGACTCTCACCGACTAAAACCCCACCTTCGTTGTTCCACCTTCGCCGCATATTGGAAGGCGCAAGGGAACGCCTCGCTATCCTATAAAAAAAAGAGCCAGCAAGAAACTCAGCGCGAAAAATGGCTATATTATAATAACCATTTTTCTACAGTTTTTGTTCAATAAATTCTTTAAATTTGGTAATTGAGAGACCTTGTATATTTTCTGGTACTTTGTTGTTTTAATAACTGACTCTGTGTATATATTGGTTATTGTTGACATGACTATGCGTCCGCGTTTTAACGAAATCTTGAGACAGCGATACAAAAATTTGTAGACGCATGTACATACATCTGCTGTGATGACTAAATATCCTCATGATCAGGTGGACATTGACGGTCGTATGCGCATACGTCTTTATGGCACGTCAAATCTGCTCCAATAAGCAGTAATATTGCTCTTACGTCTACTATATGACAATATGGCCTAAAAATAATTTCAGACTGTCTAGCTTACGACAAATAATATGTTGCAATTTATTCCAACAGTAATTAATATTAAATTATAAGAAAAATTGAGATTACGTGTTTCTTATAGTAGAATCCAATGGCATTAAAAATGAAAAATCGCATTTTTGCATATACGCCCCTATGGTTTGAGACCCGCGAAATGGATTGCAAAGTACACAACACACAAACAAATAAACAAACAGACAATGAAATGAGTTAAGTTTGAGGAAGAAAGCATTATCATCTAGTTTTAAGCTATTTTTCAAGTTTTGTATTACGAGTAGTATTTCCCGATAAGTTATATCATCGGGAAATAAGTTTGTAAAGTATTGCAAAATTTGTATCGAACAAACAAATAGAGGAGAAGGCGAGTTCATAAAAGCGTGATAAGGATAGGTCCAGTGCACGCTACGCATAAATTAGATTAGTGCGACCACGTTTAAACTCATTAAACCAGTTGTAAACAGTGACACGAGATGGGGCTTCATTCTGAAAGGTCAATCGAAGCCTATCATAACTTTCTTGTTGACTTAAAAGACATCGAAAGTCATAAAAAATCATTGTACGAAAATTTTCTCGCGTTAAATTCATGCTGACGTAACACAGACAATTTTTAGTTTGCCGCCAAATCGTAAACAAATGACAAATTAATAAAATACATACACAACAATATTGGCAAAGAGTTCCATTTTCAAAATTTTGACTTTTCTTTTATTATATCGTTTACAAGTGGCCAGTTCTAAAAACTTTCAGTGTCGCTCTTGTAATATTATAATAAATTATAAATTAAAGATTACTTGAAAATAATTATATTATTTTAAGTAAAACTATATACTAGAACTAGCCCGTTTTAAGGAATTCTAACTAGAAATGTTAAAAAGTGAAATAATTCGAATAAGCGAGCTCAGGCGGATGCATTTTATCCCCGGTCCTTTAACGTTAACAAAACGAAAGAAGAGCTTGGTCAAGTGTACCGGACAATATTAGTGACGGTTGAGCAAAACGTTACCAAAGGAAATTTAAAAGCCTGATATAATTAAATTTCATGCTTATAAACTTGCTTTAAGCTTATTAGTGGTGCAATGTAACTTAGACAATTTATTTAATTATATTTATTAGCAACTGCTTACGAATTATACTTAAAAAAAACAGTGAAAAATTGTAAAAACAACGTCTAAAGAACAGGGTATATTGATCGCAGAGGATTATTTAAAAGTTACACGAATCATAATCATCAGATTTGGATAAAATCTACATGGTTCGCGGTTTCTTTGTGAGGTTATATTTATTACACACAAACAACTAAAACCAAATCTTTCATGTAAGAAAAGTGCTGGTAGGTTTTCACGGCACGGTTCTTTGAACGATGTCATCCGAATGGCTCTTGTCTCTATAAATGTTCCCTCAGTATTAGAGCCTTGTGGAATATTTAGAGATAATGGCAGAAGACCCGACGATATGACATTGGTCCCTTGGGAGAGAGGTAAAGCCCAAGTGTGGGATGCTACTTGCGTAGACACTTTGGCGGCCTCTCATCTCAGGGGTACCTCGTTTAGAGCCGGGGCGGCATGAGAGGCAACTGAACTGAGTAAGTGGCGCAAATATGAGTCTCTGAGAGATGACTACATATTTGTGCCATTTGCTGTAGAGACTATCAGTCCGTGGGGTCCACGGGCGGTTAGGTTTCTAAAGGAACTCCATCCACGACTGGTCGTTACTGCTGGTGATAAGAGGGCTGGTATGATAATTAAGTTACTAGTTTTCCTTTTTATTAAAGTTTTTAATATATTATATAATGAAATATTTTATATTATGTTATGTAAATAAGAAAAAAAACAAAATCGGTAAACTAACCTTGCAGATAATGTATTAAAATATATATTATTTTAAAAATACAGTTAATTTGAAAACCTCGTTTTGATGATATTATAATATTTTCTTTAATTTTTAAATGATTTTGAAAGAAGTATAAGTTCAAAAAAATTATTGAGATATCTTCATTTTATATAAATTTATTAAAGTTTTAAGAAAAAATGATTTTTATAAGCACTACGTGTTCAGTTATGTGTGTTTTCTTGCCGCGGAGAAGATCGAAAACGTTGTATATAAGTTAATATTTTGAGAAGCAGACTGTTATCTTAAAAGCCGAGATATTTCCCAAATCGATTACTGTTCTGAACGTGTGAACCGCACAACATAAGTTTTTCATATTTACTTGGAGAGATTAAAGGGAGTCCATTGCAATATCCCGAAAAGCATTTCATTCTGGAGTCAGATACTTATTTTTTTCTAATACCCTACCTTGCTTATATGTTATTTATATGTATGAACACAACTCATTTTAAAATGTAATATAAATAAAACAGCAGCGTTAGACAACAGCAGTTAGCGTTATTTTACGTGAGACGTTATGTAACTTAACACGTATTGACGGGATCTACAAGCGTTTTACTACTTAGCGTTTATTTACTCTTAAATGAGACCTTCACGTTTTTCACAATCACAATACGAGACATATTTAATGAAAATTATTCAAGGAAAGTTACATTTATAAGTACTTAGCATTAATATTTTAGTATAAACAATTATAATCGATTTTATTTTTATTTTGAAACGACTTCTAGATATTTTCGAAACATAAAATGTATTCTATAAGATCAGATCAAAACGTACAAAAAATAGGTCAGAATAGGACGTGGCAAAAAATTTTTATTGATAATCGAATAGTTTGGATTAGTGTTTTGGATATATATATATATACATATATATATATATATATATATATATATATATATATATATATATATATATATATATATATATATATATACATTTAGTGTGGTTATTCTTTTTTATTTACTAAATACAAGGCCTGCGGACAAGAAGAAAACATCCATACAAATAAAAACCAATGTTGGCTGCGTTAAATATGATTCAACGCCTAAAAGAATAATGAAAAGTTTGTTTGAGTGCGGCTTGAAGAAAAAACGGATGTTGGCGTTAACAGTGTTTTTGTTTATAAATATACTAAAACTGAAAATATTCTACTTAGTATAAACATAAGAATAAAGGAAAAAGAAACAGACCGACAAGATTACTAACATTTGAGTAAAGTTTATAGACATTAAATGAAAAGCAAACGTCTACAAAAGGACCAATAATCTGTTCTAATGGACACTGTTATTTTATTAACGTAATTTGTTAACATTTATAAGCGTACTTAGCTTGAACTAAATAAGTAAATATAAACAACAAAAATAACTTAATATTTTTTCTTGTGTACACAAAAGAAATTTTACGTGGTGGAGCCATGCTGCAGCTATATTACTGGTATAGTTGTAGCACAAATGGTCGGCTCGACCGGGGAAGGACCACGTTCTCACAGAATACCAGCGTAAAAAAGCAGCTTAACGCTGCTGTGTTTCGTATGGTGAGTGTAGAGAACCGGACACACTTTTTACTGAAAACGAAGCATTCCATGTTAGTCCTCACGGGTGATAACGCATCTGCATTTTGATTCGTAATCGAGGATAGATGTAGATATCTATGGGCCACAGTTACCAATTATATTTTTTTTTAATTTATTTATTCAAATAAACTTACAGCTCTTATATCACATTTGAATGTAAGATGAATGCTAACAATACATTAGCCAGAAGAGTTTCCAACGTTAAGAATTACATTGCGAAATCTTTAGACATAATTAAATGAAGTACATATTTGTGTTTAGCCAAAGAGAAAAATATACTTAATGCATACCTAATAGCAATGTTAGTAAAGGTAATTTTATATTCAGATAGAGAACAAGAAGTACACACATTGCCTAAGCGTGATCAACTTGCTTAATAGATGAAATATAACCACTAAGTTTGCAGTTAAATATTTTAATATGGTTATAACGCTCGTTATGTGTGTTGCCAGCACGGACCAGAAACCGGTTTTACGAATACTTAGTTCTGCAAAAAGGAGTAGAGAAAACTGCGTTGGAGCGAGCACTCAACCTAGGCCACCTACATGAAATACGACTTAGATGGAAGGGGGAATCTATTTAGTTATGTAAAAGTTTAAACAGAAATACCATTGTTCATGCCGTAATTCTGATGACTGATGTAGCGCATAATAATCCTTAAATTTGTAACTAAATCTTTTCAGAAACTTATTTTGAATCCTTTCTACTTGCTCTACATAAGTAGCATAAATAGTGTTCCACACCGTAGATGCGTATTCAAGATGACTTCTTACTAAAGAATTATACAGCATAATACACCTGTTTATGTTTTTGTAGTCCTTGCATTGTCGGAAGACAAAACCTAACAGTCTATAAGCCTTGGCAGTAGCCTTGTCAATGTGAAACGCAAATTTTAGTTTATTATCGAGATATACTCTCAGGTCCCTCACTTCGGTCACTCTTTTAATCAAAATGTTATTTAATTTATAATTGTAAACAACCGGTCGTTTTTTTGTCGTGAATAAGTTATAGTATAACATTTATTAATATTTAATATTAGATTATTAGCCGAGCAATATTCATAAAAATTGTTTAAATCGTTTTGAAATAGCAAAGCGTGTTCGAGATTCTTAACGAAGGTAAACATTTTAGTATCATCAGCGTATAATAATGCTTTCGAATGTTGAATGCTACGCATGACACCGTTTATAAATATATTAAAAAGAAGAGGACCGAGATGAGAACCCTGAGGCACACCAGAAGTGATCGGGACAAAGCTAATCATCAGGTGGACTGTGTGCTCTTTTGTCACCCCTATGCTATATAAAAAATACCAAATTTATATTGTCGTATATTCTACTTTCATATTATATCCTACTATATTATACCTATTTTCGTTATAAATTTTACTTCTTCTCGTCTGTTAGTGATTGTGAAAGTTTTGAAAGACTTTAGTGATTAAGATCCTATTTACACAATATATATATATATATATATATATATATATATATATATATATATATATATATATATATATATATATATATATATATATATATATGGTTTATATGATGGTTTATTGCTAAGTTAAGTTCAGATAGGTGTCACAGTAGTCAAGTTATTAAAACAAATTCTATATATATATGAACTAAAGGGCCTCATTTTCGCAATATATTGGTTTTGTGCCATTATTGATTATGTGGATGTGGTAACCCAGATTTATCCAAAAATATTCTAGATAAGTTAAAGCGTCTTCTGAACAATTGCATTAGATTCATTTTCGGCCTACGTAAGTATGAACACATTTCCCAGTACTATCCTAAACTTTAATGGATTTCTATTCGTCATAGACATAGCTCCCTAACTTTACTAGCACTGTACTTAATTTGAAATGACGCAAATTCTCCTTCTTATTTAAGCATATATTGCAGTATCTGTATTCTCTCACGATTCCAAAATAGTCTTATAATTCGTATTCCATCACATTAGGGTGGTTTCTTGAATTTATCTTTTACTGTGTATTCTACACCGCTCTAAAACACCCTGAGAACTAGTAACAAGAATAGTTCGAAAATTCTATCATAAGAATAATTCCACCTGATTTATCCGAATTTTGTATCCCTCTCTTTAGGTGGCGCTGCGGTCTAGTTAATAATAAATTTTACATTAACTTTGTAAAAAGTATTAGCCTAACTGCAATCTCACGCCATGAGCTCTGATTAGGAAATATGATGTATCTATGAAGATGTGTGAGGGCACGTGTGCGTGCGTGCGTGCATGCATCTGTCTCTCTCTCTCTCTGTGTGTGTGTGTGTGTGTGTGTGTGTGTGTGTGTGTGTGTGTGTGTGTGTGTGTGTGTGTGTGTGTGTGTTGAATGTAGTAAAGTCTCAATTACTTCATAATTTAAGGATTTAAGCTTCATATGCTGATGCATGGGTGTCGTACGAGGTGACTATTTGAAATACTAGAAAGATCTCATCGCTTCCGAAAGATGGATATAACCATATCATAAACGCTGATATTGCGATTGCCAATTCGTCTGCCGATTCTGTCGATAAATGCAAACCCTTCCTTCATCGGGAGTGGGCCATGTATATCAGGAGATTTAACGGGTCCTTAAAGTCCCCGATAGACAAGAAGAAGTATAAGAAGTTTATTAATAATTATTAATTTAATTATTAACTACTCGTCTTATCGGTGTGAAGACAGAAAACACTGAGTGCTCTATTGAGGCTATACATAGCAAACGCAAATCGTAGACTCTGGTAACTACACCTGCTCTCTAGCAAATTTCGCTGCTTCTGGCGTGGCCGTGCATGTCCTAAGAGGTACGTTTTTATGCTTTTTATTCACGTGATAGAATTTTGCTATCTTTTAAATATATTATCATAATAAATATGCACGGCATTCGTTTCAATGCCGCCTTTTTGTTAGAAACTTTTGCGGGCGTGCACAACAACCTACAAAGATTCAACGTCATCGGATGAATGGCATAGAAACGCATATAGAACGAACAAACAAACAAATATTCATTTTTTTATATTAGATTTTATCAACAGCCTTTTTTAAATCCATTGTTAGACATTTGCCGACAATGCACTGAAAGTAAAATTACAGCCTTTATATATCCAACCGCTGGGCACAGGACTCCTCTCATGAGGGTTTTAGGGCAAGGAAGTGTCCACCGCGCTGTCCCAATACGTGTTGGCGGACTTCAAATGTCTTCGAAATATTTTTTCTCATACATGTAGGTTTCCTCACGATGTGTTCTTTCACAGCCAAGCATGTGGTAAATCAACACATAAAATTGCAATTAACAATTTCATTGGTGCCGGCGGGAATCGGACCTGGGTAGCTAGTTTACTATGAAATTTACAACGAGCGCTAAGCCCCTGAGCTACCAGGACTCTACACAATGTGCTAGCTGGCCTTTATCACTTTGAAATTTTCCGGTTCTCAACATACTAGGCAGAAGAATTGGTAAAGCCAGAGACGAAACCCTCACACTGCTGATGCTCACCGTCAGTTCGTCGTCAGTCAGTCACTAAAATTTTGACTAAATATTTACGGTTAGATTTTCCGCTAGTCGATGGCACTAGTCGTAAATAGAGGCATATTAACTATCTCGTATATGAGGGGAGCATAGCAGTGTCCGATGTGGCAAGCGATTGATAACAAGATCGCCAATGCACCTGACAAAACGACGTATTTAAAGTAAATCAATTTTGAACTCTAACATGTTAATGATATATATTTAATACAAAAAAACTAAACGTAAAAAATGGAGCTTGCTGCATGGAGCGTTTGTATATGTCATTCTAATTATATTCGTATAAATTTTGGTATACATTAAATCCCGCAAAATGGATACATGTAAATGAATGAGCAGTCATAAGCTTAAATCGATATTCATACATTTCGATGTTAATCAAATATTCTCTGTGCTCTATCTCGACTATTGTAAGATTATTCAAATTCTCATTCCCTTTACAGGCGAAAATCCACTAGCAATGCAGCAGGGCGGTGTCGCCGGATTCTCACGTCCAACTACTGCTCTTCTCTGTGCATATATTAGCTGACACATAGCCAGCGCGTTTTGGACGCGCTATAGTGTAAAACGTTCTTAAATAAGTTTCATGAATAATCACTAGATTGTAAAGTTCTTGGAATACGTAGCCGAAGTTTTTGTTAACATAGTGAGAAATCTAAAGGTTTTAAGAAAGTTTTTTTGTTTAGTTTGCTACTCCATTTTAAATTATAAAGTATTATAATATATTTAAACAGAATTACGAAATCCAATTAGATGGATAGAATATCTCGGAAAAACGAAAATTTATTGAAATCGCTTTGAAATAAAAATAAGAACTTTACAGCTTTATAAAATTTTGTAATAAATTATGGTTACTACTTAAGATTATATTAAGTTTTTATTAAATTCATCATCATAATCATAATTATTACATGCCATTACAAGTCCACTGCTGAACATAGGTCTCCCCCAAGGAATGCCACAAAGCACGGTCCTGAGCCACCTGTATCTATCGACTTCGTGGTTAAAGTATGATAATAATATTCTCACATCCGAAACGAAATAACTTTAACATCTAATTTCAAACTAATATCTATTACTACATAAATGCGACAAGTAGATCGTAGAATGCGATATGTAGTCTATCAAGTATTAAATATCAAATACATATGTGAGTATTTCTAAGAACAAGCATTCTTGATAGTAACAAATTAAATATTCATGTCACTTATCCGATTTTGAACCCATTATATAAGGAGAATTATTTAAAAGCCTAGTAAAATTTGTATGGGGACAAAATCATCCACTTAACATAATGACTTATTACACATTGAATAGTTTTACATATTTTGCAGAAATTAAGTTTTAACACGGCTGATGGTAACCCGGAAGAAATCAGATCATCAATCGTCGTCATAATCATCATAAGCCAGTTCACAGCTTGTTGACATCCCCTTTTTACGTGGCATAATCCTCATTGATACCCGGCTGCTCTAGGTTAAAGATGCAGGATTTTTTTTATAGGATAGGTTGACAAACGAGCACACAGTCCACCTGATGGTAAGTGGTTGCTGTGACTCACAGACATCTACATCTATCCTCAATAAAGAATCAAAATGCAGATGCGTTGTCACCCGTAAGAACTAATATTGAATGCCTCTTTTCTAGTAAAAAGGGTCTCCGGTTCTCTACACAAACCATACGAATCACAGCAGTGTTAAGCTGCTATTTTACGATGGTATTTTGAGAGAGCGTGGTCCTTCCCCGGTTGAGCCGACCCAATCGTGCTACAATTATACTACTAATATAGCTGCAGCATGGCTCTATCAAGTATATATGGACTCTTACCAAATAAAGCACACAACAAGTCAACAATGGCGCACGAAGCCACGAGATCTCTTAAGGAATGCGACCGCAGCTCCTCGCGGCTACGGCGGCGGACTATGACTGCTTTACTTTAATTTATAATAACTTTACTTCATATAATCTCACATTACATTATTTTACTTAAATATACTTCACTTCACTTCCCTTCACTTAATTTCACTTCACTTCAGTTAACTTTCCTCACTTCACTTAACTTACTGTCTCTACCCCAATGGCCCCGTTGTTGTTAGGGGACCACACCCCTGATGCTATTAGTGAGATTGTTATGAGCTGATTAAGAACTTAAAGTGTTTTGTTACAGTTTATTATAATTTTTTATGACTTGACAGCCTCGTTGGTCTAATGGTCGTAAAGGAGGCTGTTGATCATGAGATCCCGGGTTCGAATCCCTGGTCGGGCTAAAAATAGTTATTGAGTTTTTCTGTCAAGAAATTCTCGGAATAATCCTAGTGCCAGTAAATTGGCAGTGATTCACCCCTGTACCTAGGAAAGCAAGTAAAACCATTGGTCCTGCGCCTGGCCCTCTCCGGTCGTGTCACATTGCCGCCCTATCGGATTATGAGAGTGAAGTAATGTAGAGTGCACCTGTACTTGCGCATACACTCGAGCATTTATTCCTGTCCTGCGCAGATAGCTGTCTCCGTTGAGATGGGCCGCCGTGTCCGAAATTTATTTTTTATGTGGTGGAGTCACGCTACATCGGATTATGGCCGTAGCACGTATGGCCGACTCATAGACCCTCTACACCAGGAAAGAACCACACTTGGCGTGAAACGACAGCACAATACATATAGTGTTTAGTAATTTGAGAGAGGAAAGCCAGTGCTCATTTTTACTGGTAACGAGACATATTATTTTAACTTATTATAAGCCCGTACTATCACAGGCCTCAGTATTGACAACGGATCTTCATTTAAATTCTTAATCGAAGATAGATTTAGGTGTCTATGTGTATGATGGGCCACAACTTTGTGCTCGTATATCACCCTTACTTATATAAAAAGCTTGTTCTATGGTAGAGTTTATTTACATAATGATTTCTTATAAAACATACGCGAACACTACACATTGAATAAAACTAATTTTACAGATTATATCGCGTTTAATTAACTTATTTTTATTAATTCCCGACGTTTCGGGTGCTTTACAGCACCCATGGTCACGGGGGACTAAGGTGATTGACGTCCCGATGTCCGAGAATTCGGAGTACCTTCAGCTTTTTAATTATTAATTTTGGTCCGATCTACGCAGAATGAACTAACTGTGTTTTGAAGTCTTGCAGTGGTATGCTTGGGTTTAGTTTTAATTTTATTAATTACAGGATCCCAAGCAGGTGGTAGTACCCAGCCTCCCTCTCTATTGAAATTAGGATGTTTTTTAATTTCAATAGCCTCACGTATCATCCTTGGCAGGAATCGATGTTCTTTTACGAGAATTTGTGGTTTATCAAATCTAATGTAATGGCGGGGGCCGTCTAGGATATGATCACAAACTGCAGACCAACGTTCCGGGAAGTCTGAACTAAACCCAAGCATACCACTGCAAGACTTCAAGACATAGTTAGTTCATTGTAGATCGGACCAAATTAATAATTAAAAGCTGAAGGTACTCCGATTATCGACGTCGGGACGTCAATCACCTCAGTCCCAGTGACTATAGTGCTACGCCTGGCTGATCATTATAAAATAAGTTGATTAAACGCGATATAACTCATAAATTACGGTTAAAAAAATTGGTTGCCTGTAAAGTCGGTATACGGGCGAAGTTTTCATGACAACGACTTTGGTGGTAAAATAATTTTATTATGTCTGTCTCTCTCTCGCTCTTAGGCGGGCTAACCATGCCCGAGTGGAAGGGACGCGTGCCTCTCACTCGCTCTCATTGTGAGCGCATAACGCGAGCGGAGCGTAACGCAGTTTCTTGAAGTGTCACCCGGCAAACCAATTTATAAGACGTTGTCACGTCAAAATCTTTACTTTAATTTTTTTAATTTTTATGATTTAATTATTTTCATTAGCATAAATTCAAATTCTACAGACTATGAAAAAATGTGTGTAATATAATATGATATAATGATTGGGAAAAGTGTACTTTTAAGCCTCATAATTGTTCAATCAAACATTAATTTAAATATTATTTAGAAAACTAATTTCTGATTTTTTTGAAATCAAAAGATTGAAATTTAAAAAAAAATTAAGAAATTGTAAATAAAAGTAGCCAATCTCTTTTTGTATTGAGAATGGGCCCACCACCGTAACCAGGCGTAACTTAATGAAACACATGTTGATTTATTCCTTATAACCAATAGATTACAATAGTAATATTAGTTTTACCGTATCTAACGGGAATATTGAGAAATTAACAATTAAAATATGAATATCACAATAACCAAAAAACAAACTAAAAGCGATTGTCTAGTAGTTTTCACCGGTATTATAAGTTAAAATAGTGCACTGGTCAATAATTAATAGTATAAAAGAAAGTTTTAGGTACATTCAGCATTTATAGGTACTTTAAGGTTGATGGAAAATTTTTTTAGTAGTTCGTTCTTCTTTAATACGCATTTTTTACATATTACATTAGCCAAGTCACGAATATCAAAAGAACTTTTTTTTCAGATAATATGATTCCGGTTACATTTTCATAAAATCTTTAGGCCGTTTACTATAATAAATTGGTATCTTTTTTATGTGTAATGAAATTAAGTTATGTTAAAGTTTCTTGGTCTAAAAACGATTGTCTTCTTTAACAGGTTAATTTATATATTAAAACTAACAAGGAAATGTTGATTATTAACACAACCGTGCACTGAAATAGTTTCGCACAATATTGTGTATTTAATATCAGAATATTTGTTTCGCACTTGATTTAAGATTTATAGTCATAATACTCGTATATTGTGGCTGACCTTGCAAAGATCGGCCCATAAATAAAATCATCATATAGCACATAATATTATGCATGTTTGTGTGTAATTAATAAAAATAAAAAAACACAATCCTTGTACATAAATCAGCTAAGTGTAAAATTAAATAAAAATACACACTTGTTATTATCGGTGTTCCTAATATTATCGTGCCGTGGATCGGAGAATTTAAAGTTAACATTTATATAATTTAAATACACAGAGTGTTAAATAATACTAATAAATTGTGTTCACTAACTTAATCGATAGAGTTGGTTTATTTATTTACTTGTAAAGTACACTTTTACAATGATTTTTGATTGAATTTCAACCAGGTGTTATGATATTTCTTGGTCTTTTCTTCATCGGCTCGTAAAAGATCATGAACGTTTACCATTTTAGGGAGATTATGGATTAGTACTTTACTAAACTTGGCAGCTGGATTGAAGATAGCAGTACCAGGCGTTTCGGAACGTTGTCGTTGCTTCCTGTCTGGGTAGTTTTCCCCTAGCGTAATGATCGATAGATTACAATATAGCGAGATGGCTTATAATAGGTCGGTGAAAAAGTTTCTTCGTATTTTGTTTGTATAAAATTGAAGAAAATTCGCTTTGGTTTTCCTGTTTGTATCTGGCTGGTTTTAATATCAATACATATAGAAAATTAAGAAAAAGAAAATTAAAACGTAAAAACCACTTTCCCGCCATTTTTCAATTGATTTTCTGTCCGCCAAAATGAGTGAATCTAAAGAATAATTTTGATACATTCTGAAGTTTTATTACAAAAAGAGAATTTTTTTGTATTAAAACGTTTATGGACCTAATGCAGTGTCAGTAAAGAGTAGCACAAAGTTGGTTCAAGGGTTTTCAGTCCGGGAATTTTGATTTCAAAGATGCAGCTCGCTCTGTTCGCCCTTATACGGATAAATTTGATGCCATTTTGGAAAAAGTGGAGCAAGATCGTCATATTAGAAGTTACGAAATAGCTGAGGAATTAAGGATTGACTACAAAACTCTTTTGACTCATTTGAACAAGTCTAGCGATACAAAAAAGCTCGATATTTGAGTACCCTACGAGTTCACTGAAAGAAACCTAATGAATCGAATCGAAGTGATAAGAATAACAAATGTCGTACATATGAAATTTTTGTATTCACCCCCTGTAAGTAGTGCTGCGAATATTAGGGTAGCTAATCAAAAGAACATTGCCAGTATTTTTCTAAAACATGGCGTTTTATCCATTTTGTATCGACATAAAATATCCAGACCGCTGGTAATGCGATCGTCAATCTGCCTGCCAAGAGTGATGATTAATGTAAATCCCACAACAACAACAAAAGAGAACGTGTCGATAAAGAAGAACTCGTTGATGATCTAAATTTAAAAAAAACAAGTAAAAATATTCTACATAATACGAGTAGAAACATTATTAAATGTATCATTTATTTTCTTAATAAATTACATTACTTACTAATTACTAATGAGCTCGATGTGTTTTTAGTTAGCGATAAACCTTAATTTGTACATAATTCTCAGATCTTAGACTTATATGATGACAATACACTAGTATCCTTGTTTGAATTTGGCTGCGAATGGACATAAGCTGTAATCTCCCCTTACCTTCAGGTGGGCGAAAAGCTAGTTTGATACTCTTATGCCATCAAAAATATTCTACATATTTCTGGAATACAGTATTACAGATTAATTTAATTGAGTTTTTTTTTAATTATAGAAAAAATCATTTAGCATATTATTATATTTTATTTTAAAATAATTTATAACGAAATATTTTGAATTTTTCAGCACAAATATAGACGTAAGGCATTAATTAATCATTGTTTACTATGTTGTAAATAGTAACCAAATTACGGTCTAATATTAGTTTTAAGATGGAAATGTGAGGAGTGTTGTTTATAATATAAAAATAAAAGTTTTATCCTTATCAGATCGTGTTATTTTTCAAACCCCATAAATTGAAAAAGTTGTATAGGGTAGTGTTTCTGTTTAATAAAAGAGAAGAATATACACACATTTTATTACAAATTTATATGATCATATTTTGAGTACATTATTCTCTAAACAATGTAAGAAAATTTATTTATTGGTCTCCAAAAATTTTCGAAGGATTTTTTTTTATTTTTTATCAGATCTTACGAGCCGCAGATACAAATTTCTACGCTTATCAATGTAATGTATAATACATTACTTCGATCAGCGTAGAAAATGTAATACATTAAAAAAAATTCAAGTAAACGACAAAAGGAGACAGTTTCTTTTTGTATGGAGAATGGGCCCACCACGAATTTTAGTGAACCTTAATGAAATGTATGTTGATTTATTCCTTATAATCTAGATTACATAATTAATAGTTTTATCGCATCTAAGGAATTCTGAGAAATTAAAAATTAAAATATGAATATCGCAATAACCTTAAAACAAACTAAAAGCGATTTTCTAGTAGTTTTCACCGATATTATGAGTTAGAATAGCGTATATAGAATAGAAAATCTTAATAATTAATAGTATTAAACAAAGTTGTAGGTACATTCAGCAATTATAGATATTTTAAGATAGATGGAAAATCCTTTTAGCAGTTCCGGCAAAACAGTGCACAGACAAACAAACGTGGTGTGGATACTATTTTTTACAGGTATTAATTGATTAGTGAATATACATCACACACACCATTACAGTAATTAAATAAATATGATATAAGAATAAAGCCAAGATGAATAACGGATAATATGTCTATTTATAATATTACCTTTAAATGCAATATAGTAAGAAAGCTGTTTTGAACAGGTTGTATAAGGATAAAACACAAAGTAAAATGCCACTGCATATATTGTTGTAATTATTTCCAAAGCAGTCTATAGTGTAATCTAATAGTGGAACAGACAGACAGACAGGTGCGGTGTCAAGACTTTGTTTTAAAATATATTAACTGATTAGTTATCATACCCCAAACACCATTAAAGCCAAAATGACTAGGTAATATCATGTTTATCTATGTTATTACACACAATAAATATGAAGTAAGATGTTTTAAACTGGTTGTGTAAGGATAACAAAACACATATAATTTAATTGTATTTACTTTGTCAGTCATTATCATTTCAAAAGATATTTTCAAAATAACTTGATAATAACATGAATCAGAAGGATATTATCAATGTTGTGAGATATGATATAAGACTGTTGTATTCAATATCCATACTTTTGTCTCTGCCTACGAGCAGCTTTGCAAGATTTTCACAAGACATACACATTTATTCGCGATCCACCTGAAAAAGTTAATGAATATTGTATAGACTATATATACCATACTTCAACGTCAATAAACTACATTTCCATATTTCTGTCAGTATTTTGTTGTCTCTGCCTGTATGTTAAATAAAAGAATTACAAAATATACACCATTAATCAGATCAAATACAAATGAGTAGTTATAGATTTACATCAACAATATTTGACTATGTAAAGTTGTCTGATTTCTTATATTCACTAGTTTCATGTAGGGAAAGGATATTATTTTTATATTAATTATCTGATAGTAGATGACAAAATAATATTCCTTTGTGCAGAGTTAAAAACACATCAGTCTAAGATAATAGAAGCATCTGATCAACAAGGATAACCATTACACAAGTAAAATGGCAACTAAGTTACAATACTTATGCAAACTGTATATTTGCTTCTAGTACAAGTAATAAGTACTTATTACACGTAAATATATGTACTATCTATACTGTCTAACTACTATGGCTGGCATAAATTCAGGATCCATGTTTGATGCCATTTGGTATTGTCAAGTTTATGGAGCAACTTGCTTGAATACATAAGGTATTTATACCTAAATGCAGTTAAATGAATCGCTCTTCAAAGCCGATGAAGCTACATCAAATAGAGAAATCTTTAAATCCCTCGACCCATAGATTCTAATTTTCTTATAACATACAGAAAAACTTCATTTATGTATTTATTCTATCTATTATTTAATTTAGATTTTACTAATAACATAAAACTTTAATACTTTGTCACTTTTAACATACTAATAAGGTTCTAAGACCTGTGTTTGTCATTTTTTTAGGTAATTCATCATAAATTATAGATCTTATTTAGATTTTCCAAAATTCTAGGTGTAAAAGTAAACTCTTGTATTACATATGTACATACCTTAGAGAGTAATTGTGTTCTGTGATACATACTCTTATATTAATTAACTAAACTCATTAGTTTTCATTTTTCAATTTCGAATGTCATTGGCAATTTTACCATGCGACCACAAAAAATAAAAGGAAAAATAGATATCATCCATTATATGTTAAACACTTGTGCATCGATGAGATGATATTTTTTATTGTCTTGTAAACAAACACGTATAAACTTTATCTAATTAATTTTGCTAGTTTGCTACTAAAAATTATTTTAAAGTATATAACAATTAACCTAAACTTTATTCTTAAAGTAGTGATGCAACTCGAACTCTGTTTTCACTCGATTCAATCAGTGAATCTGTGTAATTCGGTACTCGAGTGAAAATAAATTTTACTCGATCCGCTTCACTCGAGTTACCGAGTCAACTCGACGCACCATGGATTCGGAGAGCGCTAGCGCTAGCGCTATATATGTCAGTTCACTAATTCATTAATTCTATCATCTAATCAACTAATCCACATAGTATAAGGCGCTGCGGGCATGAAACTTGCATCTGGCATGTTGTAGTCAAATATGAACTTAGTTTGATTTATATTATCGTGATTGTGCTATCATTGTTTTTTTTTTTACTACGTATAAGTAGTGCATAATATAAAAGGTGATTTAAATATACTTGTTTGTTTAAAGTATGAATGATAACAATGAAACAACAAAACAAAAATCGTCAGTGTGACTTATTTTGAAAAATGGAAGCGATTTGTAAGATATGCGAAAAGCAGTTTATAGATTTTGAAATGCTACACATGTCTGTAGTAAATAAAAACATGGAAATACTACAAATATATAAATAATAAATATTTATATTTTATTTCATATTGTCGCATATTACTTATTTAATAAAGGTACCTATTTAAAAAGTATATTAATATAGAAATTCCACTTTATATTGTATTAAAAACTATAATAAAAAAAAAAGTTAAACTAGTAATTCAAACAGTATTATTATTATTATTATTTAAAAATGCTTTAACGAAGGTAATCGCTATTATCAACTCGAGTGATAAACTTCAATCGATGCAGGGACTTAAATAGTTAATTCGCATAACTCAAAACTCGAGTACAACTATAGTGACATGATAAAACCAGTGACTCAGGTCACAAAATTCTACTCAGTCGCATCTTTATACGGTCAATTCAGTGTCTGTCTACAATTTAGTGATGAACTCGACTTACTAATTCGAACAATTTATTGATATATTATGTAATATCAACAAGCTGATTAAGTATAATACGTGATAGTTAAATTTTTAATAACATTAACTATACGCTACGTCATAAAGTTAGTGATATTATTTTATGAAAATGTCTATACGCAAAACAATAAAATATAACTACCTATTAAGTTAAGTAATTAATTCTCTTGGATGGAGGAACAAATATAAAAATAATTTGTAACAAACTGACACAACTTCGTTCCGCCAATTCGAGTTGCGTAACTCGAGTACTATTCGAGTTACGTGAATTTCAACTCAACAACTCGAGTCGAGTTTCTTCCGAGTTTCTCTGACAATTTTTTAATACATTATCTGAACCAATGACAAGAACACAAATATCAAAACAACTCTTTTTCAGATTTCTTAATTCCGTTTAGATTTTCATAAAATCTTTATACTATTTACAATAATAAATTGGTATCTTTTTTTTGTATATAATACCATTAAGGGTCGCGAAAATTTCTAGTGGGTCCAAAAACGATTGACTCCTTTCCAGTATTTTTATGTTTTATGGGGATATCGGTTTTTAAGAAAATCAATTCTGTAGTTGCTCATATTTAACAAATTTTTAAAGCATATACTTTTTATGAAAATAATGACACAAAACATACAATGAAATGAGAAAGAAATCGATATTCTAAAACTTATTTACAGTGGTATGGATCTTAAGTATGTTAACGATTGGATTGAAAAAGACATTTGACAAACTAAATTTTAACTCTTACGTTAAACAAATAATCTTTTATTTCCTATGTAACCTAATTTGATAGATTTCCGCAAAAAAAAAATTCATACAAGTAAGTCTGACGAATGCCGTGTAGTGGCGGTTAAGAATATCCACTACCCCATATCTTCCCGTGGGTGTCGTAAGAGGCGAAAATAGGAAACAGGCAGGGGACGGGCAGTAGCATCTTCCTGATAGCAGCAAAATTATAATAAAAAAACTGCGGTTGCCAATCCGCTCGCCAAGCGTGGTAACTATGGCAAATATCCCCCCATGAAATGTTAGTTATTCCGAATTTTAGGCGGTGCTACAGTTCCTTCAGCGGTGCCAAGTTGACTGTCGGTATATCGAAGTGTTTAAGTGTTTGTACAGTAGGGCTACGATGGCTATCCGAGTACAGAATCAGAGTACGAAACCTATCCAGCTGCAGAGAGATGTAAGACAGGGTAACGTTATATCCCCGAAACACTTCACCGCTACATTGGAAGACGTTTTCAAGCTACTGGACTGGAAAGGATACGGTATTAACATCAATGGCGAGTACATCACTCACCTTCGATTTGCCGACGATATAGTCCTTATGGCAGAATCGCTCGAGGACCTAAACACTATGCTCAATGACCTCAATAGTGTCTCCGAACGGATAGATCTTAAGATGAACATGGACAAAACAAAGATCATGTGTAATGTCCATTTCACACCTATGCCGGTAGTTGTTGGGAGCACTGAGCTCGAAGTTGTTGACGAGTATTTTTACCTGGGACAAATATAGTCCGACTAGATAAGTCCAACTTCGACCAAGGGGTCAATCGACGGATTCAACTCGGCTGGACAGCGTTCGGGAAATTAAGACACATCTTCTCGTCAGGTATACCTCAAAACCTGAAAACTAAATTGTACAACCAGTGCGTGTTGCCAGTGATGACTATAGATCTGAGCCGTGGTCCTTCACTACTGGCCGTATGAGGAAGCTGAAGGTTGCTCAGCGAGCTATGGAGAGGGTCATGCTCGGGGTTTCTCTGCGTGATAAACTTAGAAATGAGGATATCCGCAGTAGAACTAGAGTGACCGACATAGCCCAACGGATTAGTAAACTAAAGTGGCAATGGGCTGGCCATATAGCTCGAAGAACTGACAACCGATGGGAAAAAAGGTTCTCGAGTGGCAGCCTCGTACCGGTAGGCGAAGTGAAGGGCGTCCCCAACTAGATGGAGTGACGACCTGGTAAGACATGCAGGAAGTCGATGGATGCAGGTGGCTCAGGACTGTGCTTTGTGGCATTCCCTGGGGGAGGCCTATGTTCAGCAGTGGACTTGTGAAGGGCAGTAATGATAATGATGAAGTCTGACGACAACTTCAAGCGTGGTGCTCCCGAAAAATCCCGGCACAGGTGTGACATGGATATTACACATGATCTTTGTTTTGTTGTTGTCCATCTTAAGACCTATACATTGTAAGACACTATTGAGGTCTTGTCCAATTGACCGACTAGGTATATCTAACTTCGACCGAGTGATCAATCATCGGATTTAACTCGGTTGGGCAGTGTTCGGGAGATTACGACACATCTGCTTATCAGGTATACCTCAAAACTTGAAAACGATTGTATTGCACTCAAAAATTGTACAACTAGTGCGTGTTGCCAGTGATGACATAAGGGTCTGAGACTTGACCCTTCACTACTAGCTGTATGAGGAAGGTCAAGGTAAGGTTTTTTTAATAGAATGTGGGTGACAAGCGAGCACACAGTCCATCTTATAGTAAATGGACGCTGCGGCTGTAAAAAGGGTCACCAGTTCTCTACACTCAACATTAAAAGAAAGCATTCTTTTTTCTGGTATTCTCTCTGGTATTCTGAGCATGGTTCTATCACGATCGAACCAACCCGGTCGACCGGGCATGACTCTGTCAATTTAATTCAACTTAATTCATGTAAGCAATCATCAACGCCTATAATTAAGGCCGTTAGTAAATAGAATAAACATGAGCGATGCAGCAGAATACTTTTACAAATTTTCTTTACTTGTTAGATTCTATCATATTATCATCCCGTAGATTTATCGAAAGAGGCGGCAGAGGGAAACTGAAAAAGAAGGTGTGTAGCATTTTTTTTGTAGTATCATCCCATTTACAGTACATTGAACAGCAATTGAGAACAATTTGGACCAGTACCAGTTTTAATAAGGATTTTACAAGTGTAAACAGAAGTACGCAGATACGAAGTACGAAGCAGAATACGCAGGCTCAAGACTGTACCTTGTGAAAATTTGCGGGGAAGCCTATGTTCTGCAATGGACTGTAAGTTCGGTTGGTCACTTCACTTTTATAAAAAAAAAATATAATCCCGTCGTAAGAGGCACTTGAGGTAAATGTGATGCTTCTCCTCCAGTTTTTTTTACGCAATCTATAACGCAGATACACTCCAAGCATATCCCACACTATAGCTCGTTGACGGACGTGTCATTCTCAATTTGTCAACTAGCAATAGTTGTTTTTTTTTATGGAACCTAAGTGGGAAACGAACTAACAGTTCATCTAATGGTAAGTACCTACTGCAGTCCATTGACACCTGCAGCCAACTCCAAAAAAAGAAGGCTACAGATGCGTGTTCACCTCTGACTACGATAGAATGCCTCACAGCCTGTATTTATACTGATTATACAGTGTGTTAATTTTACACTTGATCAAACGAAATGTGCGGATACTAGATAAAAAATTATCGGAAAATCAAAAAATTTTTATGTAATATTTAAAAATAAAAGCATTTAATTTTTGGGTGAAATTCATCTTTAGTTTTAATTATTTTTCTTTAGTAAACAGTATTTTTTCAAAGTAAAATATTAACTAGCAACAAAAATTAAAAACCTACGATATCAAGCGGAAATTTGTCAAAAAATAATAAGAATTTTTTTGTAAAAAATCTTTTTAAATTTTGGTCTGTAACTTCAAAACTAGTACGTTGAGATAACCTTTTACTTTTTTTTTTTAAGTTAATATTACTTAAAAAATGTTAAAAAAATAATTAAAACTCGAGATAATTAAAAAATTTAAAACTTTTGTTTTAAATAGTATACTATAAAATTTCATTTTTACAATTATCTAGTATCACACATGTTTGATCAAATAAAATTAACATATTGTAAATATGAAGCACTGCTGTTTGACAGGGCGGAAAGCGTTCTACCACGCTGTAAACTTTTATTAAATTTTATTCACAAATAAAATTTCATTTCCTGATAATCCTGATTTTATCCACATGGAAATTGGAAAAACGCCATTAAAGCTCCTTAACAACTAGAGTTCGAGTAACTTTTCACTACTTGAAATTGACCCTATGCAGTAATCCTCAGAATTTCCATACTTTACAAGGGTATGAAGCTCTGCGTATATTTTAAATTCGTGGAAATATTTTTTTATTTTATGAAAACGTCATAGCTTTTGTTTTGTAGGACAAAACAAAAGCTATGACGTTTTCATATATACACATATAGTTCTTGTATATTTTTGTTAATTTATTTTATGCCGTTACCGAAATTTGGTCTAGAGGACATTATTATCATTTAAGACACGCGAAAAATATATAGAATGACAAATAAAAAATTAAATTTATATAAGTGAAAAGAATTAATAGCGCAACGCACGACGTATTTATTCATGATGCGGTGCGTACCATAGGTACTCTATGCGGATTACGTACGGTAAATGTACGCCACAGTATAAGTATTTGCAGTAGATCAATTGAATTGAATAATTTATTAATTGAGTTGATACTTTTCTTCTTTGGTAGGATTTGTTTATTTCGTCAGATTTACATTTTATTATTAAGTAGTTTACTTTTATTATGGCATATTATATACATATACATGTAATATAAATCTATGGAAGTTTAAACAATCAACTAATTGTATTAATGAAACAAAGGTAGGTTGTTTCGTTACCGTTTCAGCCTAATAAAGTCCTCAGCAGTGGATAAGCCTCCTGCATAGGTTGCCTCATAGTGGGGATATTTGCCATAGTTGCCACGCTTAGCATGTGGTTTGGCAAACGCAGTTTTTTTAGTCGTTATTAGGAAGACGCTGCTGCCCATCTTCTGACTTTTTTCCCCTCTGTCGCATCTTACGACACACACAATAAGATATAAGGTAATGGTTATTCTTAAACCTCCATTACACGGCCCCGTAGGTTGTTCACAGAAATGTATTTGTAAATTTACAACACATACACACACAGTAATATAAAAAACAAAAAAATTAGAACATTCACAATAAAAGTACATAAAAAATTTGAACATAAAAAAATAACATTTTCAAAATTAAAATAAATAAAAACTATGCTTGGTGCCTCGAGAAACCATGTAACAACAACCGAGAACGGGTATTGAGTATCAAACCAATAAATCAAAATTCCACGAAGTCAAGTGGCCTTAGCCCGGTTGAGAATCATTGTTCGGTTTTTGCTGCGAGAGTGATGAAAGCTTCAGATTGTCTTTATTTTATAATGAAAGATGTCTAATCGGCATACCGCGTGAATGCCTAGGACTTACTATTTCTGGCAACTAAACATTCTAAATAAAATTGTACTATTATTCGTTTTATTTTCGCCATCCTAAAATTGTCATCTTTTCAAATGCGTTCAATACGTATAGGTTCATTTTCATTCGCCCGAATTCCAAGGAGATATTTTTTCCGTTCGTTCACGTGTAGTTGCCCCTTTACCTGGTAGTAAAAATCACTTTTTTGTTAATTGTTATGGGGTTAGAATTTTTATCATATTTCAATATTTTTATTTTATTTGCCTCAATTGCATTCATTAGGCCTTTTTTGGATTCTGTAATAGGACACTTCACCTCTACTATCATATCATCACCTGTTAGTCCGTCAGGCATAGCTCCAATAAAAGGGTAGATTTTATCAATGAACAATCCACAATGTTCTATACTAAGATTATTTTGCTGCTATATCTGCTGCAGGGCCTGTTCAATACCATGGGTAATTGACACAGATTTTTCATCTACAAATTCAAATTGTATTTTTTTTATCTAGTGAAGAATAGTATTGGAGAGTAGTGGTGAGAGCTGCATCAACTGAAACCAAGCATTTTGCATGGCAGCGCCTGCAAAATCAGATCGATTGGCATGAGCATTATCATGATGATATGTTATATGATGATATGAGCATAGTTTTTTTGATTAATGACGCTTAATAATCTCCGGTTATTGTCTCTCCTTTACTAAAATAGTCGAACAATATTACGTGGGTGTTCTGAAAAGTTTCCGACCTAACAAAGTCACACGATATTTTTTCTTATAATTTATTTTTATTTTTCTACATAGTCTCCTTGTAACTGTACACACTTCTCCCAGCGATGCTCCCCTCTTTCCAACTCGTCCAAATAGTACTCGGCGTTTTTCTCTGCAAAAATAATTGTTCACGAAGGCGATTGCCTCCTCATTTGACGAAAACCTCTGTCCTTCGAGCGCAATTTTTAGATGAGGGATAAAGAAAGAAGTCGCATGGGGTTAGATTTGGTAGTTAGGCGAATGGTTAGTAGTTCAAACTGTAATTCGTTGATTTTCGCCATGGCAACTGCTGAGGTGTGAGACGGCGCGTTGTCATGGTGAAACGGGATTTTATTTTTCTGTAAATGTGACCGTTTTTCCACAGTTTCTGCCTTCAGTTTGTCAAGTATTGATGTGTAGTTTGATCATGTAATGGTTTTTCCTTTTTAAAGATAACCTATTAAGATAACTGCATGACTATCCCAAAAAAACTTCACTTTCCCAGTCGAAAAAATAGTTCTTGTTTTTTTGGAGCCGGTTCCGCCTTTGCAGTCCACTGTTTTGACTGTATTTTTGTTCCGGGCGTATAATTTTGTATTCAAATTTTATTTAAAATAATTAATCAGCGTCAAAACTCGGATTTATTGCGCCTAAACTGCACCAACAGAGCGTTGGAAATGTTCATTCGAACACGTTTTTGGTCTAACGTGAGCAAACGTGGCACCCAACGCGCTGACAGCTTTCTCATGCCTAAATCTTGATTTAATTTGTGATAAACACGTTCTATGGACATTTTTTAGCCTCTGCTATTTCTCTCACTTTAATTCGGCGGTCGTCTAGAACCATTTGGTAAAATTTAGCGATGTTATCGTCAGTAGTTTCCATGTTTGGACGTCCCGAACGTTCATTATCGCCCAAGCTCTCACGTCCACGTTTAAATTCAGCTGCCCAAAATTTCACTGTGGTAAATGATGGTGCAGAGTCCCTATACACAGAGTCTTACCCATTTTCTATTTTCGGAGGCGTATTGCCTTTCAAAACCAAATATTTAATGATGACTCGATACTCAACTTTTTCCATTGTCGCAAAAACACTTACATCGACTCACTCAAACGACTGTCAACAATAACAACTACTAAGATTGCTTGAAACTTTCAAAAGATGCACAACTACTTTCACTAGCTTTTATTGACGAGTGCTGCCATCTTCACGTTGAGGTCGGAAACTTTTCAGACCACCCTAGTATACCGTCTGCATCCCAGTAGACAGAGCCCATTATTTTTCGAGAGGACACAGACACCGCACTGTGAATATTTTTGCTTGCGAGGAAGACGGTCTTTTCCACACCTTGCTTTGGTTTTTCGATTCCGGGTCAAAATGGTGTACCCACGTTTCATCTACGGTTACGAAACGAGCGCAAAAATAATCTGGATCTTCTTAAATTATTCTTATTCTTAGTCAAATCTTGCCTTCTTTTGGGCGTCTGTTGACATTCGAGGAACCTGGCGCGTGGCCACGTTTTTAAATTTTAAGGTATACTTTAAAACGAAATTTGTGAGAAAGCTTTAGAATCACAACAAAAATAAGTATAGTTCACACGTTGATCTACCTTAACAATTTCTTCAATTATTTTAACGTTTTCTTGCGTAGTGGTAGTTGTAGGCCACCGCAGCGAGTGTCGTCATTGTAGGCAGTTCGCCACGTTTAAATTCAGCGCACCAGTTCGAGTTTCTCCATTTTGCATACGAATCAAATTCCCGTTAAATGTGAACTTTGAAAAAAAATTGGGTGTAGTTTTTAGTTTAGTTATTTCTGACCTTGGCTACTAGCGAATTTAAGATTCGAAAAAAATAGAACGCATTTCTGTAACTCACTGATAAGTGTCCTACGGCGAAAACTTTTTGATGAACCAAGTAAATTATATAGTTCTCGGCCATGAAGATCAATCACATCATATTGAGACTTAGAAAATGACTATTAACCATAATCGATAAGTCGGTTCTCAATGCTAGAGGATCTAGTGTCAGAAAAGAGTTTTCAAACACATCAGCTTCAAAGTTTTATTGAATTTGTTCCATCTCTCTGAAAAGAAATCACAAAGTCAAACTGAAAATTTACACCTTTGTCAACTGACAAAATAATCGATATTAGCAAAACAGTCTGTATGTCTATGACTTGCGTGGAAATAAAATCAATTTGCATATTGTGACGATGCATTATTATTATTAGCAATAAATAATAATTATATTCAATTTAAAGACATGTAAAAGTCTCATAGACATAATATTTTGAACAATAAATATGCGTTATTAAGCATATATGTCAAATACATTCATTTCGGACATTAAGTATTATAGTATGGTAAAGGCTTAATATTGTCTTTAAAAACCTTTAAATTTATTAAAACTCTGCTTAAGATATTCAAAATGTATTAAATAATAGAAATACAAGTCAGATTATATTACAATTATAAAAATAAAGAACATTTGGAATATAATTGAAAAATGGGTCTAAGTTAATGAGAGTGTTCTTGTATTACTGGAGGGTGTTTATGTAATGATTTCTTATAAAAGGAGTTGCCGTAGACGCATACCCAAGGTTGTACATATATATGGGGTGGTCGGTTGCCTGACTGCTATAGTACTGTTGCACAATGTATAGTCCTATGTTAGGGACTTATTAAGTCAGTTAAGTAAGGTCTATGATACAAAAGCATTAATATAGAAGGTCTCTATGATGCATAAACGTTATGATAGTTGAGTTATGACTTGAAGTTCCATATATAAAAGACATATAATATTAGGGTCTATGAAATAAAGCAAATATGTGGCATATGTGGTATCTCGAATATATAAAAGCATTATATTGATAGAAATGGGACTAGAAAAGGATTATTACATTGGCGTGTAGATTGCTTCACAGCGTCCGAGACCGAGGTAAACTTAAACTCGCTAACCGATGTGTCCTAGATATATCATCTTAGCGCTGGTGGTTTGTTGTAGCAATACGACTTGCCCGTGGACATCGCACACCCGCTATGATGCATCGGCTATCTTTCGGATTAGGGTTAGTGTATTTGGTAGTACTTTTAAGTGCAGAAAGCATACTCAACTCCATGTCTAAGTGCAACAGCGCTAAAATACATGGTTTTTTTGGCTTAGTAGCGTGCTACTATGATACGTTGGTGCAATTTTTAATTAACAACAGCACCAATTTTGTTACCAAAGTCGATAGGGATCATGTGGGTGTGTCGTACGGGGGCGCCTTGCGTATGACAGTTGCATTGATGCTTACTGCTACTTGAGGTATTTGCTATTTGCGGTCTTGTGATGGATCAGCGGGTGTGCTGCGCCTTATTCGACGCATCTTGTGGTTCTGGTCGATGGAGTATGTGGGTGGTGATGTCTGCTGGTATTGTATGGGGGACATTGGGATGGTGTAAGCCGACATTAGTCGTATTGATGTTTGTTACGTTTTGCAGCATTGCGTCAATGCGATGATTGTTTAGCGAGTCGCTATTCTCAATTTCGCTCTTTGTGTCTTGGTTTGACTCACAACTTAAGGAGCTTTACACAAGTCGGGTCCTTTCATTACGGGGCAGCAGATTTATAATGCCGACTTATGGCACTTGTTCTCACCGGCATCAACTGCAAGTGCATAGTATGGCATGATTTACACACGGGCATATCGTTCGCACCAGTGCCACTTACCCTTACGCACACAGCATGCATTCCTCACTGGCATTACGGACGCACCGGTAATCTAACTCCACTATCGACCTCCGGTCTGAGCAGGGGGATTATATGGTTGGTCTGACAAGCGAAACGCGTCGAAGCCTAAATCACGCAATCAAAGTTTTAGTTTTAGTTTAAGAACTGCGGTAGATATAGCATAGCTCCGAATACCACACGGACCGTTGACCGCACCCCTCGCTGATTACTTTTACTTTCACGGCCAAACTCCCATCAAATCTCTTATTTTTGGGAAAATACAAAATCGCTTGGGGCGGGGTCTGGTCTGTGTGCGGAATGTATGTGTAACATGAGCTCCACCATTTTCGAAGCCAAAAATGACTTTGTATTGTTTGCTGCGTGTATTATTCGCCTTTCCCTAACTGTTACAGTTAATGCTGAGTGGTATACTAACATTTTTCAAATGTTAGTGTACCACTCAGCATTAACTGTCTTTTGCTCATTACGTGGAATTTTTACGTGGTAGAGACACGCTGCAGCTAAATTATAAATATAGCATAAATAGATCGGCTAGACCGGGGAAGGACCATGCTCTCACAGAATACCAGCGTAAAATAGTAGTTTAATGTTTCTCTGATTTGTATGGTGAGTGTAGAGAACCGGAGACATCTTTTATTGAAATCCAGGCATTTCATCTTAGTCCTCAGGGGTGACAACGCAACTGCATTTTGGTTCTTAATCGAGGAAAAATGTAGAAGTCTATGGGCCACAGCATCCACTTACCATCAGGTGGACTGTGTGCTCGTTTGTCATCCTCATTCTATAAAATAAATCATGCAGACAGGACTCATCTGGGAGAAGATAATGCAATCATATTTGCCTGCCTTAATTTTGTCGGTTTGCTGTCGACTTCAAAAGACTTGCTTTTTTTTGGAATGTAACAATATATCCATGTTTCATCTTCTGTCACAATGTCCGTGATAATACTTTAACAACATTTATCACACCAATTAACTCGAGTCTGCTTTTTTTCTGGGGGGTAGTTCATGAGGAATCCAGCGACAACAAAGTTTTCTAACTTTTAAATGTTAATCAATTTTTTTTTAATTTGATTCATACTAATACCCAAATGTCCTTGATCTCCTCATAGGTGATTTGCCGCTTTTCTTCAATTAGTCGCAAGGCAGTAGCTACATTTTTTCCAATGATCGCAGTTGAGGGTCGACCTTAACGAATTTCATCGTGGAGAGAAACACGGCCGTGATCAAATTTTGAGTACCAACGCCTTACAGTGCTCAATTGAGGCTCTGCCCCCCCCAAAAGCATTTTAAGGACGTATAGTTCAATTTCGCAGAGAGAGTGAACATTTAGTATCATGAAATAAATAATCTTCACTCTAAAATGTTTTCGCGTTTATTCCTATTTTGCTATAGATGACGTCCTAAAACTTGTGACGAAAAGAATTGACACGTTCATTTCCCGCCATTAATTATTTTATTCAATATAATATGAATTTTTTTATAATATAAGAAATATAACGAGCGGTCAGGAGCGCGGAACTTACTGTGTTCTATGTAGTATTCATTTTTAATATGTAAAAGTGAATAAAAGTATTATATTATCTTAAAGATGTTAAAGAACCACTTATCCTGAAAGTGATTGCTTTTATTTAAAAAAAGGGAAACTAAAACGCTAGAAATATTCCTCCAACGTGGAGGCGTTTGACATTTATAAATCGCACAAAACGAATTCCCGGAGCAATTATTTGTAAGCCATAAAAAGACATATTTCGTGTGATATTCAACCCTATAGCGATCTACTTCACAACTAAGCGCTTAGTGGCTGTGTTACCGATTCCTCAAAGCTAGCTAGTCTATCCTACGAGATCAACAATATTGTTTAAAAGAAGTACTATCGAAAATGTATCGTGTTTAAAGCATCGTATGCTTTTTATGATCATGTTTTGTAAAATGCAAATAATATTTCTTGAATGTGACGCCTCTTACCGATAATGAGGCATTCTATTTGAGTCCTCTGGGGTGACAATGCATCTGCAGTTTTAACTTAGTCTTACATCATCTCTAACCATCAGGCGGACGGTGTGATTTTTGGTCAACCTTATTTCTATAGAAATAAAAGTAGGCGAAAGTCTTAATATAAAATAATAAATCTAAAAGATACATTACGAATGACCTTTTAAAATTCTCGATAAACAAAGTTTAGAACTATATTTGGGAAATAAAAGCGAATTATTTATTCATTAATTTATTACAGCCTATTTAAATTTCACTGCTGAACATAGAACATAACGTAGATTGCCTCATAGGTTTACATATTTTTCATTGTTGTCACGCTTGGCTGCTACGCTGCAGCTAAATTATGGTTGTAGCACGAATGGGACAACTCGACTAAAACCAGCGTAAAATAGCAGCATAATGCTGCTGTGTTTAGTGTGGTAAGTGCAGAGAACCGGAAACCTTTTTTATTGGAAACGAGACATTCCATCTTAGGCCTCAGAAGTGACAATGCATCTGCCTTTTGATTCTTTACGGAGGATAAATGTAAATGTATATAGACCACAGCATCCACTTACCATCATGTGGACCGTGTGCTCATTTGTCACCCATATACTACAAAAAATGTTGATGTCTATGGGGTACAGCATCCACTTACCACACCACTGTGTGTTCGTTTGTCACCCTTATTCTATAAAAAAAAGAAATAAAAGGCGAAGCATTTTCGTACACATCGTGCAATATTTTATTAATTTCTTGTGGAGTTTGTGCCTCTTTGCCAGGAACTTTATGACCGCGCAATATTCAATTTCTGTGACTTTTAAATTTTCTTTGACTTTTAAACTGATACGGTTTTGGAACGAAGTTTCTTATCGCACGGTACGAGTTTGACGGATGGCGCCTAGGCGAGAAAAAGTGTAAGATATTTGCCGTTACGACCCCCTTTCTATAGTGCGAGCGAGATAGAATAATATGCATCTCCCTCGTACTTTTTCTTATCTTGCCATGAAATAATTATAATTTTAAATGACGCTTCATTTTAATAGACGCTAGTAATTAATTTATTTGTATTTGTTAATCAATAATATAATACGTTTATCAATAATAATAATACTACGAAAGGAACTTCGTTCCAACCGAGTGTTCCACGACACTCACGCATGTTTTTTTTTAAATTTGTATAAGTGAAATCTTATATATATCGAATATTTGTGTTTCCACTCTTACAAAAATAATCAAACAAGTATGAACTCGTAAACTGCGGCTGTGACTACTGGAGGCCTTTCACTTCCCGCGGGTATTAAACACAAATCCTTCTCGAGCAAGTTCAAACATCTCTGCCCTCCTTACATAAGTAGTTAATAATTTTATCTTTAGACTTGCGAAGTGATTGTTTATATTTTTACTGCGGAGTATGTTTTTGTTATTTTCATAACTTAGGAGTTGCCTGGTTTTACACGTTTATTTATTTTAGAGGAGATTATTAGGTTTCGGTAAAATTAAGTTAATATAATTATTTCATATTACTTAATTACTTTGTTTTTTATTCGAGATTTAATTGTTCTTCTATTTATATTCTGTATACTTATTGGTATAGGTACAACTTTATATCCCGGCTTTCCTCAATCAAGTGATAAAGATCTTTATTAAACCCAAAGACATTATTTCTGATAAGTTCAGATGCTCCTAAAACTTTATTCTACTTGTACACCTATTGCATAAGGTACAAAACATTCGATAATGATTTCTTATATTGACGCGAACACTACACATTGAATAAAAGTATTTTTACGGATTTTATCGCATTTAACTTATTTTTATTCCGGACGTTTCGGGTGCTTTACTGCGTCACGGGGGGACTGAGGTGTTTGACGTCCCGATGTCATAGTTAGCCCGGCTACCTTCAGCTTTTTTGAATATTAGTTTTTGGTTCGATCTACGCAGAATGAGCTTACAGAGAAAACTTTCGATAATTGGAAAAAAATTATATGTAATCAGTAACACTCTAAAGACACCAGTAACTAGAAAGTGTCGTAATGTTCAAAATCGAATAGAGTAACAATATCCCACCACTACCCACTGGTTTGGTTACACGAGATTTCGTCAGATGTTGGTTGTAGAATAGAATAGAATAATTTTTATTCAATATAGATTACAGTAACTACAGTACTCATTGAAAGTCATTTTTTACTTTTACCACTGGTTCGGAAAATAACTCTGTCCTGGGAAGAACCAGCAAGAGAACCAGCGGGACTGTTTTGTTAAAGCACAATTTACAATATAATATTTTATACAATTGATATATAATTGCTATTTTATACAAAATATTGTATATAAATGATGTTCCATATTGATAGCGTGATTTAATGTTCGATGCGTTTCGCTTGTGGCGTGACGACACCACCACCGAAAAGGAAAAGAATTTATGGATACAGGTACCAAATGTTTTGTGAAATAGAATTTCATGTTTATGAGCAATCTTTTGCCTAATTACGGTCCGCCGTTTCCTAGTAAGAAACACATTCATTACAGCCTATTAAAGTCCACTACTGAATAAAGATTGTCTCATTAGGGTTATTTGACATAGTTGCCATGCTTGACAGGTGGGTAAGCGGCTACAGATTTTTATTTTCTTGTTTTGTTTTGTTTGTAGCTGCTAATCTCCTGGTTTGTTTTTTCTGTCACTTTTTACGACAACACAGGACGTAATTTATGGTAGTGAATGTTCCTACACTGGCACTACACGGTAAGAAGTGAACTGATTGGATTTTGATTCAAACAAGTAAAATTGCAGCTTAGTGCTGCTCTGTTTTGTATGGTGTGTGTAGAGCCGGAGACCCTTTTTACTAAAAACGAGGCATTCCATCTTAGTCCTCAGGGGTGACAACACATCTGCATTTTGATTCTTAATTGGGAATCAATGTTATCCACTTATCATCAAATAGACTGTAAGCTCGTTTGTCTCACTTATTCTATAATAAAAAATAAGTTCATTTTTATATTGGAACATAATAGGAAACTTATCATTGTATTTTATTAACCGTAGGAGAAATAAAAAAGCGACCTAGTTTTAAAAAGTTATGTAAAATAATCGCTTATTTGCCTACTAATCGTGATGATTACATCCAGTATTTATTTTTGCGGTATTAGATAGTGTATAATTGTAGACGATTATATAAAATCGTTATTCTAAAAGTCATCACACGTATCCTGACGAGAAGATGTGTCGTAATCTCCCGAAAGCTGTCCAGCCGAGTTGAATCCGTCGATTGACCTCTCGGTCGAAGTTGGACTTACCTAGTCGGACTATTTGTCCCAGGTAGACATACTCGTCAACAATTTCGAGCTTAGTGCTCCCAATAAATACCGGTATAGGTGTGACATCTTAAAACGTATTCGTATGAAGGCACTATTGAGGTAATTGAGAGATAGTGCTTAGGTCCTCCATCAATTCTGCTATAAGGACTATATTGTCGGCAAATTGAAGGTTAGTGATGTACTTTGCAATAGATGTTATTACAGTATCCTTTCTAGTCTAGTTGTTTGAAAACGTCTTCCTATGCAGCGGTTAGGAGTTTTGGGGATATAACGTCACCCTGATAGGTTTCTTACTCTGGTTCTGTACTAGGATAGCCATTGTAACCCTACCGTAAAAACACTGCCAGTCAGTTGACACTATAGCACCGCCGAAATTTCGACGGAATCAAAGGCTTTCTCATAATCCACGTACGCAAGAAAAAATTCCAGATTGTACTCTTTAGTTGTATGTACAGTTTACCGAAGGGTAGGTATGTGGTCTATGTTACCCAAGCCTTTTTGAAACCGTCTTGTTTGGAAGCCTAAAAGTCGTCAAGACTGCGTGCGAGACGATTCGTAATGACTCGAAAACAGTACGTAGACGCGGCTCAGGAGGGAAATTGGTCAATAATTCTTCAAGAGAGCGTTGTCGCCTTTCGTGAAGAACAACCACCACATTTCTGCTTCACTGTACAGTATGTGGTTATTTGAACATATATTTAAAAAAATACTTCAATTATCATTGTCCACACAAGTCCACTACTGGCCGAACCCGTGGAAAGCCACAAAGCACGGTCCTGAGCCACCTGCATCAATCGACGGTCTGCATCTCTAATTATGTTGTCACTCGATCTAGTGGGGACCGCTCTACACTTCACATACCGGTACAAAAAAAATTAAAAAATAAACAGAACCCAAAAAAAGGTAAATATTATATCTCTGGTATTCATACTGCTAAGAACATGACCTCTTAAGAAGTTGAGCGAAAGAGAACTTTTCACCGTGTAACATTGTTCTGAATAGCGTAATCCTGTGGAATTAGCGCGCTTCTCATAAAGATCCATATTTTATGCAAATATGAAGTAAGTTTTTTGGTAAGAATTGCTTGGGAGTGTGAAATTTACATTGTTCGTTGTTTTTAAGTCTGCTTTATTCTGTTGTCATTTGATGTTTTTGTTAAGCCATATCATTTGTAGCAATTTGTTAAAATTTTAATAATCTCACTACAGTACACTAAATTTTTAACAATTTAAAACCAAATGATCAGAAAATATAAAGATAGTGTGGCAGTGCGAGATAGCAGACTCACAATGCCTCAAAAAGTGTTTCATTTCTCATTATTTATTAGGTTGTGGGGGAGAGCCGCTGACTGAGATAATATCAGACTGATTGTTATAAAGATAACACAAATACTTTATTTTAATTTAAGTCATAAATATTCGTTGCTACAGTGAAGACTATTGAAAAATAGCTAGTGTATTTGAAATTATAACAAGACCCTGTACTTTCAGTCTTTTGTTGTGTTACTTTATTAAAGTGCACTGCAGCTTGCGGGTTCGATTCCCACACGAAATAAATAAATAAGTGTTTGTATAGCCAAATTATAGTTCCAGGTCGTACAACTCATTAATATTTCTAGCTAAATTTTTGTCTGATTATGAATTTATGAATTCATATCGACTAAACTAGGTATTTATATTTATAAATTACGAGTGAATATCATATTTATATTTGTACCATAATACAATAAAATTAACTATATACCTTAAATATCAGCACAATTTTTCAAAATATATAATATTTTATAATGCATATTCATGAAAAAAAAAACAATACATAACTCAAAAATAATTTGCTTTTAACTTAAATCCAAGTTTAATACAGTATTAATATAGCTCTATATAGCAGGAGATGTTGTAAACACACAACGAATTTAATCTACATCATTTAGTGTGAATTGAGCGAGTTTTGTTTACACTACATTACTCACATTAATTCGGTGCGTTTTTATTGTTTTAGTTAAATACTAGCAACATTTATATCATTTATATAATTTTATTTTCTTATGTTATCTAAATAGTCATAGTTTCATGCGTAATAGACTTCATCATGATACAATCTGCAATCAGAATAATCGATATATTCCAACGGATCAGTAACCTGAAGTAGCAACGCCCCGGCCATTCAGCTCGAAGAACCGACAGCCGATGGGGAATGTTCTCATGTGTGGCAGCATCATATGTTAAATGTAGGGTGGCCCCACTAGATGGAGTGACCACTTGTTGAGACATGCAAAAAGTCGATGAATGCAGGTGGCTCAGGAACATACATTGTGGCATTCCTTAGGGGAGGCCTGTGTTAAAAATGGATTTATATATTCATTTTGTATTTACAGCCTATCAAGAGTACGTTGCTGAATATAGGCTGAATCCATGGATTACCTCATAGGGGTAATAAATCCCATAGTTACTTCGCTTGGCGGGCGAGTTGGCATTCGCAGTTATTTACTATGTTACTGCTGCTCATCTGTTCCAGTTTCCCTTGGTAGATATAGGGTGACAGATATTCATAAGTCGAAATAGACTTTTGATTGGCTATAATGATGATATTACCTTAATACAATTTTGATGAATTACTAGCAACCCACCCAGCTTCGCATAGATAGGATCTATTAATGTAGCGTAATTTAGATTTAGGGTGATCAACGAACTAATTATTAAATCGATTTTATGTATTTTTAAAAAACATTCAGATTTTTCGGAGAGAACTAGTCTTGATATGTTGGTAAAGTTTCATCACAATCGGTTCAGCCAGTCCGAAGATTTTCCCGAAGAGACAGACAGAAATTATTTTTTAAACTGATTATTTATGTCTTAATAGCATGAAAATAACTGGCTATTTCAATATAACAGACATAGACTTTAATTTTATTTATATTTATAGATTAGTACATAATGATATTTGATATACGTGGTGAACCACGCTTCATGGTATTTATTGGCTTTTATTATATGGCTGCCTTTCAAGTTTTCTCTGATTTATCCCAGCTTTAAAGGCACTTTGATTGTGACCTGGGGACCATTTCAAGAGGTGTCATATTAAAATTAAGATAAATTTTATTACGTTTGATGAATTATGAAGTGTTGTACAGAAAATTAAACTTTCAACTCAAAATCTGAGATTATTTAAAGTAACTAAATCGATCATGATCTAGTACACGAAACTGTTTTTGTATAATATATAATATTTTTAAAGTCTAGATGGAGTAGGTAATAATGCTAAATACTAATATTATTGTTGGTATGAGGCGTTATATCTTACTTATTTGATGCTAAATACAAATAGTATTGTTGTTATGAAGAAAAACGTTATATGTAGGACAGAACGACCTACATATAACCTTTTCCCTAAACACCTAGAGTTTAAGATATTGAAAATATATGTTTTTCGAATGGGTACTATTAATCGCTTTTAATGCAAGTCAAATCGTAAAATTTCAATCCACACTCTTAATATAATATTATAAATGCGAAAGTGTGTTTGTTTGTTTGTTTGTTTGTCCTTCTTTGACGTAGCAACAGAGCGTCGGCATGGCATGATTTTTTGTATGGGGATAGTTCGGTGTCTGTAGAGTGACATAGGCTACTTTTTCCGCGGAAAAACATCATTCCTGAAAATCGAATATGTTGCACAAGTTTGTCCTTCTTTCACGTCGCAACAGAGCGTCGGCATGGCATGATTATTTGTATGGGGATAGTTCGGTGGCTGTAGTGACATAGGCTACTTTTTCAGCGGAAAACATATCATTCCCGTGGGAAAATCGAATATGTTGCAAAATTAAATTCAGCTAGGTGGCGCCACCGTGATTCTACAAGACGGACGACGGTACGATGGACGAACACAGAAGGTCAGAATATCTGGATTATTATGTCTTTTACAAAATTAAGATAAAAATGTATGGATCTGTATTTTTCACGCAGGACCGGGAAGAGCGATAAAAACATAAAATTCACCAGCTGGTTTTCTTCAAACGTTTTGGTGCATCGTAATTCAGGAACAGGCGATAACCTCGCAGACGATATAAGTAATCCGTTGATGCTCTGCCTACCCGCAAGGGTTACAGGCGTGATTATAAGTATGGATCAGAAATACTATCACCACCTGTCACGCTTTCACCCTTAACTATTACTTAACAATGGTAGAAACAGTTCTTAGTAAGTATTAATAAGCCTTAGTAATATTTATTGAACGGAAATGAATACAGTTCTTATATGTGGTATGAATGAATCAATATTACAAAAAGAAAAATTGTGCAAAATTATAAGAAAATATTTTTGAGAGTTCTTATTAACTAATGTATACATAGTTTAAATTGATTCCGCTAGATGTCGTTACTAGGTTTTAAAACGCGGTAACGAAATGTTTCCTGACATGTACTTAACTCCGCCGTTGAGCCGCGTCAACATAGTGCATACGGTACCTATACGCTTAAATTGTTTCTATTTCGTAGCTTATTCGACTACCTGCTTTCGATTTCGGTTGTTTGTTATTTGCTTTGTGATTTGGTTAAGGTTGAATGGATTTATATTGGCTTTCATTTTCGGATTTGTGTATTTTCTTGGATCGATTTTGTTGATTTGGTTGGTATTCCTTTACACACCTGCTCAAAGTCAGCAAAGGCGTCTTGAACAGGCAGAGCGTCAATCTACTTAAAAAGCTTCTGAAACACCTGCTCAAAGTCAGCAAAGGCTACTCGATCAAGCGGAACGTCAGGCCGCCTTAAGAGCCGCGGAAACACCTGATGAAACTCAACACAGACTCATTGAGCAAGCTGAACGTCAATCTACTATAAGGGCATCTGAAACACCAAAACAGACACAGGCGCGAAGAGATACAAATGCACAGCTCCAAGCTGAACGTCGACAAAATTTTCAAAGAAACAATTGTTCGGTTTTTAATGACGCAGCATTCAATTATGATCCGTTGATTGATTATAAAAATCACAGGTTAGTTGTTATCGGACTGATGGACAAGGCGTGTCGATTTTGCAGCGCTTTAAAATGGAAAGATGAGACCGCAGGCATGTGCTGTTCCAATGGCATGTCTCTTCCGTACTTGGGAACCAGAAGAACCTTTGAAAACTCTCTTTTATATGATGCTAATGAGTCACGGCGCTTTTAAACAGGATCCGGAAATATAACTCATGCTTTCAAATGACGTCCTTCAGGTTGACCGAAATAATAATAGGTTTTCGCCTACATTTACGGTGCAAGGGCAAATTTATCATAGAATAGGTTCACTATTTCCAGCTGAAAACGAACAGCATAAATTTTACAAGTATATTTTATGGGTGACGAAGAAATTGAGGTAGACCGTCGCTGCCAATTTATCTAGGGAGTTGAGAGAGACACAGTGTTCAAAATTCGAAGATTCTTGCATGAACGTAACATTTTAGTCAAAACATTTAAAACTGCTTTAGAAAACCTACCTGAAGAGGATTATAAAATCGTCATTCACGCAGATCGAACCTCGAGGAGCATGAAAGGCGCTACAATGCACCTTTGATAAACGAAATAGCAGCCGTAATTAGTGGTGATCAATTTTCTTCACGAGACATTGTCTTGCGAGCACGTGATGATACGTTACAACGGGTAGCCGATACACACAAGTTTTATGACGCTCTGCAATACCCATTGATTTATTGCAAAGGACAAGAGAGTTATCATTTTCAAATTCCACTCATTAACCTGGTCACAAAGGCCTACTCCGAACAAAAAAAGTATCATGTGGATTTTTATGCGTATCATATGATGTTGCGAGAAAATGATTTTATCTTAGCCCGGTGTAGACAATTATTTTATCAATTTTGGTAGACATGTATGTGAAGGTGAAAGTGAACGTCTCCGTTATATATCTTTAAATCAAAAAAGCTGCGTTGAGAATTATATACATTTACAAGATGCAGTTTTTAGCGACGCCAATGTAAACCCCAGAGATTTAGGTAAAATGGTAATTCTGCCCTCATCATTCGTTAAAAGTCCCTACCTACATGAGTACACAAAGACGCATTCGCCTATGTACGAACTTACGGAAGACCTGATCTTTTGTTACTTTACTTGCAATCCCACATGGAAAGAAATAACCGAGGAGCTAATGCCGGGCCATAAAGTACTGACAGACACAATTTATTTGCTAGAGTATTTAGATTAAAATTACAAAAATTAATGTATGTAATTAACAAAGGGAAAATTTTCGGAAATGTGCAGTGCTTCATGTATTCAATTGAATGGCAAAAAGAGGATTACCGCATGCCCACATTCTAATATGGCAAGAAAGTTGCGGCCCAGCCAAATAGACGACATAATAAGCGAGATTCCGGATCCTGAGCAAGATAAAGAATTGTGATACCATCGTCCGAAATATGATTCACGGTCCATGTGGGCACGAAATTCAATATCGCCATGTATGAAGGAAAATGTACAAACAAATTCACTAAACAGCTATTAAAAGAAGCAGTGCACAATGACAATGGCTACCCTTTATACAGACGCAGAGCTCCCGAAGATGGTGGCAGGAAAGTTACAATCAAATCTCGCTCTGGAGCGTTCGAAACCTTAGATAACAGCTGGATTGTCCCGTATTCGCCCATTCTATGTAAAATGTTTAATGCCCACATTAATGTAAAAGCATGAAGCTCTGTCCGCGCAATCAAGTATATCAGTACATAAATAAAGGAAGCGACCAAGCAATATTTAATCTCAGGGTGAAGGTGAGGCAAACCCTGTTAATGAAGTACAGACCTTTCAAGCAGGGCGTTATGTTAGTAGTAACAAGGCAGCGTGGCGTCTCCTTGGCTTCCCTTTACACGAAAGGCACCCAACAGTTACTCACCTTGCTGTGCACTTAAAAATGGAGAGTGTATATTTCACCGAAAGAAATTTCAAGAAAGAATTGCATCACCGCCAAAACTACACTAACAGCCTTCTTTCAATTTTGTCAAACCGACCCTTTGCAAAACGTTGTTATATTCTGAAGTCCCCACTATTATACTTGGAACACATCTAGGAAGGAGGAAACGCTGTATTCAAGGCGCGCCTGTTGCAAATTGGCCTGGTGTAAAGTCATCAGATGCCCTTGGTCGTGTGTATACCGTCCATGTAACTAATTTTGAATGTTTTGTTTAAGATTGCTGCTGCACCATGTTCGTGGTCCTACAGATATAAAGACCTTAAAACTGTCAACGGTCAGGAATGCGCAACTTATAGAGAAGCATGTGGCTCTGCATCTTTTAGAAAACGATAGTCACTGGGATGAAACCATGGAGGAAGCTGTGGTGCCAGTCACCAGCCAAAATTAGGATCTTTGCAACTCCTATCATCTTGCGGGCTATCTAATGCACATAAATTGTGGGACAAATATAAAGAGTACATGGCGGAAGATATTTTGCGAAGGTTACAGAACTGCACGAACATGACATACAATGAACACATTTATAATGAAGCACTTGAAAAATTGAAGATAAAGTAATGGCAATGGTAGAAAAAAAAATTGGACTTTGGAATGATAAGCCCTCAGCGAACAACTGAACATGAACTAATGATGAAATTATACGTGAAACAAACTACGATATACCAGCTTTTCAGCAGCAAGCAGCCGAATTTGTACCCTGCTTGTTTCCTGAACAAAAACGAGTTTTTGACAAAGTATTAGGACAAATTGAATCTGGAAATGGTGCACTTTTCTTTTAGATGCCTCTGGAGGAACTGGAAGACATTTTTGTTAAATTTATTATTAGCGCAAGTACTGAAAGATAAAAACATTGCTTTGCCGTAGCTTCCTCCGGTATAGCTGCCACGCTGCTAAGGGTGCCGCACTGCACATTCTGTTTTAAAACTCCCTCTAAATCTAGCCCAGGAAGAATCGCCGATCTGCAACTTTAGCAAAATAGTGCATGAGGTATAATGCTACGACAATGCAAAATTTTAGTGTGGACGAAAGTACAATGTCGCATAAAAAGCTGTAGAAGCACTAAATCGAACGCTCCAGGATTTGCGCAGCAATACCGATATAATGGGAGGAATGGTGGTTTACTGGCTGGTGACTTCACAAACTTTACCTGTCATTCAAAAGGCACACCTGCAGATGAAATTAAAGCATGCCTCAAGTCGTCTATTTTATGGAACAAGGTGACAAAATTCAGTTTAACTACGAATATGAGAGTGCATTTGTATAATGATATCAATGCTGGAAACTATGCTGACACAATATTAAAAATTGGCGATGGGCGGTTGGAAACGGATGGTGAGGGCTGCGTTAAATTGACGAGAGATTTTTGTAATTTAGTACAGAGTCATTCCGAATTAATTGCGAGCGTTTATTCAGATTTAACGAACAACATGCATGAAGACAAATGGTTATGTGAAAGGGCGATTCTTGCACCAAAAGATGAGAGCGTTAACAAAATAAATTCAGATATATTAAGCGAAGTAGCAGGAGAAATAACAGAGTATTTGTCAGTAGACACAGTTATGGACACAGAACAGAGCACTTCATAACCCGTAGAGTTTCTGATTTCTAGAGTTATTGTGCCCTCACAAGCTTCAATTAAAATTAGGTGTCCCAGTCATGCTAATGCGAAAGGGGAATGCCCAATTTTGGCCATGAGACGCCCAATAATTTGCATTCGTTAAAAAAATACATCTTTTTTATGGTTATTAATCGCGGTATTCATTTATCCAAAAGATTGCAACATGTTTGCACAAAAAAAAAAGTACTGAAAAGATAAAATGAAATTAGGTAAATCCGTAATTCATTAGTTTGGGATAAAATAAAAGTGTTGCCAATTACATATCTCGGTAGAAAATCGATTCCTTTTGATCGATTTTTTCGGTGACATTATTATAATGCTAATATTATTTTTCGATAATTATTATAATGTTAAGATAATTAAACAAGCGAATTGCTAGTTGATTTACCATGAATTCTTTACATAACAAAAACTCTACTGCACAATTTAACTGTTATTCTTATCTGTTCTTAAAAATACATTTAAAACATTTTTTAAAAGGCGTGCAGAACTTAAAGCGCCTCAAAGATTATTCTTTTTAATGAAATTATAAATCGAATAAAAAAATCGATATCGATTTATCCATTTATCTCTGTTAAGTGGCAACATCGAATCTGACGGATAGGTCGTGTCATGTGAAATCACAACTAAATAGTCACAAATCGAATTCGTTTGCGTTTGTGTTATTTTGTTTGTTTTCTTGCGGATTTGTTATCTAAGCAACGAATTAGCTTTCTAAATGGACTCCGACAATTCTTCGCACCCTACTGACCACGGCCTGAACATGGATCCCGCTTCCGCTTCTCACAATACCCCCTGCACGAACTTGGACTCGATATCCACTGTTAACGATGACCCCAGCCACACTGGCCAGAGTTCTTCCCAGAGCTCAGTAACTTATTCAAGAGGACATTTACGCTGTGTCAATTGTGGTTTAAATGTCACGAAAATACGAAGACATTTGTTGGAAATTGCAGAAGTGCGACATCTTATACAACAATGGGTTCGACCACAGCAGGTAAATAGTTGATCCATGTCACCATGTGTCGTGTCTTCCTCTGAGAAATGCTTTTTAACTGAGTTGACTTAAAATAATATCAATATAATAATTATGGCTTTATTAGGTACAAGCCTGGAGGACAGTGTAGTGTGCCACTCGTGTTGGACTGCAGCCTGGAATCAAATACGATATCCAACTAGTGAACAGCAAAATGCACCAATTGTTAGTCATGGACATGTATGCATCAGCTGTGGCAAGTCACTTTGAGAATAAGATCACACACACTGTTCGGGTCCAAGTCTCCACGTGAGGAACTCATATGAATGAGATTTCATCAGATTGCACCACGTGAGGTAAGTGTTCAACAGTTTATAATTTATTAAGTGTGGTGATGATATCTGATAGTGATACATATTTTTACTCTGTTTGCATATAAACCCCAGAAGTTATTTTATTTTTTCACATCTGCACAAGCTATATTTGACAATCATTCTAGTTTATTTATACCATGGTGATAAGATAAGCCAACTATCATGGGTTTAACATGGTTGCGGGGTTGACTGCCCATTTTTATCAACTACCGAGAAATGAGACAGTTGACTTTTCATTGTTTTTGGACTACTGGTAGTCCCTCAGTCCTTAATTATTAAATTATATAAGGCACTAAGTCTGCCGTTGTGCAGTATTGTTTTACTTGATAAACATTTTATTTATATTTGAGTTAAAAGTGAACAAATCTATTTTATTTTTATTTTGTTTACTTTGGCGTCATTCTTTTGTTTAATATTGTTTCAGTTGCCATCATCATCTCGAGTGTGTCAATTGCTGGCGAAGGACTGATAGAGCAGTATCACGTTCAACTGCAGAACAGAAACCATCTGATTTATCTAGTATTGGTAATGTATTGCATCCAGAACAACAAAGCTTAGATCATATATCACACAGTATACTGCTCCCTAATTATGTAAGAGCACCACTAACACAAAATCAATGTTTTTTTCCTGGTTGTAACGATTCCAATCGACTCACTGTTCCATCAGCATTGCGGGTACGTCTTTTTTGCGACTACAATTACTATGTACCTCCAGAATGTAGAATCTGTAACTACCATTTAAATTGCAACTCTTGGGATTTACTTTTAGAATCAATATATAATCCTATTAAAACATTTAGTGCAGCACAAATTGAAGATTTTGCTACATTATTGAAAGATAATATGCACTATCATATAGACTTTGAAAATATTCACAGTATGCCTGAGCATACTGTACATTATTATCTAGGCTTATCAAGGCACAATATGAACAAATTCTGTCTGAAGTTCCGAGACTATCAACAACATAGGGCTTCTTTTGCACTTGCTGCATATTTGATGAAATTACGAACAGGAGATAGTGACGAACACCTGTCGGCATTATTGCAAGTACCAAGAAGCACATTAGAGCGGCTTTATGAATATGGGCTCATGAAATATTAAATCAGGATTTTGTTCTATAAATGTAGGCATAAATCATATATCCCGAGCAGAAATAGCTCAAATAAATCTCCTTATTCCAAATGGACTTTATGGGGAGAAGATAGGAGGCCCGTCATAATAGCCGATGGTACATATATTTACATAGAAAAGAGTTCCAATTATTTGTATCAGAAAAAACTTACTCATTACATAAATATCGCAATCTTATAAAGCCTTTCCTTTTGTGTAGTGATGGTTACATCATAGATATTCTGGGCCCTTATCCTGCAACAACCTCAGATGCGGATATTATAAATAATGAATTTGTGATGAATCCAGTTCATTAAGTCAATATTTTGAATCTGAGATGTATTCATCCTAGATACAGGCTTTAGGGTTTTACCCTCTTTAGAACGTTGTGGTTATCAGGTTCATGTACCTTGTCTCCAGCAGATGGTGAATCTCAGTTAACGACAAGAGATGCTAATAAGTCCAGAGACGTGACTATGTGTCGATGGGTAGTAGAGGTGGTGAATGGCATTTTTAAAAGTGAATTTAAATTATTTCACCAAAATTATTTTAACAGGGCTTCTACACATTTGATGATAGACTTTGCTGTGGCTGCTGCTCTAATTAATAAATTCCACACAAAAATAAGGGACAGGGATGATGCAGCTCAAATACTAGAAATATTTCATAAAAATATGGAGACAAATAATGATTTATCTGAGTATGTTAGGAACACAATCTAAATAGAGCTAGGCAGACTTTCGAAATATAAATGTAGACTGTGAAAATCTTAGGGAATTTCCTGTTTTAACTTACAGTGACTTAATATTAATTGCTTGTGGCACATACCAATTACAGCAAACTCGTTCCTATTATGGTGAGCATATAAGATTTAATGTTTGCTACCGGATCGAAGTATATAATGACCACAGGAGCAGCATTATGGAAGGAATAAACTTGAGTCCTAGCTGCTCTTTACTTAGGGCTAGAATTGCAAGTCGACACATCAGTCGTAAAATATATTTTATATATATTTTAATTAGTGGCAATGATTCTGGGTGGGAGTGCAATTAAAAAGTATTGTTGCAATTGTATTGTCGGCCGTCGAACGGTAGGATGCTGTGCCCATGTTATGACAGTAATATGGTATTTGGGTTGGGCACGGCATCAGACTAATATTTTGCCTCCTACTCAATTTCTGGATGACATACTGATCGTCTATGATACAAATGATGTATAAGATCATAAAATATGTTACAGATCTGATCAAAACTTGATTATGTATATATATGTATGACAGTAAAATTATTGTTAAAAAACTGTATTTGTGAAAATAAAAACCTTTATATCATAAAAATCCGGACTTTTTTTAAATCAATTCTTTACCCAGTTATTCTAATAATTGCATATTATCATTTCTATATGCTTTTATATGTGGGCACCCATGGCCGAAGTGTCTATGAACGGTGGGCATTCCCCTTTAGATGCTCGTCGGTTATGTAACGGGACAAGGCTGCGTGTGACACATCTTGGACGGAACATAATCGGTGCTACAATTTTGACAGGCGTAGGAAAAGGTGAAAATGTTATTATACCACGGATCCCTATAATTCCTACAGATCTTCCTTTCAATTCAAAAGGTTGCAGTTCCCTATTAAGCTCAGTTTTGCAATGACAGTTAATAAAGCGCAAGGCAAACGTTACAGGTAGTGGGGTCAACTTAGAAAACCGTGCTTCTCTCATGGTCAGCTGTATGTAGCATGTCTGCGTGTCAAATGCCCAGAATTTCCACTTTCTTTCCCTGAATGGAAAAACATATAACATTGTGTACAGTAGCGTCTTAAAATAGTGTTCAGTTAGTTTTTTCCAAAATTCCACAATCAATTAATCAGAATTCTACAGATCTTCCTTTCAATTCAAAATTTCCTATTTAGCTCAGTTTTCAATTCCAAATGCTGCACCTCTGACGGACCTATTAAGCTCAGTTTCCTTTCAACTCAAAAGGCTGCATCTCTGACGGATCTTTTATTTGGCTCAGTTTCCTTTCAATTCAGAAAACTGCATCTCTGACGAATCAATTTAGCTCAGTTTCTTTTCAAAAGTCTGCATCCCTGACGGACAATTATGCTCAGTTTCCTTTAATTAAAAAAATATCCCATTTCCATTTGGAATAAACAGGCTATTTTCATGCTTTGCTATACGCTGCGTTTCAAAACATTTAAATAGGCTGACGAATCAATTTTGCTCAGTTTCCTTTTAATGGCTGCATCTATGACAAATCTATAAAACTCAGTTTTCTTTCAATTCAAAAAGCAATGGATAGTTCATTTCCCAGTGACCATGCGGGCGAAGCCGCGGGTAACAGCTAGTGGAAGTATAATTACAAATTTTATTGTGGAGCTAAATATAATCACCATACAAGGAGTAGGAAGAGGACAAGTTTTAACTTATAAAATTAATTTAAACAAATAAAAATTAAAAACAGGACAGGAGATAACACGCCGCCTTGTGAATCACATGCTTCTGTAGCAATCTAGGTGGAAAAATTTCTTGCAAATGAATGCGCTATCAGTGAACAAACAAGTAATTACGAAACCATTCAATCAAAGCAGAGATTGTTGAGAGAACGGGATGCCTAAAAATATATTATATATATATATAAAATCTTTGGTTTTTCATACCATGCCGAATATCATCGGTGATATGAAGAAGGGGCGAAGGGTCGTACGTCTTCGTACCTACAATCAAGTAATAGGTGAATTATTCACTCCTTATTAAAAAAATTGTTATAAAAATTTACAAGTGAATAATTTAATTACTTATTAATACAAAAATTTAAATTTTTGCGCTTTTTCGGCGATAGATGCGATCATAAATAAAAATACATGAATGTGATACTGAAGTAACTATGAAATGCATACTCAAATCCAAACTTTAATATATTACATATTTCTAGCTATATATTTATATATTTAATTAATAATTTTAGGTTTAAACTAGGCATTTTATATACCTAATCTAAACCTCAAATTTAAGTAAATATCCTCATCCTCATAATATATCGTATGTGGATGAGTTTGTGTATTTAGGATGTGTATTTAGCAGGGATGGTAGATATGACAAGGATATAGAGCAACGATTGAACGCAGGACATAGAGTAAATGGGGCTCTTCACTATATTGTGGGAAGTCAGAATGTGTCAAAGGCACGTATGGCAATTCACAATGCTGTGTTAGTCCCAATCTTAATGTATGGTAGTGACAGAGTAGAAATAAATGCTGTAGAAATGTAGTCATTAAGGAGTATGTTAGGGGTGACTCTGAATGAGAGCGTGAGAAATTGTGTGATAAGTAAAAAGTGTGGTTTTCGTGAGTGCGTATATGGATGTGAATGAGGTGAGAGATGTGTGTCAGAATCATGGAAAATTGAATTCTAACCCTCTGGGTAATAGATTTTTATATGTTAGTATGCCCACACAACAGATGTTTAAATGCCCATAGACATCTACATATATCATCGCTTAAGAATCAAAATGCAAATGCGTTGTCACTTCTGAGGGCTAAGATCGAATACCTCGTTGCCAGCAACAACGGTCTCTGGTTTCCTACACTCACCATAAGAAACACAGCAGCATTATGCTGTTAATTTTTTTAAGTTAAAACCTTTGAAGTCCGTAAATATACATTGGGCATTTACGGACTTCAAAGGTATACATTGGGGCATCTCGGCGGACTAATTGCTCCATAACTCTGTCAGAAATAAGAGAAGGCAGGTAACTTTGTTTTTTTTTTTATGAACACGGAGCCGATATTTACGCACTGATAAAGCTGCACCCAATGGACTGTCTATGAAATTGGGGTTCACCATGTTGGGATGTATTTTGCGCCGTCAGATCTTCGCCCGTCAATCGGAAAAGTGCACTAAAGGTGAGGTTTGCATTTGACGAATTGGTGGCACTTTCTCCTAATGTTATATGTTGTATGTTTTACTAGAGAGTATCCGTTATCTAGAGACTGAGCTTTGTATTTCGATGTTTGAGTATATTGGAGTTTAGCAAGACACAACACGATTAAAGTACTGAGTCATACCGTGCGTGACAGTAAAAGAAACCTTAGAAACCTATTTGCCTGAGAAAACAAAACTAATATCTTTCGACGAAACGCGAAGTTAGACTGTTTTCCATCAGCCAGGCAGTCATTAGTCGTAACTTTCAAAGTAAACGTTTTCAAATCAGAAGCAATTTATACCCAATGACTTTACGTCTAGCCATAGTCTAGTAAGATAAAATATCGGTTGTTTTTAACTTGATGTCACAATAAACATACTTTTATTTACTTAGAAAGAAAATAGACGTTGAATAATGATGTCTTGTTGTGTAGTGGTGGCGTAAGAGAATCCGGTACCGCAAACTATTATCCATTTCAAGAGACGACAGAGGGAAATGAAATAGTAGGTGGCCAGCAGAATATTCCTGACAATAAAATGGAAAAACTGCGGTTGCCAATTCCCTTGCCAAGCGTAGCAACTGTGATAAATATATGGGGAAGGCCTGATAATTGAAAATTGTTTGATTTGTGATAATTAATAACAAATGAATGAAAAATTATAATTTGATGGATGCAGGTGGCTCAGGATAGTGCTTTGTGGCATTCCTTGGGGGAATCTTTTGTTCAGCTGTTGACTTGTGATATACTGTACCTAATGAATAAATAAATGATTCCTTCATCATAACAGCCCTTCACAAGTTCACTACTGAACATAGGCCTCCCTAAGCCACCTGCATCTATCGAATTCCTGCATGTCTTACCAGGTCGTCACTCCATCTAATGGCCACTTCAGATTACTAATCCGTTAGGCTATGGCGGTTAATCTGGTTTTACTGCAGATATCCTTGTTTTTAAGTCTATCGCGCAGTGAAACCCCAAGCATAGCCCTCTCCATAACTCGCTGAGCGACCTTGAGCCCTCATACAGCCAGAAGTGAAGGAGCACGTCTCAGATACATATGTCATCACTGGCAACACGCACTGGTTTTACAATCTTGTTTTCAAGTTTTGAGGTATACCCGACGAGGGAGGGATGTGTTGTAATATCCCGAACGCTGCCAAGCCAAGTAGCATCCGTCAATGGACCTCTCGGTCGAAATTGACTAACCCAGTTGGACTATATGTCCTAGGTAAACATACTCGTTGACAACTTCGAGTGTAGTGCTTCCAACAACTACCATCATAGACGTGACATGTAGGTTATAAATGACCTTTGTTTTGTCCATGTTCATTTTGAAATCTATCTGTTCAGATATATTGATGTCATTGAGCATACCGCTGAATTCCTCAATATGGCCTATATGGCCAGAAGTGAAGGAAGGAATGAATGAGTCCTTATATTTCCGCAAACACTTCACATTGAATGATACGAGTTTTAACGGATATTATCGCTTTTAATTAACATATTGTTATTTTAAATTCGCAACGTTTCGAGTAATTTGCTGCAACCCATGGTCACAGTGGGACTCACCCCGTTTTCATTAATAGTTTCATTCAATGGATGTTTGTTATAACTATGTTACAAATCAGTTTTACTGCCCTTTGTTACGCAAATTGAACAATTTTAATAAATAAATTGTATAAAGGTAAATGGCAATGATTTAAAAAAAACTTCAAAGTTTAAAGGTATGTGGGAAAAACACAAAATATTATGTTTTTAGGATGTTAGATAGAAATTGTTGAGGTTTTATAAAAGGTTAAGGTTTTAGGTTAAGGAAAATTTTCCTTTTCTACCAAGTTGAATAATTTTGTAAGACGATAAACGAGGATAAATCGTTGCTGATTTTCAGATTTTTGGTATTCCCCATAATATGATTAGGAATTGATATTTTAGGACGGAAGTATTTAGTTTACACTTAATTGTTAACATCACTCACATTACATTATCTTCACCCTACACTAATCCACTGCTGAACACACGATTCCCCAAGAAATGCCACAAAGCACTATCTTGAAGCACCTGCATCCATCGAAATATAATCTTTGCATTCGTTTGTTATTATCTAAAATCCATGAATTTTCAAAAATAAGTAATCCATTTTAAATGAAAATCGATCCAGTAATTTTTCAATAGTTTTGTTATTACGTCATATGAATTATTGACTTGAGGCAGAACTGCAATTTACATACATCATTATAAATAATTCTTCGCTTAATGAACGAAAAGGAAAACCACAAAATGTTGGGTACGTGCCAAGAATGCAGACACGGAATTATTTAATTTGCAAATATTAACATTATTTGCTTTGCTCTTTGGATAACTTACGATTTTTATGATATTTTCAAGGCTTTGCTTTCTACTTACCATTATTTTCTGTTTATGTAATTTGGAATCACAGATATGATTAACGTTTTCGCTACTCAAAATGAATTTATGACTAAGCTGAATTTGACCAATCGCATAAATTCACATGACTCCACTTCTATTCAAAAGTTCGTCTGGGTTAAAACACGTACTTAGTCAACTTTTATTAACCCCCGATTAAAACAGAAGGGTATTATAAGTTTGCAGTGTGTATCTGTGTAATTGTATGACTGTCTGTGGCATCATAGCTCCTGAACGGATGAACCGATTTTGGTTAAGTTTTTTTTGTTTGTTCTGAGATGTGTTTCAAGAAAATCTGTACAGCCGTTTGAAGATCATCAGCTCTTTTTATTTCGGTGGTTTTAATTTATTTTAAGTTATATGACACTGTAATACTCAAAAGATTTGTGGTTTGACGAGAGCCGGATTGTAACCAATATATTTGCACTGGTAATGTCTTATCACTAGACTGTTATAGGTGATTGCCCTAGAGCAGGCAAATGAAGCCTAGTAGTCGATACGCCACGGTTTATTTATCATATGTTGTAAAATAAAATTTCAACACTTTTTTTTCAAAACAAATATATTATACAAAAACAATAAAACGACCGCAGTACTAAACTTCAGAAACGTAGTATATATGTGTATGAATATATATGTATATCTCTGTGGATATATATTAATTTTCACTATAGACGCAACACACCCACTGTTCACCCACTCATTAAAACACACACACACACACACACACACAAACAGACAGGGAGAGAGAGAGAGAGAAAGAGAGAGAGAGAGAGGCACCCACGCACACGACTACTATCCACACAACATTTTTTTCTCATTCCCTGATTTTTGGTTGCTTAACGCAAGAACATACATAGTTGAAGAAATCCAACTTTTATATTTATGTTTTTCCCGCAATATGAACTTTACTCGGAGCAAAAAAATAATTTAATTAAATAAGTTTGGAAATACTTCGAAAACGGGCAGTTAGTGGCAGCTGTTAATGGAGAGAAAAATAACAGGTTGCTTTATTTTGTTCGACATATTTATTTGAATACTCATTACCTTGTAATTGCTTGAAAAATGAGTATTAAAGAAAAATGGTTAAGAATCAACATCATCGTCATCATCATCATCAGTATTACAGCCCATCACAAGTCCACTGCTTTACATAGGTCTCCCCATAGACTGCTACAAAGTACGGCCTTGAGCTTTGGAGTCACCTGCATCCATCGACTACTTGCATATTTTTGGACTTGGACGTCCAACACTGCGCTTGCCAGTAAGAGGCTACTCGAGAATCTATCTTGCCCATCGGTTATCAGTTCTTCTAGCCACTCGTATATGGCCGGCCCTTTTGTCACTTCAGCATTTTTTTATAGAATAAGGATGACAAGCGAGCACACAGTCAGCCCATAAACATCTACATCTATAATCGATTCAGAATCAAAATTCAGATGCGTTGCCACCCCTGAGGACTAAGATGAAATGCCTCGTTTCCAGTAAAAAGAGTCTCCGTTTCTCTACACTCATTATACGAAACAGCAGCATTGAGCTGCAATTTTACGCTGGTATTCTGTGAGAATGTGGTCCTTCCCGGTCGAGCCGACCCATTTGTGCTACAATCATAATATGTCTGCAACGTGGCACTACTCCATAAACATACAACGTAAAATACTACTTCGGAACTTGCTCGGGTCCTCGCTCTAATTAAGTGGAAATACATTCTTCTCATTACTTTTCATTAGCCCAAAACAGTCTACTGGATTTGGATCTCTTAAGGTATAGAAAACTTTTGCTTAAATTTTCATACTTGGCAGATGCATCTGGAAAGTCTCGATTTCGTAAATTTGACGCTTCATCAAAGCAAATATATTATATAGTTTATTACATTAACGAATACAAGAAGGAAGGGGAAGAAAGGGCTTTGCATTTAAGTAAGTTGCAAGAGAGAGACATAAACTTTACGTGTCTACAATTTGCATCTAAATTGAGATTGTTTAATATATCTTTTTTGTCTGAGTGACAAAACAAGTTGAAGGAGTGATTTATTGCGAAATGCAAAGAGCATAGTACGTTAGTTCCTCACAATTAAATCTGATTTACCTATCTGATATACTAACCACAAAAATACATTTGATGATAAAAAGAAGATGGTAGTTATGAAAATTGTATTATATAATTAAAGTTTGTAAAAATATAGGGCTGGGCTCCTTGGGGGTTATAATACACTTTTTTCTGGTCAAGCTTTCTTTTTACTGCTTTGCCATTCACTTACCTATGTGTTTATTTAGCTTTCAGTCCAGTTACGCTCTTTCTTATGCCCACTGCGTGATCCATGCTCTTTTTTACGTAGTAGAACCTTATTGCAGCTATTTCATGGTTATTGCACGAATGGGTCGGCTCGACCGGGGAAAGACCACGCTCTCAGAATACTGGCGTGAAATAGCTGTGTTTCGACTCTTTTACTAGAAACGAGGCATTCCATCTTAATCTTCAGTGGTGATAATGCGGCTGAATTTTGATTTTGAATTGAGAATAAATGTAGGTGTTTTTTATAGATAGATGTTGTGATGTAGGAGGGATACAAACCAATTGACGGGCAGCATCATCTCTATCATAAAAACTTAAAAATAAAATACTTCGGTTGCCAAACATGGCAACTATCTGAGGCAATCTATTGGGAGGCCTATATTCAGCAGTGGACTTTGACAGGCTGTAACGATAACGGTAAAGGTAAAGGTCTTTGGCCACAGCATATACTGTGAGTGTACATGCTCGTTTATCACGCTTATTCTATTAAAAATAAAATTAACTTCGAGTGCCTTTCCCACACTTTTTTCAATGTGACGTAGATCAAGTCGATTTGTTGAGGGGACTTCTGAGTGCGATGGCCGTCGGCCACTTGTCCTACGAAAACTAGGATTTCCAAAAATGCGAACGCGACCATACTCACGGCACGTGCTACTTTTTGGGGACTTGGAGGCGGAATACCAGTGCGTTTATGTACCGTTCTTGTTTGAAGCACCCACTTCAAGAGGATCACCTTCAGCCAAGAAAGTGAGAAAAGTGAAGGTACGCATGGTGAGTAACCATTCCCGTAGGCCTAACATAGTGCGAAAAGACAAATACCGAAAGCTTAGCTGTTGACCAGCATAGTTTTGGATACGCGGAATAATAATTTCTTCATAAGCCAATAAACACTAATCTCGTATGAGCCTTCCCAGCTAAAGCTAGTTAACTAGTTATTAAAAGGCCCAAAGAAGTAATTTTATTGTAATCGGTACTTGTTATAGTATTTTTCTTTTTATTTATTTCTTGTTTTATATCAAGGGCAAATTTAAAATTAAACATTTGTTAGTATATGACTTTATATATAATATTATATATATACCAAATACAATTTTTGCCGTGTAATATCAACGTAAGAGAATCCATTTCCAATATCATTCTCTAGCATAAGAGGCGACAGAGGGAAATTTAAATAGGAGATGGGCAGCTGCATCTTTCTGATAACAAACTAAATATAATAAAAAAACACGCATGGCAGCTATTGCCCCCTGTGCCACCATAGAAACACCATAGTGGCGATGACCTCGTTCCCAGGGGTATTTTTCACTTATGATATGAGTGTCTTAATAAGCAACAAAGGGGAAAAGCTAGGAGTTGGGCAGCAGCATCGGAACATAACCTACTGAGTATATTTCAGTCTGGGTTTCGTCCTGGTCATAGTACCACTACTGCTTTAATTAATGTTACTGATAATATTAGACACGGCATGGAAGAAAAAAAGATAACAGTACTGGTACTAGTTGATTTCTCAAATGCTTTCAACACAGTTGATCATGAAATCCTCCTTTCCATACTGTCTCATCTGAATTTTGGTCCTACTGCTTTGGAATGGTTTGTATCTTTCTTCGCGGTCGACAGCAGTCAGTCTGTGGGCAAATGACCAGCATGGGCTGATGTGGACGTTGGTGCCGCAAGGTATTCTTTCTCCTTTTTCAATTTTTATAAACTTTACCTATCCCGACTGCTCGTATCATTTGTACGCCGATGACCTTCAGCTTTATGTGCAAGCTGAAATTGGGGATATTCATAATGGGATCAAAAACTTAACGACAACTTATCAGCTATCAAAGATTGGTCTACTCGTTATGGAGTTTTGGTCAATCCGAAATGCCAAGCTATACTGGTGGGTAGTTCAAGGATGCTGGCTAGATTTACCTATTTATTATGATACTATTATAATTCCGTTCAGTAATTCTGTTAAAAATCTTGGCCACACATCGACAGCACGTTTAATTGGAGAACCCAGGTTTGAAGTGAGTCGTAAAGTCATTGCCACGTTATGCTCTCTGTATCGTATAAAACATTTTATTCCACAAAATCCAAGATTATGCTTGTCCAATCGCTCATTTTACCCATAATTGATTATGCAGATGTGTGTTACCCAGATCTGTCCCAAGATCTTCTGAACAAGCTGGAACGCCTTCTTAATAACTGTAGAAGATTTATTTTGGGCTTGTAAGTATGACCATATTTCGCAATATAGATCTAAGCTAAATTGGCTTACTATCCGTCAGAGGCGCAATTCCAGAATATTGCTTGTTCTTTTTCCATTTTAAATGACCCATCCTCGCCTATCTTAAGAGTAAATTTATTATCTCTCCTCATCTCATGATAGGCTTACGTTCTTCTTCTAACAACAAAATCTGTATTCCTGTTCACTTCACTGAGTTCTATGGTAACTCCTTCACTGTTCAGGCTACACGCCTTTGGAACTCTCTTGCCCGATGACATCAGAAAAGCGCCCAATAAGTACGCTTTTAAAAATTGGTCCGTAATCATCTATTGAAGACAACGCATTTTACATGATTCATCCATTTAATATGTATGCTAAACAGACGTATATATTCATAGTTATTTGTATGTACTAATTATATATGTATTTATATATGTATATTTGTATGTATATATTTGTATACATATGTCATATATTGTATATATATGTATGTGTATAGGTCATATATGTATAGTTTATTTATTAGTAAAATGTATATTATGTAGTTAATTATCATTTTGTGTAGTGTTATTTTATTATATATTGCCACACCTACGTCAAATTCTCACCACTCCATGGGTTGACTGGTAGAGAATGCCTCAAGGCATTAAGTCCGCCCTTTGTATTCTTTTATTTTTAAGGAATGCAATAAAGAATAAATAAATAAATAAATAAATAAATCTTCTTGATAACATCTCAAAATAATAACAAACTGCGGTTGCCGATGGGCCTGCCAATGGAAAATATCCCTTCTATGAGGCATTATATAGCGGATGGCCTTTTTTATCAGTGAACTTTTGATAGGTTGTAATGTTGATCATGATGATGATGATGATGGAAAAAAACAGTTTTTACCTTGTGGCGGCGCTGTCGTCGTGCCGGAAGCGAAACGCACCAAAGCCTAAATCGCACCATCAATGTTCTGAAGTTAATGCGCTATATATAGAACAGCTCAGAAATAACACACAGCGCTGGCTGCTCCCCGGGCAGAATACCTTGCCAGGTGGGAGATCTCCTCTTTTCCTTTCACGGCCAAACTGGTGGCGTGGACGTGATGTGAACACGACGCAAAAACTTCAACTTCAAACTTTCGTCATCGTCTTCAAGTACCCCATCCATTCGCTCCCGAGCAGATATTGTCTGCAATTTTCAGATCTTGCAAGTCATCTAGCTTTACTAGGTTCATCGCGCCACTGAAATAATGCTTCCTATTCCTTCAAGCTACTCTCTGCGCTACAGTATTAAGCACGGCTCTGAGTCTTACTGCTCACCTCTGCTTCACGACACTCTCTTACCTTCTACTCGACTCACTGCAGACTACAAGGCAATTCCTGGCACTTGCACATTTGTCTACATCTAGACTGCACTATTGACTTCCGGTCTCAGCAGGGGGGTGAAGTGTTGGCGCTGTCATCGCGCCGGAATCGAAACGCACCGAAGCCTAAATCGCGCTATCAAAGTCCTGAAGTTAATGCGCTATATACAGAACAGCTCCGAAATTACACACTGAGCGTTAGCCGCTCCCCGAGCAGAACACCTTGCTCGGTGGTAGATCTCCCCTATTCCTTCCACGACCAAACTCTTAGCTTGAGGTCGATCAAAATAAAATAATATTAAATAAATATTTATAACTAAAATGTCATAAGACTCGTTGTTGAATGGTTTTTTTTTTTTGGAAAATATACACTGGAATTTTCTTTTGCTGTAATTTATTCTGTAAAGGTACAAGATTAACAATTAAATTGAAATGTATAGAGAAGGCAATATGTGCTGCGCTGAAATAAATGAAAACATGACAATAATAGATGGAAAAGTAATGCGCTACATACGTGCTTGCTTAATTATTAAATTAAATAGAATGAAAAATAAGAAATATGTAAGAGACTTGAATTTTTATACTTTGTATCAAATAGAATTCAGTGACGTGAATTTTTTGTTGAGAATATTTTTGGTAGATTTTGAAATATACTCATGGGCAAATTTAGAAAAACGCAATGTGTGTATTTATTTGGATTTTGGTTATTATTTACTTACCAAAAATGCTTATTAAGATAAAAAGAAAAATTTTACAGAAAGGAAAAATTTTTGTAATTTTTTTTTTCATAAATGCTTAGAAAATGCTATAGTAGGCTATAATTAGTACTAAGTGTTGCCCTCTAGCTGTTCGAACTGTTAGCAGTCTCCGTGGCATACTTCTAATCAAGTTATCAATAAAATCTTGAGGGATTACGTCCCATTCTTCCTTGTAATGTGTCTTTAAGATCCCTCAAGTAAGTGCGGGCATGATTTCTTTTCTTAGTTTGTCTTTCAATCTTATTCCATACATGCTCAATGGGATTGAAGTCGGGCTAGCGTGCTGAGCACCCAATAGCATTTATATATTATATATATATATATTAATTGATTTTAATGTCTCGAATGTGTTCCACAGCTACGACCGTAGTATGGGGGCGTGCATTATCATGTATAAAAACAAAACCATCTCCTATAAAAGGGGCAAATGGCACTACAATTTCTTTCGATATTTCATTTACATACATGCCGCTGTTAGTGACCCATCCTCAATGACGCGGAGTTCCGTACGCACCCCCATACAAATACCATAACTGACCCTTCACCATATGCTTCTTTTCCAATGATGTTGCACTGAGCGTACTTCTCTCCCGGGGGTCTCCATACTAATCCTTCCATCATCTGGCTTCAGGCAAAATCTGGACTCATCTATGAATAGAACTTGACTCCAAGCTTTTTCATTTCAGTTTCCGTAAGTGCGAGTAAGATTAACTCGAGCTACTCGATTGCATGTGGCAAAAAGGGGGCCTCTGGCAGGCAATTTAGGTTTCTTCATTGCCATAATTAATTAATCCTATTCTATTCTGTTAAAATATCCATATCCAGCCAAAATCACCTTACGATTGCTAAAACAAACATTTTTTTCTTTACAGTTCGGTAACTGATACGTAACATGGCTGAATCTAAGAAGAAGTGTCGACAGGTACAGTGTTGATTATTTGAAATTTGGTTTTCTTCCATCAAAGGTAGACAAACGATTGCCCCTGTGCCTTTTATGCAACAAAGTTTTGAGCTCTATGAACTCTATGAAACCATCGCAGCTCGAAGATCATCTTAGAAGGTTTCATCCTGATAAAATAAGTAAAGAGTTAAAATAGTTTTGAAGATTGAAGGAAAAATATGAAAAGAGACACACCGTGCACAGTATGTTCGCTTCAACGTCTCAAAGTAAAGATGATAGTCTAAGCGGTGACCGTCGAAAAATGTTGGTCAATGGTCATCCGGAATAAGTAGAGAAATATACTTTTTTTATTTTCTGGGTATTAGTTAAATAATAAACCAGCGGTCTAGTAGTTTGTAATTAGATGTTTTTTTTTTTTTTTGCAAAATTGGTATAAAAAACGTAAGTGTATTTTTTTATTTAATAGATTTTGATCAGTAAACAATAAAAATTCGATTCTGGAACCCTTATTCTTGACACAACTGTTTTCCAGACCACCCTTAAAACACTAAAATGGTTTGAAGGAGACGCAATGCCATTAACTATTGAACAAATTTTGTCGAATGAAGATCTTTCATGTAATAACAGAGTGAATTATTCTGAAGAGAAAAATGATGATTATTAATACTGACTAAAAATACTCTGATGAAATAAATGACGACGTTAATAAATTTAACTTTAAAATCAAAAATCATTTACATCTCTTTATTATATTATCAACCATTTTAATTTAAAATATGACGTATTGAAATTATTTCGAAACAATTATGATGGTAATTTTTTTAAACCGTTACCGTTACAGCCTATTAAATTCCACAACTGAACATAGGCCTACCCCGTAGATTGCCCCATAGGGGAATATTTTCTATAGATGCCACGCTTGGCAAGCGGGTTGACAACATCAGTTTTTTATTTTTATTGTCATTAGGAAGACGCTGCTGCCTATTTTCTGGGCTGTGGGAAATTGTGAGAAGACTTTTGATAGTGTTTCCCTCGTCATACATTCGTTTGACGAAAAAAGTTTTAGTGTCGTTACAAACCTATTAACCTATTAACAAAAAAAAGAGCTGATTGGACATCACATAAAGGGGAGATTTGCGGTTATTCCTTACAAAACTGAGCCAAATATTGATAATTCGCTGTCAATCAATTAAGTACATTCCTCACATTCCTCCCATTAAAATTATGACTATTTTTTTATTGTTGATTTACATTGTTGAAGTTACGGTACGTTATGAATGTTTAATTTTAATTCTATGAAGTCTGTAATCATATTTATTTTAATAGTTAGGACAGAAGAAAATATACTATTTTTCATTTTTTACCACTCCGAATTTAGAGTTGGGACTCAGCCGCGACGCAAATTTCCATTGTTAAATCTAATCTTCATATTTTGACGAGTTTTAAAGAGAAATATGGTAGAAATTTAGCATTAGAGGAACTGTCTACGAGGAAAAAAAATTGGTAACCAATTGCTGTCCGTTAGTCTCGCAAAAACTCGAAAACGGCTAAACCAATTGTGTTGATTTTTTTGTGTTTTAGTAGATCCCTGTATGGTTAAGATTCAGAATTGGCCTCGGTAGGTGGCGATGTTTTCAAGATCCAGAAATCACCCGTACGAAGCCGGGGCGGATCGCTGGTATTGAATAAAACTACTTTTACAAATTTTACTTATTATTAACTTATGACCTTTCTTGTGTTTTACGGCACCCACACCATGGTTACAGCGGAAATAATGCGCTTGACGTCCCGTTAACATTGTTAACCTGAAGTAATTAAAGTGATGTTGGTCCGATATACGCATAATGAACTTAATGTAACTTGAATTCTTACACGGATATGCATCCCTGCCTGAAGAAACCGTGTAGTGGCGGCGTAAGAATATTCTCTAATCCACATCATCCCGTGGGTGTCGTAAGAGGCCACAGAGGGAAACAAAGCAGGAGATGGGCAGCAGCGTCTTCCTAATAACGACTAAAAATAAAAAAAAACTGCAGTTGCCAACCCGCTTGCCAAGCGCGGCAACTATGACAAATATCCCCCTTATGAGGCAATCTATGGGGGAGGCCTATGTTCAGCAATGAACTTTCATCATCATCATCATTACAGCCCTTCACAAGTCCACTGCTGAACATAGGCCTCCCCCAAGGAATGCCACAAAGCACGGTCCTGAGCCACCTGCATCCATCGACTTCCTGCATGTCTTACCAGGTCGTCACTCCATCTAGTGGGGGGTTGCCCTACACTTCGCCTACCGGTACGAGGCTGCCACTCGAGAACCTTTTTCCCCATCGGTTGTCGGTTCTTCGAGCTATATGGCCGGCCCATTGCCACTTCAGCTTACTAATCCGTTGGGCTATGTCGGTTACTCTGGTTCTACTGGATATTCTCATTTCTAAGTTTATCACGCAGAGAAACTGCGAGCATAGCCTCTCCATAGCTCGCTGAGCGATCTTGAGCGTCCTCATACGGCCAGCAGTGAATGACCACGTCTCAGATCCATAAGTCATCCTGGCAACACGCACTGGTTGTACAATCTAGTTTTCAGGTTTTGACCTGACGAGAAGATGTGTCGTTATTTCCCGAACGCTGCACAGCCGAGTTGAATCCGTCGATTGACCTCTCGGTCGAAGTTGGACTTACCTAGTCGGACTATTTGTCCCAGGTAAACATACTTGTCAACAATTTCGAGCTTAGTGCTCCCAACAACTACTGGCATAGGTGTGACATGGACATTAAACATGATCTTTGTTTTCTCATGTTCATCTTAGGACCTATCCGTTGGGAGACACTATTGAGGTCATTGAGCTTAGTGCTTAGGTCCTCCAGAGATTCTGCCATAAGGACTACATCGTCGGCAAATCAAAGGTGAGTAATGTACTCGCCATTGATGTTAATACCGTATCCTTTCCAGTCCAGTAGCTTGAAAACGTCTTCCAATGCAGCGGTGAAGAGTTTCGGGATATAACGTCCCTTGTCTTACACCTCTGCAGTTGGATAGTTTTGTACTCTGGTTCTGTACTCGGATAGCCATCGTAGCCCTATTGTACAAACACTTCAGCACTTCGATATACCGACAATCAACTTGACACCGCTGAAGGGACTGTAGCACCGCCCAAATTTCGACGGAATCAAGGCTTTCTCATAGTCCACATACGCAAGGCAAAGTGGCAGATTGTACTCTTCTGTCTTCTGTACAATTTGCCGAAGGGTTTGTATGCGGTCCATGGTACTAAAGCCTCTTCGGAAACCGGCTTGTTCGGGAGGCTGGAAGTCGTCGAGTTTGCGTGCGAGACGATTCGTAATGACTCTCGAAAACAGCACGTAGACGTAGCAGTGAACTTTAATAGTCTGTAACGGTAACGGTAACGGTAATTACAAGATCCCTAGAAAGTATTAGTACCCAGCTGCCATCGCTATTGACTCCTTTACTGAGTATTAACACTTGCTTGGGATCTGCGAAGCACTTAAAACGTCGGCAGTATCTATATGGTCTTTTTAAATTATTAAACGCGATAAATTGCGGCGTAATTTTATTCGATTAATTACCATTATATAGTTTAAAAAAGGTGACAAAATGAGGTGAACGATGGTTTTAAAAGAAAGAATTGGTTAATATAATATAAAGTTTACCAAAACTGAGCCGTGACAGCTTAGACGCTAAACTATTTCACAGTACGCGACGTACCAACGTTAGGTTCCGCCAACTCCAATAAAATTGTAAATTTCAGTATTATGTGTTGATTTACCACGTTCTCTTCGGTAAAGGATATCATTGCGAGGAAACCTTAATGTCTGAGAAATATAAAAATAATATTCCGAAGGCACGTAAATCCGCCAACAATCAATCAGGCAGCATGGCGTACACTTTCTTACCTTAAAAAAGCTGATAAATGAGAGCAGGCTTGTGTCTAGAAGTGTGAATTATAATGGCTGTAACTTTATCTTTACTTAACGAAGGTTGAAATTATTCGATAGGAACGTAATCAAAGTAATTTCCTGCCGCGGAAATCTTTGCCACTGAAACTTAGAAAGATATTGGAATAAATAATAATTTGTTTTCTAAATTAAGAAGTTAACAGATTATGATTGTTAAAAATAACAGATATTAAGATTTATATAAATATACATAATATAACGTTTTTGGAAACGTTGTTGTTGCTTTTTCCCTCTATAACATGTCCGTTGATCTCCGTGTTAGAACACTGCCACTAGTTCTGTAGGAAATTTTAAATGATTTTCAGTATTTTTAACCAGTAAATTAAATAGAGAAAATAATATGACTTATTAGTATGTAATACTTCCTTGACCTTGATATAAGCCAGTCATGTCGATATTACAGCAGACACCTCAATTTTATTTATATGTATAGGTAATACAAATTAAAACGCATTGGGAAGCTACGTCAAGAGTGCGAGACATTTGGTACTGCTATCGACAATCTCCTTGCCATGCCTGTCGCTTATTGCGATTCACCCTACAGCTTATAAGGTTTAACTGTAGGCTAATTCAAGATGATTAAAAAGATTATATGATGTAACGGCAACGTACGTATATCCAATATCATATTTCGTCTTGTAGTTGTTCGAAGTCAACTACGGAAAAGTACAGAAAGACCAGATTACCTCCAATAAATAGGCATATACCAATTAGTATAAATATGTCAGATGTTCAATTAGACCAGCGACAAAACAGCGTAAGCAGAAACCTGGTACTGAGATCACTACGCTGTCTGCTAAGCATGGCGATTACAGCTAAGAATTCGCTCTAAATGTAAGGCTTATTTTCAGAGCTGAACTTTTACAGGCAGTGAACTTTTTATAGGTAGTATAGTCACACTGCAGCTATATGATAGTTTCAGCATGAATAGGGCGGCTCGACCGGGGAAGAACCATGGTCTCACAAAATACCAACGTAAAATAATAGATTAATGCTACTGTGTTTCGTATGGTGAGTGTAGAGAACCGGATACTCTTTTTACTATTAAAGAGGCATTCTCTCTTAGTCTCAGTACTAAGGCGTCTTCATTTTCGAATCGAGGATAGATGTCAGTGTCTATGGAACACACCATCCCCTTATCGTCAGTTAAACTATGTGATGACGACATAATGTTTTGTTTTATACAATATAAATGTTTTATACAAACTGTCGACGACATATTAATGTTTCGTTTCATACAAATACACATAATTAATAAAATCTAAATGAGGCGACAGAAGGAAACTGAAATAGATGAGGGCAGCAGCATCCTCCTGATAACAACTCGAAAAATCTGCAGTACCAATATCTGTATTGGAATGGACTACTAAAGCCTGCAGATGCGTTTTTACACAGCCTGTTATTATTCTGGTTCTACCCTTAATACCAGAACACAACAGTGAATGAAGTAGAGCACAAAATAATTTGGCTTATACACGCACGTGTGGTTAAAAATGTAGAAACATTCAATTTTCTTAAAATATAAAGATTTCTTATATTTACGCGAACACTACACATTGAATAAAACTATGTTAAAGGATTTCATCGCGTTTAGTTTACTTATTTTAATTCCCGACTTTTCGGTTGCTTTACAGCTCACATGTTTACGGGGGCGACTTAGATGTTTGACGTCCCGATGTCATAGTTAGCCCGGCTGTGTGGCTATTAATTTTTGGTTCGATCTACGCAGAACGAGCTTACATTATTTTGAAGTTTTGCAGTTGTATGCTTGGATGGAGATTTAATTTTATTAATTATAGGATCCCAAGCAGATGGTAGCTAACCTTGTTTGTGACTCCTCTGGCATAGGCAGGGAAACGCTCGACCGTGGCCGGTTCTCCCCGTGCAGTGGCGGGTAATAATACCCACTACCCCATATCTTCCCCTGGGTGTCGTAAGAGGCGACAGAGGGAAAGTGAGACAGAAGATGGGCAGCAGCATCTTTATGATAACAGCAAAAAGCAATAAAACATCTGCTGTTGCCAACCCTCTCGCCAAGCATGGCAACTATGGCAATATACCCCCCATGACAAAAGTTACAAAAAGACGGCCCCCAATTTCCGGCGGTCCCGCTATCTCTGGCTGCGGTGGCAACCATGGTAATGGTGGTGCAAATCCAAACCCAAGCATACCACTGCAAGACTTCAAGATACTGTAAGCTCATTCTGCGTAGATCTAACCAAAAATTAATATTAAAAAAATGAAGATAGCCGGGCTAACTATGACATCGGGACGTCAAACATTTCAGTCTCCCCCGTGACCATGGGATGCTGTAAAGCACCCGAATAGTGTTCGCGTTAATATAAAAAATCAGAAAGAGTTCATCATAAAGAGTCCTTCTTTCTCCATGAAGTCGGCCAGCAGCTGGCCCCTTGGGTTTCGTTGCCCTATTCCAAATTTCCCTACTCTCAGCACGCCGTTCTCTCTTGTGCCTAGTTTTGCTTTGAAGTCTCCCATTAACTCCGTATAGTGGGTTTTCGAGGAATGCATGGTTTTAGAGATATCCTCATACATTTCCTCCACCTCCTCATCGGGATGTGCCGAGGTTGGTGCGATTCTGAGTATAAGGTACGCAACCCTCGTCAACACACTCCCAATCTTTACTACGTTGTTAACGAGAGACTTGTGGACGATAAATCCGACACCTCCTTGAGACAGATGGTCGCCCTCCCGGTGATAGAATAAATTGCCGCATTCGAGGATTACCGTGTCCTCCCCCTCTCTTCGGACTTCAGATAATCCTATAATATTCCAGCGCAACTTGTCTATCTCTTCTTCCAGCTCCAGGATCTTCTCGTCAGTGCTGAGAGTGCGTACCTTGTATGTTGCCAGGTCGAGTCGTCTTAGGTGGCAACCGAACCTTCACCGGAGATTCTTAACACCCCCTGCACCGCCATTACCATGGTCGCCACCGCCACCAGAGATAGCGGGACCGCCGGAAATTGGGGGCCGTCTTTTTGTAACTTTTGTCATGAGAGGTTTATTGCCGTAGTTGCCACGCTTGGCGAGCGGGTTGGCAACCGCAGTTTTTTTGTTGTAATTTGCTGTTATAAGAAAGATGCTGCTGTCCATCTTCTGTCTCATTTTCCCTCTGTCGCCTCCTATGACACCCACGAAAAAGATATGGGGTGGTGGGTATTCTTACCCGCCACTACAAGGGGAACCCGCCACTACTCGTGGATGGTCTAGTGATAGGCAGCTGCGTCTTCCTAATAACGACTAAAAATAAAAATTGCGGTAGCCAACTTGCTTGCCAAGGGAGGCAACTATGGCAAATATCACCCCTATGAGGCAATCTTTGGGAGGGGGGGGGGTGCTAAGATCAGCAGCGGACTTCAATAGTCTGTAACGGTAACGGTAAGTTAAATAATATCTGCATTTTGTAATGCAGATAGATATAACTATAACGAACATAGAGCGTAATGCACTATGTAGTATGAACTTAATAGGTATTTAATGAAAATAAATTGTTATCTCGTACGCCTGAAACGTGCCATCGCTGCTCTTATATCTATATATTAAATTTGACCTTAAATCAAATAGTAGTTAAAAACGATTGAGTATAGTGACCATTATTACCAAGTTTCCAGTTCTGAGTTATATTTAATGTTTTAGTGTCTTGCTCATCGGGAAGTTAGTTTCAAATGGATTGCAAAGTACACAACACACAAAAAACAATCAAACAGACAAGTAAATGAGTTAAGTTTGAGGAAATAATCATCTATTTCTAAGCTATGTTTCAAGTTTCTAACTCATCGGGAACTAAGTTTGTAAACGATTGCAAAATTTGTATCGAACAAACAAATAGAGGAGAGTGCACGATTCACACAAATTGTATAATAATATGTTACTAAGATAAAGGACATTGTATTATTAGAGATTTGAGAAAATATAGTATCTAGGTGGAAGAACTTCTTTTCTTCCTATGAAACCGTTTTGATAGGTAACACCCTCTTACCTATATCTGCCGCCTAACAGACGTATCTGAAAGGTATAGAGACCCAGTACAGTAACAGGCTGTGAGGCATTCCATCTTAGTTCCCAAGGGTGACAACGCTTCTGTAGTCTTCTTTGTTTGAAGATGACTTGAGGCTCTATGGACTGCAGTAGCCACATACCATCAGGTGGACTTTGGGTACGACTGTTACTTCAGTTTTGTAAAAATATGAAAATCCTCTGTGACAAATTTGCTCGATTCCATGAATTTAAAGTTTTATAAAACCGTGATTTAGCTAAAATTGCCCCTAATATTACAACACAAACAACACTGGACAACGGCGAAGCAAGACAATTTTAAATCTGAAGATTTATATTATGATAATTTCCCGTCTTGTATGACTTGTATACATGCTCATCCGTTTTTCGTATTGTAAATATGACGCGCAGCCTTCTATCTCCTATTTGTATGAATTTAATAAACGAAACAAAATAAAGGATTCTATATCAGGGGACATAGTTGGCAAGAAAATAAAGACATGATAAAATTTTGCATTCCGCTGCAACATTTTACTCTTTTCTATTTGTAAAGTTTTCTAAGATATGTAAATTACTTGCAGCATTGCCAATTTATCAAATTCTAGATGTAAGTCCCATACTATTTTAAATATTATTTTATTTAAAAAACACATTGCATGTGTTTTAAATGTTCATGCGATATCACAAACCTCTCCCAATATAAATCTAGGAAGGAAAACGTTTAACTACGTAAAAAGTCTAATGAGCAGTACGTGTAATTAATAAAACATCTTTAAAGAAAAACGTCCAATAATCAGAAGGTCTGTATAGCAGAACGTCTATTCAGCAAATCGTAATTTAAACGTGAATGCTCATGAACATTATATGTAAATACCTGCTTAATGGACAGGGTCACTGCATTGAATTTATGTAAAGGATTCAGTAAAAGTCATTTATAAACTTTGTTAAATGTATTTCAAAGTTAAAATTAAGGAACACATCCTAAAATTTTTCAGTATCGCTAGTAATTTTTATTTTTTATTTTTGTTGTACGAAAAGTTAGTCCGTCCAATTTTAAAAGCGACCCATATTTCTTTGTATTATGAATATTTTCTGTTTATTATGAATATTTACTTATGAACATTAAACTGCGTATAACAAAACTACCCGTAAAGCTGAAAGGAGGTTAAATGAGGCCTTATAACGAGTCCATTCACAATATTTAAGAACCGTAGTAACGCTGTATAACATACCTCAAACAAATAAAAAAAAAATTATTTTTTCACTGATGTGCAAACCCTATTTCAGTAAAATTAAAGAGTAAACTACGCAGAACGTACCTACATTTCTACCTAATTTGCGGAACTACAAAAATTTTAAAAGACCTATCCTAACAAAACAAACTAAACGAACACTTACTTTTTCATAATAAACGTCAAATTTACAGAAACGGCTCAAAGTGTGCTCCGCCTTGCTCAATACACAACCTCGCTTGTCGGCATATGGCTTGTGTGGCATTTCGCACCATCGTCGGTGTTATTGATGCGAAAACCGATCTAACACGCTGTTCCATCTCGGCAACCGTTGGGCAATCGAAGAAATACACTCTGTCCTTCACATAACCCCACAAAAAGAAGTCTAAGGGTGTGTGGTCCGGAGAACGAGCAGGCCATAGCACAGGTACCCCGCGGCCGATCCATCCTCGCGGAAAGCGAACGTTAAGATGTTCTCGTACGTTGCGAGCAAAACGTGCCGGAGCTCCATCATGCTGAAACACCATGTTTCTTTGGTTCTCAAAGTAATCCCAGTCAGCCACAGAAAAGTCGTCAATCGCCTCTTCGAATTCCGTTTGTAAAAACGTTAGATAGTTGCTACCGTTCAGACGTGATGGCATAATGATGGGACCGATGACATGCCCGTCATAACGGCCGGCCCACACATTCAGCCGCCACTGGTGTTGAAATCTGCCCTGCCGTGAAGCATGTGGATTCTTCACGCGAGCCCAAACGTGATTGTTACGCATATTTGAAAGTCCTCACCTCGTGAATGTTGCCTCGTCCGTCCAAAGAACATAGTTTACATAATTAGGGATTTCCTCTAACTGCCTGAGGTACCATTCGCAGTTCCTCTTGGGTGCAAAATCGGAGGGTACCAGCTGCTGTGTACGGCGATAGTGATAAGGGTGACGATTGTCGTCACGAAGAATTCGCCAAACTGCAACATGGTTTATACCGAATCTTGTTCCGGCTCGCCTCGTACTTGTGGTCGGCTCTTCTTCAAAATGCTCTTACACTAATTCAGCCTGCCTGGCGTCGACTGTGCTTGGACGTCCACTTCCAGTAGACCGATAAAAAGAGCCGGTGGAATGTAGTCGTCTTGACATGTTCAGAAAACACTGGTACAAAGGCAGCCGTCGCTGTTCAGTGGGGGGTCTACCATCGATAAATCGTTGCCGATACAGTTCGCGAGCACGATTTAAATTGCTATCTTCATGGCTTACGCATAACATCATATCGTAATATTCCGAGTTAGAAAGCATCGTTATTTTGCAAAAAATGTTGGAAAAAAAACTCGAAACAGTTGTAGGATATCGATTAGAAGATTTGAAATTGACAACATATTTTTTTTTTCCATTTTGACATTGTATTGAGGTAGCAAACATTTATGAATGAAAAATAGAAAAACTATTAAAGTAGAAAATTATTAGGTAAAATAGGTATGTAGGCCTTTCTGTTAAATAATCTGGTTCCCTGATATGACAGCTTACTAAGGTTGACAAAATTTTTGGCTTTGATAATTAATTATATTTTTTACGGGGTATTTTGTAAGACGTTGTACTTATAATGTAAATACCTGTCTAATGTACAGGCCCACTGCATTGAATTTATGTAAAGGATTCAGTAAGAGTAATTTTTACACTTCATTAAATTTATTTCAAATTTAAAACTAAAGAACATATCCTAAAATTTTGTCAGTCATCATCATCATCATCATTACAGCCATTCACAAGTCCACTGCTGAATATAGGCCTCCCCCATGGAATGCTACAAAGCACGTTCCTCAGCCACCTGCATCCATTGACTTCCTACAAGTCTTACCAGGTCGTCACTCCATCTAGTGGGGGGTTGCCCTACACTTCGCCTTACTCTACGCATACCGGTACAAGGCTGCCACGCGAGAACCGTTTTTCCCCATCGGTTGTCGGTTCTTCGAGCTATATGGCTGGCCCATTGCCACTTAAGCTTACTAATCGACACGTCTCAGATCCATAAGACAACATGCACTGGTTGTACAATCTCGTTTTCAAGTTTTGAGTTATACCTGACGAGAAGATATGTCGTAATTTCCCGAACGCTGCCCAGCCGAGTTAAATCCGTCGATTGGCCTCTCAGTCTAAGTTGGACTTACCTAGTTGGAGTATTTGTCACAAGTAAACATACTCGTCAACAACTTCGATCTTAGTGCTCCCAACAACTACCAGCATAGGTGTGACATGACCTTACACATGATCTTTGTTTTGTCCATGTTCATCTTAAGACCGTTGGGAGGCACTTTTGAAGTCATTGAGCATAGTGCTTAGGTCCTCCAACGATTTTGCCATAAGGACTATATCGTCGGCAAACCAAAGGTGAATGGTGTACTCGTACTATAATACCGTATTCTTGCCAGTCCAGAAGCTTGAAAACGTCTTCCAACGCAGCGGTAAAGAGTTTCGGGGATATAAAGTTACCCTGTTTTACACCTCTCTGCAGTTGGATAGGTTTCGTACTCTGGTTCTGTACTCGGATAGCCATCGTAGCCCTACTGTACAAACACTTCAGCACTTCAATATAACGACAGTCAACTTGGCATCGCTGAAGGGACTGCACCACGGGCCAAATTTCAACGGAATCAAAGGCTTTCTCATTGTCCACATACGTAAAACATAGGTGAAGATTGTATTCCTCGGTCTTCTGTACAATTTGCCGAAGGGTATGTATGTGGTCTTTCTACGAAGTAAAATCATGTCGAGCGATAAGAAAGTGAGTGCGCAATCATTATCCGGCGAACATTCTAGAAAGATCCAGAACCGTACAACCGCGAACACAAGTACTGACAAGGGGAGCGTGTGCAACGTCGGAATAAAAATGCCGCCATGTTGGCCAGAAGAACCGGCATTATGGTTCGCTCAGATAGTAGGCCTGTTTGTGATTTTGAATATAACAACTGATGCAACGAAATTCTTTCATGAATCACGCAGCTTGACCATCAGTATGCAACGGAAGTGAAAGATATTATAACATCTCTGCCAGCTGACGATAGAATAGAATAGAATAAAATAGAATCATTTTTATTCAATATAGATTGTAGTACATAATACTTATTGAAAGTCATTTTTTACTTTTACCACAGGTTCGCAAAAAAAACCTCTGTCCTGGGAAGAACCAGCAAGAAACCCAACGGGACTTTTTTTTTAAAAAGCACAATTTACAATATAATATTTTATAAAATTGTTATGAAAACATTTAGAAAGAGCATGGTAGTGATCAACCTCATTCCCAGGGGTTATTATCAGTCATGTACTCTTTAGTAGTATAATAACCCTTACTAGACGTTTTTTGCTTAATAAATAATTTAAACCTTTTGTTAGAAAAGGTCTGCATATTTTCTGGGACTTTGTTGTAAAAGCGTATACATTGCCCCATGAAGGAATTACTGGCCCTTTGTAGTCGAGTAACTGGTATAACTAACTTGTGCTTGTTTCTAGTATTTACAGAATGTTCGTCAGTATTTTTAATAGTGATGAACATTCTAGGCTCTCTTTTGCAAAACGAATATAATTTCAATGTCAGTCGCATTACCCCATAGCAAGATTCCATATGACATTATGCTATGGAAATAACAAAAATAAACTAATCTAGCTGTGTCAACACATGTAAGGTATCTAATCTTTTTTACAGCATATGCTGCAGAACTAAGTTTGATAGCTATTTAGATATATGGGGGGAGGGGGGCATAATACCGAGAAAAACAATGGATTCAACAAGACCCAGCTCCTCCCCACTTAAAAGCACACTGGTATTTACCTTTTTAACATTAGGTGTAGTGAATTTAATACAATTCGTTTTATTGCCATTCAAAAGAAAATATTGACGTTAAACCAGTGTACTTATTTTGATATAGCATTATTCACTTCGTTATATTTCAATAATTGCCTTTGTAGTCGGAAAATCAACAAAGTATCATCAGCAATTAATACTATATCATGGTTATTCCCTATCGAGTAAGGTAAGTCATTAATATAAACTAAGAACAGAAAGGGACCAAGAACTGAGCCCTGAGGAACACCCATAGATACTACCGTTCCGGAAGAACTGCATCCATTAATAACAACTGTGAGGTTCTATTATTTAGATATGACATAATAAGTTTAAGCGCTATGTTTTTACACCATAATGATGTAGCTTCCTGAAAAGATCACAAAATATACCCAAAGCATCTTCTGAATTTTCCCATGCACAGAAAATATGTTTGATTAGCTCAACACTGGCATCAGTTGTCGAGCGACGATTTGTAAATCCAAACTGATTGTTATGTAGTAATTTATTTACATTAAAAAAAACTTATCATTTAATCTAGTATAATTTTTTCAAAAATTTTACTGAGCGTTGGCATGCCAGATGTACTGCCAGATTTAAATAAAGATATAACTTTACTATGTTTCATTAAATCAGGAAACACACCAGATTCGATACTAACATTGAAAATAATAGCAAGTTGGTGTGCGATCGCATCTATTATAGACGCAATAACTTTAACAGACATCCCCCATAGATATACGATAAGTATGCGAAGTTGAAGACTGAGCTTATTAAGAGACTTTCTGCATCTCAGGAAAAGAAATTAAAGCAGCTTCACATGCATGAAGAACTCGGAGACAGGAAGCCATCCCAATTTTTGAGGCATTTATAGACGCTAGCTGGACCGGCTATACCTGATAGTTTTTTGCGTACCTTGTGGTCCAGTCGTCTGCCATATAATATACAGACGGTAATTGCTGCGCAAGCGGATATGTCATTAGAAACCGTTGCATATTTAGCGGACAAAGTGTATGAAATAGCACCAACGACCCACGTGGCGTCGAGCACGAGCACTGAGGGCAAAGAAAATAGCGGAACTTACGCGAGAAGTAGCATCATTAAAAATGCAGGTACATACTCAACGTAATTTTAATAGGTCAAACTCGCGTGACAAAAATAGTAAACGTATTTGCAGTAGTTCTAGCACCAGACAACGCAGAAATTTGCTGGTATCACAACCGGATTGGTAGCTGTGCAACGAGGTGTACCGTACCGTGCAAATATACGGCATCTTCGGAAAACGCTACGGGCAGCCGGAATTAGCGGCTAGCGACTGCCCTGACAGACCAGCCCACTTATTTGTTACCGATCGCATTATTAAAGTATCTTTTCTTGTTGATACATGCTCTGATCTTTGCATGTACCCACGATCAGCGGTCAAGCAGATCCGCTCGAAGATTCAATATGCTGCAAATGGCACTCCGATAGCAACGTACAGGTACATCCATCTGCAGCTCAACATCGGTCTACGTCGTGCCTTTACCTGGAGATTTGTTGTCGCCGACGTTTTAAAGGCTGCTGATGATGCTGATTTTCTCAAATTTTATAATTTGCTTGTAGATTTCAGGAACTACAGCTTGATCGACGGCCTGACGAATCTCTCTACAACAGCAACACTTGCGACCCAAGAAAAAGGTGCCACTGGATCGTTGGTTGTCACCGGCTTTAGGATGTCATCGTCTCCCATTGCGAAGGTGGTAGGAAGTTGCCGAGCCATTCTTGTATCTGTAAAAGTAGTAATAAGATCAACGTAAATATTTAGCTCAAATATACCTATATATTAATATTACAGTATTTGACAACTTTTGTGATTAATGATACTTGTAGGTATACTCTCAACAAGTGCTGCTTCGAAGCTCCTCTGGTAGGTGGAAGAGTGGCCAGATCTGATTTCGGCTTCAACGATGCTCTCGAAAAATCTGAGTAGCAGTATTTATTGAGATTTTGTTCCTGGGCAGGCGCTTGGTAAATTTCCAGAAACAGTTTCTCGCCGGCCTGTTCAATACTCTCAGGTAATGTTGAAAGCTCACTGAAAACGTCTGAGATGTTTTGGGTCATGTCTGGTTTAGCCGTGAACAGCTTAGCAATTCCCACTTTGCTCTTACCATGGATCGCGAAGGTGGTGTCACATCCGGAGAAGCTGTGGAGAATTGTCTTGGTAAATGGAACCCGTTGAAGTTGTCGAACTGAAAACAATTTGGTCTCCACCTTCCCACGCCCTGGTTTCATAAAGAACACGTTGATACTTGGTGGAGCCAATCCCATGAGGACGACTATCAAGTCGATACCCTCCCCGACTATTACAACAGTTGGATGTACGGCAGCGTTATTCTCTGTGAGGAAATGAATCAGCCTCATTTTATTATTTTTATTGGTGTGGAAATGCTCCTGTTGAACAGTGGTGATCGTATTTTCGTTACAGTTAATGTCAAACGACGTTTTAGTTAGCGCCGCTTCTGCTCTGCTCATTTTGTGCTGTTGACATCACTGTAACCATCCAAAAACCAACATACAATTTGAACCGTAATGTTTCTGTATGTAGGTAATGTATTGAAGGCAAATCGAAGAAACATTGGAAGACGGTTTCCATTTCATACGGTGTAGTAGGAAACCACCATCTACCACATTGGTGGTTTGGTTGAGATCGAGAGCTGCGTTTTTCTCTACTGGCAAAACATCGTAGAGGAATGACTTCTTCCCTTTTCGCATTACACCCTCGTGGAACAGAGTCATGGGAAATAGGGTTAGTTCATAAGTCAAAAGGTCTTCTTTCTTTGTTCTTATTTGCTATGATAGTTCTTTGGAAAATATCCTAAGGGTTAACAGTAACTGTCTCACCATTGATTTTAATTCTACTGCTCATACTGTCTAGTGACAAAACCATATTCTTCTTAGACTGCTTCATGTCACTGAATTTGCTGCCAATGAAACTTTGCATCGTTTTGGTGCCAATATCTAGGGCTTGGTGGCAGTTTACTTTGGAATTTTCCAGGATGCCCGTTCACAGGGATATTAACGAATTCAACTTTGGAAATGGGGGATGTTCACTGAACCATTCTCGGATCTTAGGTCAATCTCGTGAATCTCTCTGTAGCCGTGATAGCCGGAAATCAACGTGCTATTCTCCACTAGCAAAAGCCACTTCGGCAAACTCCTCCAATGTAGTGCAGATGGCGGTGCATCCCGGTGATTTGCAAACTCATTTGGCCAATACAGAATCAGTAATTCCTCTCCCTTGCGTCAGGTCACCTGAACTTTTCATGGAGCGCATCAGAATTTGCTCTATGACCATATTCGACCAAACTCCTGCCCAAGGTGTGTCTGTGCGATTAATGGTGAAGAAGTTTTTTTCTGCAAACTCCTTGTACGTTTGGGGATGGCTGTTTTTCAGTTGCATCATGTCTTGCACGTAGAGATGGGCACATTTCACGTATTGGAAGTGTCCACTTGCATGGAAGAATGGGATCATCTGTTATAGACACGCCGAGTGGCCGTCTCAATCACCACAATGCTCAGAATCAATGTAATTCTTCATAAGGGTAAAAATATTGAAATACACAAAGATGCGATAGGCCCATTTTCTTTAAAGGTTTCCAGATGGTTATGAAATTTTATCAAAGTTGACGTCAGGGAAGCATTCTCTTTAACTTTGTCTGGAGTAAATTCTTCCATGTTGGTCAAAATAGTCGAGATGTCCTTTTTCTCTTCTTCTGAGACATTGGCCCCATCCAGAATAACATAAGCTAAAACAAGCTGAACGAGCAAATGTCCTCGAACGGTTCGGCTGTAGGCATGTCGATCACACACCAGTGTAACGTGAGGTACGTAATAACATGATAACACCAAAGTATGCAAACCAACAGCAACACTACTTATCTCAGTGTAACACAGGGCAGCCTCTCAGCAACATAAATCCTTCTTGCCTGCACTAGAGAATTACAACAACGAACAGAACCACGACACTATCTTAGCACTAGTAGAATAACTACACTCGTAGAATGACTTAAGCGGAATCTCCCCCGCACGGCGCCTACAGTGAACTTTATACTGCACAAACAAGTGGGGGTTTCTCGATATACCTTCAATTCCACCTCGATCCAACCGGTATTTCATAGACACTCTGACACGGCCATCCTGACGTACGACCGTCCTCGGGCGTATATCTTCATGCATTCCCGTAACAAACACTATTAGTCACCAATTCGTCCGCTCGTCCGTCCTGACATCAGTTGGTACATATTATTAATTCGAAAAACTAGTTGTTAATTGGCGCTGTTTGTTTCACTATGGCGCTATCATTCCCCGACACGGCCATCCCTGACTAGCACCCGTCCATGGTTGCAGTGCCTGTGGACAAAAATATGCTCAGAGAGTAATCTAGCTCGGCTATCCTGCCAATAGAAACAAGGTCGATTCCAAATGGTACTTTATTTCTCTTAAATCTAAGTACAATAATCAACTGTCATAATTGACAATGCCCTGTTATTAAGGCTTCGTACACAGTGCTTCCTGCACAACATGATTTATTGTGAAAGGTCCGATCAGCAAGTTACAACACAGTAATTCTAACAATTTTGTTACTCTTTTCCATAATTCATAAGCAATGCATACTCAGCTCATGAAACTTTCATTGAAATCTGTGCACCACCACAGGCCAGAATCGTACCAACGATTCTTTACATATCTACCGCCACATATGCTAGAATCGCACCAACGTTTCTCTACATATTTGCCGCCACATATGCTACAACACTTCTTGTAGCATATGTGTATAAGCACTCCACAAACTGTAGCTATAGCAAATCTGGTTTTCTATGTATATTTATTAGCTTATTATTATACATATGTTTCCTTTTTTCTTTTAAAAAAAAAATTCACATCGCTATTTATGTAAGTTGTGGTTACCTGTAAGAAGATGAACACATAGCATGTAGTCGGAGTGTTGAGTTATATTTTTGTTACTATTGTGTATCATCTGTTGGTGATCCAAATAAAGAGAAAAAAAACACGTGAGGGGCTCTGTGCACCAACACAGACAAGGATTGCACCAACGACTCTTGTACAGACCCATCGCCACATGTTACTCGTGAGGTGCGGTCTAAAGTTTCAAGTATGAGTATACAAGCCATTCTTAATCAGATTTGATCTCACTACCGCTGTCATCAACTATGACATCTAATTCTCGAGGAACTTGGTGATCGGGGATCTTCCTCATATGCTCATGGGGGTATTTGTAGGGTACTTTGCACACTAACATGACCGAATCTAGTAAAATTTACAATATTATTTACACTTTTGCCACTAAATTATTTACACCGCAACACAATCTTTGATGAGAGAGCATTAGCAACCGGAATGATAATAAAATGGGTACGACTCACCAATATTCATTAGCACACCGTTCGGATTGCTCACATAGCAAACGTCAACAAATCGCTCACTGCTCGCCGCTGCGGCAGGCATAAGGCAAGCGCACGGGGCTATTAAAACAACCCAGTACACGCCTTACTTAGCTGCCATGAGGGAAGCGCAAGTGGCTAAAAGAACACAGCACACGCCATAGGTAGCTGTCATGAGGCAAGCGCATGTGGCCAAAACAACAGCACAGGGCCTGCCGCACTCCCACCAGCGAGTCGTCGTGCCGCACCAGCGCCAGCGAGACGCTTCGCCGCACCACGCACTCGAAGCGTCAACGGAAGCAGCAGGAGCACCTGAGCGTTCACCGGCATCGACGGGGTTGTCGTCATCGTGATCTACGTGAAAAAGAAGTTATTAATTATCAAGACAACATACACCGTTGCCTATCCTCTCATCCATCACGCATACGAGGCCCTCAAACAGAAATACGCTCTCATACCGCAGACTATAATAAAACACTTTGCTTTCACAAGTATGAATACATCTACATACGAAGTATCTCACACATACTCGTAATTGAACTTGCAAGTTCCTACGTTAACCACGAGTAGTTAGTTTGTACCATTTCTGGCTCAACGAGTACAACTCACCATCCTCAGCCCTCATCGGCTGACGGTGGGTCGACGGAACCTAAAAAAAAAAGTTTTGGCATGCTCTGATTCCTATTGTTCCTTGAACACCGTCATTGCCGCTCTTATCTATTACTCGTACACCCTGCTTATCAGTGCTATTGTATTATAATTCTTTGTCCATAACTACCATGCTATTCTGAATCATCAATAAAACACATTCCTTAATTTTGTTACAATTTTTATTTCCAAAATGTTATTGCTTATTATCTATAAAATAGGAGCGAAACATTTCATCCACTAAAATATCGTTGTACAGTGTGTTCCTGTTAATATGCTTCGTAAACTATGCATTGAACATCGCTGAAACTTATATAGCAAATACATTAAACAATATTCACCACAAACTGAAGTCCACTCATTCTGAATCCTATCAACATTCCAGTCCCATCTTTTACAATTCCTTTTTAAAAACTCTAGATGATATCGTGCAGGTGATCGTCCATATGAATCAAAATAATGACCGATGCCATTCGTATCGATATATCCGAAGTACCCAAATTGCATATTATATACGTTGGTACATGGATATACATGGGCAGTCTATTAGCAGAATAAACATTATTCTCTAGACTGGGATGAAGTGGATAGTGTGCTCGTTTGTCACTCTACTAATACTATGTGGACTGTCTTATTCAATAAAGAATGTCCACATAGTATTAATAAAAAATTAACAAAAAAGTGAAGTTAACCTATGTTGTACCTATGTAGTTTTAGAATCATATACTAAAACAATAACAATCCTCCTAAAATAAGCAGCAACCATTGTTTAGCTGTCATTAAACTTATTTGAACATTATTTATTAATATTATGTAGACTATGATGGATTTAATTTAACATTATAGTATATTTATAAGATGTTTTGAATGGAAACAGTTATTTTATGATTAACTTCCGTAATATTTTAATCTATATAAATAAAATGATAGAGGTTTGCAGTTGTGCGCATATCACGGAAAAACTAATGGATAGATTTCAATTAGGTTTTCTAACTTTTATTTCTTAGACACTTGGCCCTTATCTTAAAAAAATGTTTGCGATATCTTCATTTAATATAAAGTTATTAAAATCTAAGAAACAACGATTTTTATAAGCACTACGTGTTCAGTATGTGTATTTTCTTGCCGCGGAGAAGATCGAAAACTTTGTTAACACAGCTCCGTAGCGCAGTGGTTTTACAATGAGTTGCTGCGCTAGGGCCCATGGGTTCGATCCCGCACGGAACAAGTATATGTACGGCCAACAAGTAATTATTCCGGGTCTCGATATTTTTGTCCTTGTGCAATTTATGTTTGTAAACTGCCTCCATGATACAGGAAAATATCCAATAGTGTGGGGGTTACGTTTAAAAAAAAAAGAATATATGAAGCAACGCGTACGAAGTCTTATAGTTGTTAATATTTTAAGAAGCAGACTGTTATCTTAAAAGCCCAGTAATCTCCCAAATCGATTACTGTTCTGAACGTGTAAATCACACAACATAAGTATTTCATTCTTACTTGGAGAGATCAAAGGGAGTCTATTGCAATATCCCGAAAAGCATTCCATTCTGGAGCCAGATACGTATTTTTTTCTAATACGTACCTATAACTGTTTTATTTATATTACATTTTTAAAATGTAATATAAATAAAACAGCTTTTGTACTTAGTTTTTTGCTCTAAGTCTTACAGTTAGCGTTATTTCACGTGAGACGTTATGTAACTTAATAAATATAAACGGGGACTAAAAGCGTTTTACTACTTACTTAGCGTTTATTTACTCTTAAATGAGACCTTCAAGCTTTTAACAATTTCACATTATGAGACATTATTGAAAATCGTTCAAGGAAAGTTACATAAATAAGAACATGGCATTAATATTTTAGTACAAACAATTTAAAATAATTTTTTTTTTTGGAACGACATCTAAATATTTTCGGAACATAAAATGTATTATATTAGATCAGATCAAAAAGTAAAGCAGAAAAACTAGGGTAGAAGTACGTGGGCAAAAAAAAATTAATAATCGAATAGTATTACTAATCGAAAGTGTTTTTGGATTTTATTATTCATAATTTATTGTGGTTATTATATGTTTTTTTACTAAATACAAAGCCTGCGGACAAAAACTAAACACCCATACAAATAAAAACCAATGTTTGCTACATTTACTAGGATTCACTGCCTAAAACAATAGTGGAAAAATTTGTTTGATTACGGCCTGAAAAAAAAATACTGATGTTGCCGTTAACAGTGTTTTATAACTACGAGTATACTAAAACTAACAATATTGTACTTAGAATAAACGTAAGAATAAAGGGAAAGGAAACAGACCGACAAGATTACTAACATTTGGGTAAAGTTTATGGACATTAAATGAGTAGCAAATGTCTACAAATGGACCGATAAAATGTCTTAACGTGCATAGAGTCTGTTCTAATCGACACTGTAATTTTATTAATGTAATTTGTTAACATTTATAAGCGTACTTTGAACTAAATAAGTAAATATAAACAACAAAAATATCGTACATAATATTTTTTCTTGTGTACAGAAAATAAATACTAAAAATATTGGTCTTGAACCAAGTAGCAATAAATGTGAAATATTTTTTTCCAATAATTTATCTACTTCTCACAGAGACACTTTAATTCAAAATTTCAATCATATTTCTACAGGAATAAAAACTTTCAGTACGGAATCACTATACTGCTTACGAATTATAAAAACAGTGAAAAATTGTAAAAACAACGTCTAAAGAACAGGGTATAATGATCGCAGAGGATTATTTAAAAGTTACACCAATCATAATCATCAGATTTGGATAAAACCTACATGGTTCGCGGTTGCTTTGTGAGGTTATATTTATTACACACAAACAACTAAAACCAAATCTTTCATGTAAAAAAAGTGCTGGTAGGTTTTCACAGAACGAGATCCGAAGGGCTCTTGTCTCTATAAATGTTCCCTCGGTTTTAGAGCCTTGTGGAATATTTAGAGACGATGGCAGGAGACCCGACGGTATGACATTGGTCCCTTGGGAGAGAAAGTCCTAGTGTGGGATGCTACTATGTAGACACTTTAGCGGCTCATCTCAGGGTACTTTACCAGAGCCGCGGCATCAGAGGCAGCTGAACTGTCCGTGGGGTCCACGTGCGGTGAAGTTTCTAAAGGAACCCATCCGCGGCTGGTCGTTGCTGCTGGTGATAAGAGGCTGGTTCTTCTCGCTCAAATTCTAAGTATTCAGCGGGGAAACACAGCCAGCGTTCTTGGCACGATAATATGGGAGTAGTCTGTATGATAGTTAAGTTACTAGTTTTAGTTTTTTTTAATTATAGTTTTAATATTGTATATAATAAAATATTCATTATAAAAATATACTAAATGTATTATCGTATATTCTACTTTCATATTACCTATATCCCACTATATTATACCTATTTTCCTTATAAATTTACTTTTCTCGTCTGTTAGTGATCGTGTAAATTTTAAAAGACTTTAGTGATTGAGGTCATATTTACACAATACAAGTATATTTTGGTCGACATGATGGTTTATTGCTAAGCTAGGTTCCATAAGTGGCGAAGTGTTCAATTTATGAAATAATTGCTATATATTAACTAAAGTGCCTCATATTCACAATTTATTGGTTTAGTGCAGAAAAGGTTTAGTCATTATTAATTATGCGGATGGGTTACCCAGATCTAAATCAAAACATTCTGGATAAGTAGGAGCGTCTTCAACAATTGCATTAGATTCATTCTCGCTTACGTGAGTATGACCATTGACCATGTTTCCCAGTACTATTCTAAGCTTAAAAGGTTTTCAAATCATCAAAGGTAAGCTCCTGAACTTACCAGTACTGTATTTAATTTGAAGGACCCAAATTCTGCTTCTTATCTTAATCATAGTTTGCAGTATTTGTATTCTACTCACGATAAAGTTCTTCGTTCCCAAAATAGTATTATAATTCGTTGGTATATTTAATTCTTTACTGTGCATTCTATACAGCTCTTGAACGCCCTGAAAACTAGTAATAAGAATTTTTAAGAGACTAGTTCTAAAATTCTATCAAAAGAATAATTCCACCAGATTTATCTGACTTTGTATACTCTCTTTAGGTAGCGCTGGGTCTAGTAAATCTAAATTTTATATTAACATTGTAATAAGAATTAGCCAAACTCTGATCTCATGCCATGAGCTCTGTTATTAGGCACTATGATATATTTTTCATCCATGAAGACTTTTGAATATTAATAAGATATCGAGAAAATAAAAATCAATAAGGCTTATAGCCAACCAGAAGGAAGTCTAGATTACTTATTTATTACCACTATATAAAAAATAATATTTAGACAATAGTGTATAATCGTAGCTGTATTGTTAAAAAAACTTATAACTTTCACCCTATTGATTATGGTAGGAAGTGCTATCAACATTCTATGATCATTGATTTATTACACATATAATAATTTACTTATCTATTTTATGCTCAATTTCCGAACAAATCCTTCAAATGTTTATATTTTTTAATAGCATTGGAACAGATATTTCAGCTCCTTTTACAATTATAGCTCGCTACGGTGGCTATTTCTGCTGCAACTAAGGCTGGACTTACTTTTGACTTCTCTACATAGTAAAAAACAAAGTCGCTTCCCGCCGTCTGTACGCTTAGATTTTTTAAAATACGCAACGGATTTTGATTCAATTTCGTCAATGGAGAAAATTATTCAAAAAATATGTTTATATGTATAATACATGCATTTTATAAATTATATAATTTTTCTGTCCGTGTGTAGGTATCTTACTGAACTCCTTCTAAACGGCGAGACCGATTTTGATGAAATTTTGTGTGCGTGATTATGTTGATTAGAGAATGATTTAGATTCAAAATTGGACCCGGTAGGTGGAGTTGTTGTCGAGATCCAGAAATTATAAATTGAAATTTAAATAAGTAAATATTTTTATTTAATATAGTTTTAATATGATTGCAATTTTGTCATACATTGGTATGATAACTTGGTATGGCAATCCTGACTTCAAACAACTACAATTTGTAAAACCGTCGCGGTCAAGGAGAGAGTATAATGCATTCCATTATACTCTCTCCTTAACCGCGACGGTTAAACGAACTTACCATAAGTGAAGTTCGACCATAATTATGCGAAGCTTTTTGTCCGAGACGACTTGTCCGAGGGGTGCTTATCTAATTCTCCTTTTGCTTTAAACACAATGAAGTTTGACAGATGCGTTGAAATGGTGCTGTGCTAATTTTTAGGGAGGCTTGGATACATTGTGTTGGCATTTGCATGAATACGTATAATATTTTCAATTTTCATTGCTCTTTTATTTTCGCATTTTATTGCCTCTATGCTATCCTATAGCACTATATAGCCTATAGCTTCGTGAGCTCTGAAACGTGCCTACAAAATCTAAACGTTAACAAACCCAGCTGGTGAACCCGAAAGGTTTGGACTCGCGGTCTGCATACAGGCATTAACGGTAAGTGCGTTCACACCTTTCCAATTAATTTCTATCTGCACTTTTCTATTCACCTATTTAGTTTTCCGTGTGCACAAGTTTTAGGTATTTTTTATTTATTGTACACACACCGCACCAGCGACACCGCGTGGCAGTGAAAACGACTGGTTCCTTTTGGTTGTAAACAGATTTTCTATAAAAAAGATAGAAAACCAATTATTCTATTGTTCCCAAATTATTTGGTTGACCTTAATTTACCATTCAATTGTGTAAGAAAAATTAATCATTCTGAAAGTTTAATGAATACGAAAAACGAAACGCTTGAAACAGTCAAATGAGGAATAAAAGGCCGTAATAAATTAAAAAGATTATAAATAGTACTAAAAGGATCTGCGACTGAGAAAAGTAATTTTTCAAATACAGCTAGCGAAGATTTATTTACGTTAAGTACAATTTATTATCTAGAATTAAGTCAATGAGTTTACTAAGATTCCGCAAAATGTTTGTATGGATTCTTTTGAGTAGGATTTTATTAGTATTGTTTAATGAAACGTTAATAATATTGGATAATTGTAATGGAAACTTTTATAATTTAAATTTTATTATAGATTTATTTTCAAACAAACTTACAGTCCATCTGATGCTAATATATTTTTCCGGGTCTGCATGATTGACATTGTGCAATTTATGTATGTAAGCTGCCTCCAAGATCATATCATATATATAATATAATATAATATAATATAATATAATATAATAAATAATCACGCCACTTTCCCGTAGGGGTAGCCACAGACCACTTCTTTCCACTTGCTACGATCCTTACATATTTGTTTCGCTTCGTCCACTTTCATTATTCCCTTCATACATGCTCTTCGGTTTAGGTACTCTTGACCTGGCCTTTTTAAGACATCCCTGATTTGGTCTAGAAACGTCCGCCTAGGTCTACCCTTCCAACACTTTCATTCACACTCACCTTATACACTTTTTCCTTCAATCGTTCTTCATTCATTCTCTCGACATGATTAAACCATCTCAGCATAACTTTCTCAATTTTGTCACTACATCTTCTTTTAGACCACAACGTTTTTATCTCACTGTTTCTTATCCTGTCATTTAATTTAATTCCTATCATACTTCTTAACGCTCTCATCTCAACTGCATTTATTCTGCTTTCATGTTTCTTCTGCCATACCCAATTTTCACTTCCGTACATGAGTGTCGGAACCAACACCCCTCATGCACAGCCAAACGAGCCTTGTTAGACACCTTCCGACTCTCATAAAGAAATGCAAAGCTCCATTCACTATGTTTCCTGCATTCACTCTTCTTTCGATATCACTCACACTTTCCATCTCTTGTAAACTTTGAACCCAGATACACAAACTCTTTTACCTGCTCAATTTGTTCATCTCCAATCACGATATTGAAGTCTGTCACTGCCTCATCTCTTTCAAACACCATCACTTTCGTCTGCTTTACATTCATCTTTACTCCCTTTCTAACAAAAGCTCCACTAATAGCAGTTACCATCTCCTGCAACTCCTCGGCCGAAGACGCAAGTAATACTTGGTCATCAGCATAGAGAAAACATTTGACGAGTAACTCATTCATTCTCAACCCACTTTCATTCTCTTTTAAATCTGTCAAGCAATTCTCCAAGCCTCCAAGATAAAGGAGAAAATCCTACTAGAGGGAGTAACATAAAAAAAAACAAATAAATAAAAGTATTATTTTATAAATATCACTAGCCTCCACGACCCCATCGGCGGATCTGGTCTATGGCTCCACCGCCAACCAAGATTCAGCTGCGGAGGGTAGGGAGAGCGGACCCTCGCAATACCGACATTACGGTACGGCCCAGTCAGAGTCGCGGAGGATAGGGAAGTGGCGCATTGCCATACCAACACTCCTCTTCCGCCGCGACTCCACCTGGCCTGCAGCGGTAGGGGGAGAGGACACCCCTCTCACCACAGCCCACCAACACAGATCCGAAGTGGGCTCGCCAAGCCCACTCGGAGCGGTCACCTCGGGATGGCCCTCCACCTCGGGCCAGCCATGTGGGTTCCTCTTAGTTTACCGTGGGTGACCAAGCCACGGCTAATAAGCCCCCCGCCACGATAAGGCGGGAACCAGTTTGGGGGGGTGGGGGGTAATAGCTTTGTACTTGCATCAGCATACCTCAAATGAAGTGAAATATAGAGGCTGTTTAATAATATTTTTTTTTACTGAACTTAACTGAAAATTGGATATTTAAATGTTATTTTTTGTATTTTCTAAGTCAGCGCTTAACTAAAATCCCACCTGATGGTAAGTGGTAATGTAGCCTAAGATGATGAAGCGCACTGACTTAACAAAAACCTATTCACTCTTGCCTTGAAGACACCCACGTTGTAATCGGATGGAAACACAGACGCTGGCAACTTATTCCACTCCTTTGCTGTACGCACGATGAACGATGTAGCAAACCGTTTGGTTCAAATGTGTGGTAAGTCAACAACTAAGGGGTGGAGACTGGCCGAAGTCTGGTTTTCCGATGGTGAAAAGAAGAGGGAGGAATTAAATTATGCAATTCCTGTGCACACTCTCCGAAATGCATCCTGTAGAAAACCGAAAGGATTGTTTGTTAATACCTTATTAGTATATTTTAGATCAAATAACCTTTTATGCAAATGTCGGTTTATTTTTTAATATATTACTAATCAAATACCACCTCTCGTCAACAATCGCATAAATAGGTACATATTTATTGGTTTCATGATGATGTGCAGGAAGTTGATGGATGGAGGTGGCTTAGCAGTTCAGCTAGACTTGTGAAAGGAATGGAAGGATTGATGGATGATATTAACATAATTCTGTGATGAAATTAAAGAGAATATTATTACTTATTTCACCGCTATATAACTTCCTTATTTGTTTCTTATTCTTTTTTCACTTTTGTTGTTTGATAATCCTTAACATAATTATTATTTTTCCCTCATTACTTTATTTCTTTGGTTTGATATTTACAAATTCTTGCTGCAGTAAACGACTTGTATTCTATATTTGCGAATCTAAGTTGGCATATTCTTTCTCACAAATCATTTTTTTTATCTTTTCTAAAACGATTTGCAGACATATACTACCTGACTCTGAATAATTAATTATTGGTCCACATTAATTCAAACTTAATTAAATTGTAAACAGAATATGATGTATTATATTATCTTGCAATATAAATTATGAATCTATACGCGTTTATAGAAGCTTTATTATTGTGTATTTTAAAACGGCTTTAATATTGGCAATTTGTAAACAAGAGCATAATTTTAAATTTTAATTACAAAATACTATCTTAATTTTTTCTGGCTTAAAAAAATCTCGCATTTCTTAAAAAGGCATTTAAATACGATTCTTAGTGGAACATTTAAATGATAAAATTGTTTGATTAATATGTATACTTTGAAATAAACGGAGTCAATTTTGTTAAAATATAAATGAATAAACGAACGTCAATGACCTAATGACTGCGATCTGTCAACTGTCACTTGAAAAGTACGGCTTGCAAATAAAATTGGTTTGCTTATTAATTCTTTTTTTTTCCCGCTTTATTTAACTAAGTCTTTGTATTACCAAATCAATTGAACTCATAACTATATTTATAAATTAATTAAAAATATTGATACTAGTCGGTGGAATATTTTAAACACTATAATGATGACAATGATGACTACTCAGACATTGACGCAGCGAATTTGAAATCCTAGATTCAGATTAATACTTTTTTATTCATGGTTCTTTTATAAATAAATATTATTTAAAAATAGTATATATTTTTCTCTTTCTACCTAATTGGTTTGAATTGACAGCTATGACGCCAGATCAGATCTATTCTTATATGAATCGCATTGTACGAATAGATCACTGACCTATATATATACATAGGGTCTGGAATAGATTTATAATAATATTACTAACAGAAACAGAAATAATGAAATTCACTCTTAAAGTAATAAAATTATTTCGTTTTTAAAACTGAAAAAATACTTCTGTTGTAATATTTTTATTTTAAAATATTATTTATTATATTTCTGAGTATTTGTTATTTTATGATGTTTAACTACAAAAATCCAATGCTATACAGATAGATACACATTGTACGACAAAGCCAAATCAAGATCCGACCTTAATGAATGTTATGGTCTATAGACACCTAATAACATAAATTTATATTTTTATTCTTAACCCCTGATAAAAAAATTGCAGCTGCGTTTACAGCCCTCAGGACTAAAATGAAATGCCTTTTTACCAGTAGAAAGGGTCTCCGGTTCGCGTCACTTACCATAGGTAACCCAGCAGCATTATTCTGATGTTATTCGATGGTATTCTTTACGAGCATTATTGTCCTTCCCTGGTCAAGCCGAACCATTCATGCTGCAGCTATTATAATATACTGCAACGTGCCTTTACCGTAAAAACATAAATCACAACACAAGAGGAATGTCTATAAATGGTTCTATTCCTTTTTCCATATTATAGATATCCTCGTAAATTGTATTGTATTGTTGTAAAAAGCGGGTCGCCAGTATCTTTTTTATAAAATAAAGGTAACTAACGAACACACAATTCACAAGGTAGCAAGTTGACGTCACATCTATTCTCGATTAATAATCAAAAGGCAGATGCGTTGTTTTTTTTTACCCCTGAGGACTAAGAATATTATCTTCTATCTTCTTCTAAATATATACAATGTGTTAATTTTACACTTGATCAAACGAAATGCGGATACTAGATAAAAATTATCGGTAAAAACGAAAAATTTTTTATGTAAACTATTTAAAAATGAAAGTTAATTTTTTTTTTTTGGTAAAATTCCATCCTTCAGTTTTAAATTATTTTCTCTTTAAGTAAACGGTGTATTTTTTCAAAGTAGTTTTATTTGAAAGTTAGAGATTAACTAACAATAAAAATTAAAAACCTACGATATCAAGCAGGAAATTTGTCAATAATAAGATATTTCTTTTGTTAAAAATACTTTTCTTTTTAATTTTTGTCTGCAACTTCAAAACTAGTACGTTGAGATAACCTTTTAGCATGTTTTATTAAACTACGGAGCTTACTGAACAAGTTCTCTAAAATAATATGCGTTCTATATCTTTTCGTTGTTAAGATAATAAATAAAAATAAGGTAATCTGATACAAAATTCAAAAGTGATTTAATAATGATTTAATTGACAAAATTATGGAATAAAACAAAAAAACCGTAGAAAAATGATTTAATTTATTAAATTTTCAAAATGACCACCATTTTCATCCATACATACAGTTGCACGTATGCCACACTTCGTACTGTTTTTTAATACAGTACGATTTTCTTTTTATTTGACTAGCCGCAGCCATTATTTTTTTGTAACAATTCTTCTTTGTACTAATTGGAGTACTCTACACAATCTGTTTCAAAAATTTCACAAAAAAATCTAGGGGTCATATCAGGGCTTCGTGCTGGCCACGCTACTGGTCCGCCTCGTCCAATCCATCTCCGTATCGTTCGTTTAAATAATCACGCACGATGGTGCTGAAGTGAGCTGGAGCGCCGTCATGCTGAAACCACATCCTCCTTTGTTTGTAGATCCACATCACCATCAGGTCAGGTAACTCTTCTTGTAGAAATGTTAGTAAGCTGGGCCTGTCAACCTTGACGGAAGAATAAATGGTCCGATTAAGTAATCACTTATCATTCCAGCCCAAACATTAATCGAAAATTCGATTTGAAAGGACGCTGGCCGAACTGCTAAGGGATTTTTTCCTCCGCATCCACAAGTGAAGGTTTCGAAAATTTGTGATTCCAGTTCTGTTAAAATTTGCCTCATCGCTCCACAAAATACGGTCACAGAAGTTCGGGACTAATCGTCTTTGCCGCACGAAAGAACACATGACGCTATGACCTATGTTAGGAATTATGACCGGCCTGATCTTTTATTACTTTGCAATCCTCGCTGGGACGAGATAAAAAGCAATTGCTTCAAGGGCAATAATCTCATGATAGACACGATAAAATTTCGAGGGTGTTTCGACTAAAGGTGAAAAGATCATGAACTTATTGACAAAGGGCAAAATATTTGTTGAAGTGCAATGCTATATGTACTCAACGGAATGACAAGAGAGGTCTTCCACATATTCATATTCTTTATGGCTTCACAAACGTATTACCCGGATCAAATCGACAGTATAATTTGTGCTGAAATACGGATCCCAAACGTGACGCAGAGCTTCACGAAATCGTTAAATGTAATATGACATGGTCCATGTGGAACTTTAAATCAAAAGTCACCATGTATGAAAGATAACATACGCAGTAAACGATACCCCAGGGCTCTCATAAGGAAACTCAAACTGGTGAAGACGGATATCCGCAGTACAAGAGACGTTTACTAGATGACGGTGGGTTCTCTGTTGATATCAATGGCACAACCATAAATAATCGCTGGGTAGTCCCTTATAATCCAGTATTATTAAAACACTTAACGCTCACTTAAATGTGGAATATTGTCATTCGGTGAAATCAATAAAATACGTCTGTAAATACGTAAATAAAGGTTCAGACCAGGCATCGTTTACTTTAGAGAATGAGAAAGATGAAGAAACCTACACATGTGGAAGATATATAAGTTCATCAGATGCAGTATGGCGAATCCTTGAATTTCCCATTCATGAGCGTTTCTCTCACGTAGTCCACCTCGATGTTCATTTGGAAAATGGGCAAAGGGTTTATTTTAATGAGCAAAATCTGAGTGAAAGAGTGAATATTCCTCCAACAACCACACTCTTATCCTCGTGTAGTAAAGTTTTTTTTTTCGTAAAGTGGATAACTTTGCAAAACATTGCTCTACCTAGAAGTACCTGCATAATACTACGTTTGGGATAAAATAATGTTCCAAAGGAAAGAGAGGATCAAACGTTGATGCTGGCCAGGGTCAAAAGAGCACGTTCTGGGTAGGGTTTATACTGTGCATCCAAACAATACAGAATGCTATCACCTTCGCATGCGCCTTCATGAGATCCGGGGCCAATTTTGTTTGAAGCATTAAAACTGTAGATGGTCATGTATATTCCACGTTCAAATCAGCGTGCAAAGCTCGGCTTGCTTGAAGATGATCAGCATTTGTTGGCAGAAATGGAAGAGGCAGCACTTTGCCAATCACCGCAAATGATTCGGGATCGTTTTACGATTATTTTAGTGTTCTGCCAAGTATCAGACCCTTTGCCTTCGGTAGAAATTCAAAGAATACCTATCTGAAGATTTTAAAAGGCAATTAGAAAGACAGGGAGATGTGGATGTAGACCACATAACAGATGTGGTATTTAACAAATTCTTTCGTTAATAGAAGATGCCGTATTAACGTTGGGTGATCTACTAAAAGAGTATGGGTTACCTCAGCCAAGCAAAGAAGAACAATTTGAAAATAGAGAGTTTCTTAAAAGACAAGTTACGACTTAGCATCATTAGAAAACACAAACACAAAAATAATGAAAGATTACTGAATGACAAACAAAAGCAGTTTACAATCAAATTAACACAAAATTGAATCAAATGAGGGTGGAATATAAAAGATTTAGATGCTCCTGTGGAACAGGCAAAACATTCCTCATAAATTTGCTATTAGCAAAGTTAGAAGTACTTGCGGAATTGCTTTGGCTGTGGCTTCTGGGATTGCAGCTACACTGCTTGAGGGTCGACGAACTGCTCATGCTACCTTCAAGTTACCACTCAATTTAACAACAGCTGATACTCACATTTGTAATATATCGAAACAAAGTAATTTTTCTGAAGTATTAAAACATACAAAAATGATAGTGTAGGATGAAATAACTATGGCTCATAAGGGTGGCGTAGATGATTTAAACAGAACTCTACAAGATATAAGAGGAAATAAGAAGTTAATGGTGTAACGGTTTTGTTGGCTGGAGATTTTAGACAGACTCTACCAGTAGTGCCAAAAGGAACTAGAGCAGATGAAGTTAGGCGTGTCTTAAGATATCCACTTTATGGCCTCTAATTAAAATCCTCAAGCTCTAGAAAATATGCACACACATAGGAGAAAAGAGTCTGCTGTTGATTTTGAATCTCCTACTTGAAATCGGCAACGGTGATCACCCGATAAATGACAAAATGATAACCATCCCTGATAATTTGTACAGTTGTATTTATGTTACAGGAGTTAATATCCAAAATTTACCCAGATATTGCTCATATCCACGATAAGCCAATAGAATGGTTGTGTGAACGTGCCACTAACCCCGAAAACGACCAATTAGCGGCAATTAACGACATACTGTTAACGTCTTTTGAGGGGAAGAAATGGTAAACGTCAATAGACTCTATGGCCAACACAGATGACGCAATTAACTACCGTGTCGAATTTCTAAATACACTGAAACCATTGGGTCTTCCACATCATAAGCTTATTCTTCGTGCCCACTCCTGTTATGTTGATGTGAAAGGAGACCGATACACTTTCATACATTCTTGAACCCAGATTGTAAAAAGATTAAAGTAGTGTCAATAAATAGCTTATATATTATCAAAACATCACTAAAAATTCTGCGGACTTTGGTAATCTGAGAGCAGAGTTATAATATATCTAGTAAAAGTGAGGTTAATATGCAACAAGTTGGTAACAACCTATACTAAACAACTAATTTTTGAAGTGCGATTGCTATTTTTGAAGAATCGTGGGCCTAGTGTATTACAGCGACTAGTCGCTATGCCACAATTCACACAGCGATCCATTGAGTCAATATCTAATCGATAAAATCCAGGCCGTAAAATCCACAATAACGAGCCAAAGTCAAACGAGTAAACGAGATTATCGGTGTTCGGTATGATAGCAAGGGTCGTAATAGTTAAGTAATTAGAAGTCTATAGAAAGAAAGCAGTGGTCGAGGAATACAAATCAATAAAACAACTGGAAACACACTCAAAACGATACGAGAGGAGTGATTATATACAATGTACTCTGTGCGAGTGATCATAGCAGCACAGATTAAAAATACAGTTAACAAACACAAGTAATAAATCGAACTGTAAACGAGAATCGATTTTAAGATTTATTTTTATTATGTTGATATTTTATTTTTTAAACTGTTGACACAATGTTAATTGTAATGTCATACTTACTTTGATTGAATCAATCATCTGGTGTAAGTTGTTTTATGTTTAATTGTTAAAACTCGTTCACATAAATCGATTAAAGTAATCGATTTCCTATTTTATTAGTGATATAAAATTATTTTTAAGATTTCTCGTCTTCCAGATTGTGAATTATTAATTTTTATATTTTCAAAAGAAAATATAAAAAAAATAGTTAATTTTTAAACCATATTTCAACTTATTACAATTGGGCCCAGAAATTCCTGTCTGTCCTGTCTGCTTTGCAATGACCATAAACAAATCCAAGGGCAGCCATTAAAATTTGCGGGTATAGACTTGAGAGAAAATTGTTTTTCACACGGGCATTTATGTGGCTTGCTAAGCTCGACCCGTAGTCTGATAATTGTGGCACACAGTAATAGATTAGCAAAAAATGTGGTGTATAAAGAAGTTTTGTAGTTTACTAGATTTTGCCCGCGACATCCAGTTATAATTGTGGCTTGTACCAGCAGACTCTTTTTCACACATGGGCGCTATATAAGCGAACTCCACGCGGACGAAGTCGCGGGCAGAAGCTAGTTTATAATATTTCGGAATGCCTTGTTTTCAATTAAAAGGATCTCCGGTGCTCCACACTCAAAATTCGAAACAGAGCAGTATTAAGCTGGTTCTTTCCCGGTCGAACCATAATATGGCTGCAATTTTGATCTACCAAGTAATGAGATAAGTTATGTAAAACAAATTTATATTATTAAACAAATCATGCGTGTTGTGGTGGTACCAGAATATCCACTACCCCATTTTGTGGGTGTAGTAACATGTGACAGAGGGAAATAAAACGAGAGATGGGCAGCAGGATCTTCCTGATAACAAAACAAAATTACAAAATAAGTGCAATTAGCACCCCGTTAACAACGACAAATATCTCTCGTATGAGAAAATCTATAGGTAAGGCCTATCTTTATCATTGGACTTTTGATCGTGAAAAATGAGCATATTATGCTTTTTTATAAAATTAATTTGATAAACGAACTTATATTCTACCTCGGTATGTGGCTATTGGAGTCCATGGGAACGTGCAGCCAACTTCAAGCAAGAAAGGCTAGAGGTGCATTGCCGCCTCTGAGGACTAAGATAAAATGCCATTTATTACTTATGCTGCAATTATACTGGTATTCTTTATTTTTCAGACCGGAAAACAGCAGTGCAAACAATACTATTTTCGGCAGAAATAGTTGTTACCTACCCAAACGTATTCTTAGGCAGGAAAAGAGTCGCCTACAACCTTCAAAAGTACCAGCTTGGAAAAATAAATCAAATTGAAGTAGTATAATAAATCATTTTATTATAATTGGGCTCTAGCAGAAAGGTAATTTTTCACTTATTATATGCAAGTGTTTGAATAGTATTTCACCTGATAGTAAATGCTTAATGTCCAAGACGGTAATATGCATCGGTTTAGCCTTTGTCTTAAAGATACGATCGAAATGGATGACCAACGCTATCAAACTAATGCACTCCTATGTCGTGCACATTACGAACGATGAAGCAAATGATACTTATCTACTCGTATATACGTGATTATTACTCGAAAGCAATACGGCCTATTGATTAATTAATTTGTTTGAAGTGTGAACTGAACAGAGATCAGATTTCAGTAACAATGATTACGTTTGATGTGCTGTTAAAGTACTTACGCACTGCTAGCTGAAATAGAAATTAAATCTCTAAATAATTAAAAATTAAAAATTTTGTAAACCCGAATTCAATATAAATTATTAATAATAACTCAAAAGTATTGGTCAGACCTAGATCAAATTTATATGGGACCGCATGAGAAGCATCAGCTTTCAAATAAAAAAAGAAGGTAACACAAAAAAAACATACAGTCGAATTGAGTACCGTTTCCTTTTTAGAGTCGGTAGAAAAAATAATAAAACAAAAAAATATTTTATTTGAATTTAAATTAAAAATATCTAAATATAAATCTAATATATATATATATATATATATATATATATATATATATATATATATATAAGAAAGTATGAAAAAGGTGTATGAGAAGCAAATTGAAAATCTCATCGTAAATGGTTACCACGAGAAAGCGTGCCATACTTTCATTTCCCCACGTACGTACATTTCGTGGTAACGCATCCATAGAAAAAGAAAATAAGACTTGTTTCGGTGCAGCAGCCAGAACGGGTGGACGATGTCTTTATGACATATTGGTGTGCTGTGATGATTGTTTCCTGTTCTGTTTATGGTATTTGCAGAATACCATAAACAGAACAGGAATTGCCAGTGTCTTTTTCAACTTATTCATTCATTCATTAGAGCCTATCATATGTGCTACTGCAGAACAAAGGCCACCCCATAGAGTGCCTCGTAGGGGGACTTTGCCATATTAGGGCATTTCAATTGTCCTGAGAAGCCAAAATTATTAACGAGTTGGCCTATTATATAAAAGAGGATCCATAGAATATTTATGTATATAAAATAGTTAAGGCAATGGAATAGGACTGGCATAACTATTATGGACACAAGTCCTTAAATAAACAATAGATTTAAAAGAACAGCTCTAAACACACATATTTTACTTCCAATGTACTTCAGTAGTGTTTATACTAAACACCAAGATGGTAATAATCGAACAGGTATAAAAAATTCAAATGTAATAAAATCCACCAACCCATATCGTCCCGTGAGTATCGTAAGTGGCGATGGAGGGAAATAAACCAGAAGATGGGTAGGAGCGACTTCCTCATAACAACTAGAAATTAAAATACTGCGGTTGCCAACCCACCGGCCGAGCGTAGCAACTGTGCAAATATTCCCCCTTATAAGGCAATCTTTGGGAAGGCCCATATTTTTAGCAGTGAACTTTTATACGGTGACTAAATTTCTAATTCAATGTTTTAAAACTAAAAAATAACGGTTATTAAAATACAAATTTAGTGAAAATAAGTAATTCAATCAATATCAAGGCTGATATTTTATTTAAACTGAGCTGCATTTCTCTTTATATTAGGTCATTAATAAAGTGAAACTTCAAACAATATCTTTCTGAACACCATAATACTATTTATATAACATTAGCCTATCATCATATCACATATTTTTCGTATTATTCAAATTTATGCGACTTCTCTTTCTACTGAATCCATCGGCAATCACGTTCAATATTTTATCGTCTCTCACTCAGTATTTAAATGCTCATTTATTCTTAATTTCACCATTCTAAATTTAGTTGTTATTTGGTGGCATTATGGTTATTACAAAAGTTTTCCACATTTTTGCAGCCCATTTTAAACTTTTTATTCACCAACATTAGCAGGCGGATTTGTATTTTTTTCGCAAAAATAATAAAATTCTCAAAATCAGTATCATAAAATTTCTTTATCATTCGGCAAGAAAAATATTTTTTGTTCGTTTAATTTCAGAAATATCATAAGTTATTCTTATAATTTTTACAACATTGTGTGCAATGGTGCTTAGCAGTTGAAACAATTAAGTGGATTAGATGCCACATCTACCCAGACGGACTTCTAGGCAGAAAAGAGCCTATGTTTAAAAAAAAACTATGATTATTATTTTCATGGGGTGTTTTGATAAGGATAATTTTGTGAATACTGTAAATACTGTAAATATCGTCAATGAGGTCTACGTTTAAACATACACGTGACAAAAGTCTTTGAAAATCTAAGAGATGATGAATATGGGTGTTCTTTCTTACTGATACTGATGACTGCCTCGTTGGTCTAGTGGTTGTAGTAGTGCGACTGCTGATCATGAGGTCCTGGGTTCGAATCCCGGGTCGGGCAAAAAAAATCAGTTATTGAGCTTTTCCATCAAGAAATTCTCAGTAGCTGCCCGGAGTCAGAAATCTTGCGGTGTCTCAGCCCCGTGCCTCGGAAAGCACGAAAAGCTGTTGGTCCTGCGCCTGATCTCTCTCCGATCGTGTCGGTTTGCTGTCCCATTGGTCTATGAAAGAGAGGGAATAGAGAGTGCACCTGTGCTTGCGCATACACTTGGGCACTATAATCCTGTCCTGCGCCGATGGCTAGTCTCCATTGAGGCAGGTGAGGCATTCGGTCTGGAGGACATTATTTCTTACTGATATGTAAAAAGGGTCTCTGGTTCTCTACGTTTCGCTCTTTACGCTGGTTTACGACAGCAGTATTAAGCTGCTATTTTACTCTGGTATTCCGTGAGAGCGTAGTTTTTCTCCGGTCGAGCAAACCCATTCGTGCTGAAACCCTGATATAATTGCAGCATGGCTCTACTACTGATAAAATTATGTATTTAAGATGACACATGAGGCAGCAGAAATGTATAGTGTGGTGGTAACTATTTAAGTAAAAGGGTAACAATTTTTGACAATATAAATAGTATTTTATTCTATTAAAAAGAAAAAAGAATTTTGACAAAATCATCGCCACCGCTTAAATTGGGTTCTGAAGATCTCAGTTATTAAAATAATTTATGCTTAATAATTTTACTAAAACTATAACTAGCATAGCACTATACTAACTATATATGAATTCACAGGTCAACAAAATTTTCAACGTTCATGCTGAAAGACTTGACCCATTTCATAACAATGTAAATGTTTGTACGTACAAGTATGTTCCAAGGTAAAAATAGTTTAATATTTTATTGCCGAGGATTAAAATAAAAATAGCGACCGAAAATATAATATATGCTTCATAATTTTTAGATGCTTCTCAGTCGTAACGATTGTCCCGGCTTCAGTCAGGTTCTACTTTTCTACTCTTTTCCTTTTTCCTTTACTTGGCCCGTATTGAGAACTTCTATAGATAATCTATTGGCACGCATATTAGTAAGAAAGGACATCCACTTTCACCATCTCTTGGACTTCCAAAGACTTTTGTCACGTGTATGGTTAAACGTAGACCTCATTGACGATATTTTCACTATTTACAGTATTAATAAAATTATCCTTATCAAAACACCTCATGAAAAATAATAATACTAGTTTTTTAAAAAGATAGTCAGGCTCTTTTCTGATTAGAAGTCCGTCTAGGTGGATGTAGCATCTAATCCACTTAATTATTTCAACTGCTAAGGAGCATTGCACACAATGTTGTGAAAATTATAAGAATCTAATATGGACCAGTCGTATTTAGTTTAATTTCTGAAAGGTGTCATTGCAATTGTAGCATTCATTGCGTGAAGTTGCTTGCAGGTGTTCATGGGCTTTTGCACATAGGCATAGGTTATGCGTTCAGAAGATTAATGCCAACAATTTTGCTTATAAGTTACCATCCCTGAATTTTATAAAACCTACGCAGCTTGTTACTAATATTTATTACTGAAAATAGACAAATATGTGTGACGCGTATTTTTTCTGTAAATCAGTATTTTTGTAGGAGATTTTTCTCGTCTGTAGCCAAAGAATTATTCGTTACATACATATTTAAGTATCAGAAATGCTCACGAAAGGCATTAAAAATGTGTTGTGAATGCTGATACAGCTACCAATTTGTCTCTAACTTAGACTGTTCCATCCGTGAAATATTAAAAGTCGAATGAAGAAACATATTGTAATACAAATTCGACCAAAATATTTTCGGACAAGAAAATACGCAGTTCTAAGTTTTGGAAGGCGTCCAATGCTTTCATATGGAATGATGCCAGAAATGCACTAGCAACTTTTTCAAATATACTTAATAATTTTGCAACAGGTAGCGATTTAAAATTGAAAATTTGATAGCTGATCATTTATTTTGACATATTTATTGTTACTTTAGAAATTGTGACTTGCGCTTGTAATGTTTTAAAAATATAAATCTTTAACCCTTTAAGAATCGTCACTTTTTCTTTTTGTTCTTCCTTACTTTTTATTTGATTTATTTTAAATATATCATTTACTAAAGATAAAAACAGCGGGCATAATTCCATATAGATACAATTATACAGTAACTAGCCAAACAGATCTGAAATAAACATTTTCAAAAAAATATTCATTTAGAAGCTTTGACAGAAATTTTTTTTTAAAGGGATAGAAAGCAAAATAATAAAAAGGATACTGATGCCAAAGCTTTTTAAAATTAAAAAATTATTTTTAGTTTATCCGTATCTATATTTGTATGTCCGAGTCTGGAAGTTCGCTACAAGTTCTGGAATGATATAGTTAAATATCTGCAATAATATCCGCTAACAGCGGGTCAACATTGAGCAAATTTCGAATTTTTCGACCACGGTTTGTAATCCGAACACTACATTTGTATATATGTAAGTTCTTCCGTACCTTTAATCATTAATTTTATTTGGCTTTGATCTCAAATAATAGCTCTTACCTAGTATTCCCATTAATTTAAGTCATCAGTAGTAAGATAGTATCATCATTTAAGTGAAAGCCAATCAAGTGGCTCATCACATAGCAGCCTTTCATCACCATCATTACAGCTCATCACATGTTAACTGTTGGACACAGGCCATCCCCAATGAATTTCACAAGCATTGTCCTGATATAACTGCATCCATTGACTTCCTGCATCTCTTACCACTTAGTCACTCCATCTAGTGGGGGTCGCAACAAAATATTTTCAAATCTGAATTATTAAAAATTCACTACAATAAATCAACAGCAGTCAGAAATAATTCATAATCATAAACAACAGCAGCCAGTAATAATACATCATTAAAAATTTGAAGAACTTACACTCAAACTGTCAAATGTAGTTAAGGCCCTAAGAGCGGGTGAAATGCCTAAATTCTATGATACTTAAGTAAAAAAAAATCACAGTAACTGTTCATTTAATTCGCAAATAAAAAATACAAGATGACAGAAAAGGATTTAATAATTTTTTTTAATTGAATAAAATTGTATTTTTGTCAACCCCTTATTAGAAAAAAAATCCTTCACCGACAAGTACGTGCTAAATCAGCACTTAAAATCGTAATTAAAAATTTCATTGGTGCTGCAGGGGATCAAACCCGGGCGAAATTTACAGCGAGCGCTTAGACCTAGAGCTACTGATACGACACAACTAAATACGATTCAACAAAGATAATAAAAACTCTTACGTACTTAAAATTTACACAATTGATAGCTCGTGATTCCTGAAGTTACAGCACCACACCGTGCAATGTAATTGAAGATGCTTAACCGCGACATAACTTTCAGTGATGCGCAAGCATAATAGGCAGTATATCACTTATACTGCAGAGGTGACAAGTATATACTTGTCACCTCTGCAGTCTATTAATCTTTGCACTTTTCTAAGTAATACAGAACGTAGTCGCTAGACGGTGTTGACGTCGGTTAAAATCTCTGCGATCGCCATTTCTTCAAGCTCATTCAGGCTTTTTAACGCCTTAGGGGCTATGCTACACAGGCTCAGGCTTCCTCACATTTCTGAGAGGGTTTCGCCAGTAGGAAAAAGTTCGTTTCTCTAAACTTTACGCAGGTAGATATCAAAATTGGCCAGAAATATTTGTATTTCTCCGATACTTACTTAGTCGCTATGTTTTCTTTTACCGCCGAGATCGTATATAATCAGAATTTCATCATCATCATCATCTTCATTACAGCTCTTCTCAAGTCCACTGCTGAACATAGGCCTCCCCAAGGAATGCCACAAAGCACGGTCCCGAGCCACCTGCATCCATTCACTTCCTGCATGTCTTACCAGGTCGTCACTCCATCTAGTGGGGGGACGCCCTACACTTCGCTTGTCGGTTCTTCGAGCAATATGGCCGGCCCATTGCCACTTCAGCTTACTAATCAGAATTTGCATACTTAAAATTTTTAAGGCGAGCACTTTTGTATCTCTTAATCTTCTAAGGCTCTTTAGTATTTTAATAAGGTATTGTAGCATTAAATAAATATCGGTATTTCCATAAAACATAACTGGTCTTATTTTATTTCCTTTCATTCACACATAAGGCATTTCGATTTTTGTAACGCGCTTACGGAAAATGGTTTCGAAAAGATGAAAGTTATAATTCTGAATGCTCGTGAGGTCGTGACCTGAATCACTATGTTGGGAAATCAATTCACGTATAATCAGAGATATGTATAAAATTCTTGATAGTCGAACAATGGAAAACTGAAGTCATGGCTTAAGAAAGGCGACGAAATATCGAAGTACAATTTTGGAACTTATTTTAGTCTAGTTTGAAAGGCGTAATATTATGATGAATGCCGACTCTATAGTAAGTGAATCTTATAGTAAGTGAATCATATGGAAAAGAATTCATGCACACATCATTTGTAGCATCCATTCTATAAAAACAAAGTATCTAGATTTTCTTGTCTAGATGATCATGCACCCAATGTGTTTGTAAAGTATAAAATCGTACAAAAGTATTGCAGCGCATAGAAACAGTAACCATCGTTGTTATTTATTTATTTGTTCCATTATTATTTATTTTGCACTTACCTCACAATAAGGGTTACAAAGAGCGAAATTAGTATTATACTCATGGTCAGATTACAGTTGATATTTGATATTTATATTGATAAATACGCTTTATTTTTCATAATTATCCAAATGCATATTTAATATGGTAAACAAATTCGAAATTGCCTGATATACATATCGTACATACTAATAAAATGGATATATATGCGTTATCCTTTTAATTTTCTTCATAAAATTTAAAAAGTGTTGTCTTCTCTTCCTTTTTTCTTCATATTTATTTTACATTTTAAACTCAACCCGTAGTACCCTTGACCACGGGTGCTGCAAACACTCGAAACTTCGAGATTACGAAATAATTAAAAATAAACGAGATAAAATCTATAAACTCCATTACATTAAATACGATAACATCGGCACTTTAAACGAAGGTGAAGACACTTTAACTCGCTATCATTAAATACTTGCACATCACATTGCTTATGCTCCCACATTTCCGTCGACTCACAATCAAAGGTAGCGCATGTATCGGTGTTAATTAGGTACCTATACGATATTTATTTTTTATTCATTAACGACAATTTTTTTAAATTTAATTTTTATTAACCACGGTGTAGAGTCACGCTGTATCCACGCTCTCACAGAATACCAGAATAAAATAGCAGTTTAATACTGCTGTGTTTAGTATGGTGAGTGTAGAAAAACAGAGATCCTTTTTAGTGAAAATGAGGCATTCCAATTTAGTCCTCAGGGGTGACAACGCGTCTGCATTTTGATCCTTGACCGAGGATGAATGTAGATCGTTTGTCACACTTATTGTACCGATTAAAGATTAGAGCCGATATAATAGAACGAATAAACGGAATAAAGAATAAATTAAATTTAGCAAATGTTTTTTTATGTTTTGTTTAACGCTATAAAATATAGAGTGACTGTGTCGGGCGTTTTGTTTTATGATGTTTGTTTTGAAGTGTGATGATTTTTCGTGACGAATCATCCAGAATTATGTGGCAAGGTAAATTCGCTTTAAGCCGAGAACAAAGTTTTCTCTCTTAACAAATGTTATGGTGTTCCAATGTGTGAGGCTCCAGCATTATAGACAGCGATTTGAGACGTGCGTCGAGCGCATTTTCAATTCCCAGTCAAACCAATGTACTGCATGAGGATCACACTGAAATATCCAATATAAGAATAGGATAGAATATAGAATATTGACGACGTCTATAAACTAATAGACCAGTCACGTGAAAGAAATCTTACCCACCTCGTGCCCATGTACGTCACCTAACATAAAATTGAATAATGCCGAAGTCAAGGTAGTGCTCACGATTCGTGCCAGATCTATGCTAGTGTACGGATTAAAAATACGGGAATAGTTTTTAGCAGAAATGTTGGATTCAGCTGTCATTCGAACTTAGGATCCGTAGATACAGCCACGAGTAATAAACGTTCAGATAACTACGAAATGAGAATTTTCGTAGTTTTGAGTAGTTCATCTTAACAAACTTCCGTTTTCATAAATAAAATCAACTCTCATGAATAATAAAAAAACTCTGCAGCAGCCCGGCAATTGGGTTATAAATTTTGTTGGCGCAGTCATTGGGGACTTTTTTTAATAAACTTTTAAAATTATTTACACAAGCCTCTACGAAGTTCATTCTTTTAAAACTTCGAAAGTTAAAATTAATATTCACTTCAGAATAATAGGGGGAGAGGTGGAGCGGGAAATACCCCCTACTGCGCGTGGAGATGTATAGTTTTTAAGATACGATTTTGTATAAAAACATAACTTCCCTTTTTATTGTGTCATAATTTTGCAGTTTGACACCTTCGTAGTGAGTATAGGAGGAAAGAAGGCGGAAAATTACCCCCTAAAGCTCAACTATAAAATGTATAATTTTTAAGTAGTAATCATTTTTAACCACAATTTTTGTCACATGAAAATAATGTGTTCTCTACAAATAACACGGAATACAGTTATCTGTTTTACTGAAACTTTTTACCCACACCAAAATGGAGAAGTTGTACCTATGCGTTTAGGATGAGCGGTTGTTTGTGTGCAAACGAATGTTCCCATTTATCTGCAAGACAGTTTGGTTGATGTAGATACGGTTTTCTGTAAAGGGTTTGTGATTCATTGGTGATGGTTCTTAGATAGGTGTTGTGATGTTAACTCGCCAGGGAGCAATGCGATAAAAGTGTTTCGCTCGTTAAGATGAATTTTAGCGCATTATTCCCTGAGACGGTTTGACCGATTTAGATGTGGTTTTTTGTGAAGTGCTTGAGATTTCGATAGGGCTAGGTATGTAGCATCTATACTTGAACTGCTGAGGATCTAATGATGGAGCAGAATAACATCGTGCATAATTTTGCGAAGACACATAGCTAGTAGATTGTGTGAGATTTTTGATGGTATTTGGTAGTAGCTACTGTAAATTGAAAATTGAAAATTTTATTTATTTCTCCGCCATAAATGTACCTATCTAAATAACTCTACTAACAAACTTAACAGAAATATGGAATATTGTGATGATTTTGCGGCGGACTGGAACCTAAACTAGGGTATCCCTGTATTACATGACTGTGTATTTCAGAACTCCAGGTCGTTTGCTCCCTAAATACTTAAGTGTAAATAAATTGCTGAGGTCCTGAGAGAACAGATAAAAATCGGACGAAACTATGTGGAGGCATGTTGTTACCGAAACATGTTTGGGCTTTTCAATAGGGTTATCGATGTCGCATAGCATGTTTAGGTTCTAAGAATAATCACTATGTTAATGCCATAACAACAGATGTAGATCAAAGATAACTTCGTGGCCTTTCTTCGTCTTCCTCGATTTGTGACCCGCATAACGTGGTTCTTAATTGCTGTAACTCTTCTAACTTGTTATTATGTGGATTTTTAAGGAGTTTGCTATGATTTAGATAATTTATAACTACTGTCTTAAGATCATACTCCTAAGAGCCACATAATGAGCTAACCTTCGCATGTTTTGAGTCCATGATATATGACCGAATTATTGCTTGTAGTCTGTGCCTAAAAGCAAAATTAAAATTTTTGAAAAAAGCCACCACGAATGGGGAAACTAATTATAGTTCCTTAAATGACAGACCTCGACACATCAACCCTTTATTATTTTTATCGTCCAGACTTTCATTCTTTTAGTCGGAGGTTTTTCAAAAATAATTTAATCATTTTTCGAAAGGAATAGGCCTTTCTCGAAGTCCTATAAGTCATATCAGTACGGACAGGCCGGTGGTGACAGTAAATACCAGAATTATTTTGTGTTATTAACTTAAGAACAGTTCCACTTTAAAAAAAATATGTGTTTAAATATGGTTATAACTGCAATTGTATAACAGGCTTTTACTTAATAGTAAGCAAAATCTTAAAAAATATTATGTTTTTGTTAAGCATTGCACTCTCGCAAACTTACTAATCTTGTTGGTAGCTAAAAATTAATAAAAAATATTGACAATCAACAGAATATACAATGCATCTAATGACACCCACGAGGCTAATGTGGTGATGAATTCTATTATGCTGCCACTACAAGGCCATTTACAAATGTAATTTTTACGTTGAAATATTTGATGTTGCTCCACTAGATTCCATTCTGGAATATGCCGAAAAAATCACACGGCTTCCGATACGTGACGATATAACCATATTGTTTATTCAGTACGTAAAATACTCTAAACGGCGACGGGAAGCAGCGTCAAAGGGTCAAAAGTGCAAGACCAGTGGATATACGAGCACCATTCCACCTGTCCTACAAAGGGAGAAAGAGACCCGTGACCAGCAGTGGACTTTTTGAGGCTGGAAAGGAAAAAGAAGAAGGAGGATGTAATTTCCAAAACTTTTTTTCGAACACACTACACCAAATCAAAAAACATAATCGGGTTGACTGGTAGAGAATGCCAAAAAGCATCAAGTCCGCCCTTTGTAATACTTTTTATTAAGGTAAGCTATGCTACAGCCATATAAAAAGTATAGTTGTAGCACGAATGGGCCGACTCGACCGGGGAAGGACCACGCTCTCACAGAATACCAGCGTAAAATAGCAGCTTAATACTGCTGTGTTTCGTTTGGTGAGTATAGGGAACCGGAGACCCTTTTTACTGGAAAAGAGGCGTTCCATCTTAGTCCTCACGGGTGACAACGCATCTGCATTTTATTCGCAAATGGGGATAGATGTAGATGTCTATGGGCCACAGCAACTACTTACCATCAGGTGGACTGTGTGCTCGCTTGTCAATAAAAAGTAAATAAATAAAAATAAGAAAATAATCCTCCTAACCTTGCACTCCAACAACATACATAACTTTGCACTATAATCTCCGAAGGGATAAGCAGAGTCCAAAGAGAAACGAGCTACTCGGACTCGGACCTTTAGCCAAAAAAAAATATGGGTAAAGGTGAAAAATTATGTGTAATATGATAAAGTGATAGGTAGCTAGCCCATTCTACACAATCATAAACCTATTTGGACATTCTTATAATCCATTGGGATATGCACCATTATTCTAAATATATAAAATATCTGTATAAGTAAATATCTGTATACGTATATAAATACACACAAAAGAACAATAATAAAATAAACATTTTTGATTTATGCAACTATTATCATTACGTTGAATAACTAGAGAGATGTTTTTAAATTTTATACTCACAAAGACGGCATGCAATTTTTTTTAATTGCGTCTACTAAGACGTCTGGTACTGCAATTGTCAACTCGCCTACCTGACGATTCAGGCAAATCACTTTATATTGGCAGAGACCAACGTACAGCTGTAGATTTTTACGGACTAATGACGATGAGGAAGTAGAATTTAGTATTACACGCAACTTTTTACTAAGACGTGAAAAACATGACGATAATAATACAGCTATAACTTATACGTGGTACAGCCACGCTGTAGCTATATTATGTTATAGCACAAATGGGTCAGCTCGGCCGGGGAAAGATCACGCTCTCGCAAAATACCAGAATAAACAGCAGCTTAATGTTAATTTCATATGGTAAATCTAGAGAATGGGAGACCTAATAACGACTATTAACATGTTATTCTAGTAAAGCTTCTAGTACTTCTCAGAAGTAACAACACATCTGCATTTTGATCGATGATAAAAGTGGAAGACAGTCCATCTGGTGGGCTCGTTTGTCATCCTTAATCTATAAAAAAATTACATTTAATTACATTACTAATTGATGTTTTAGCACAATATGTGAATGTTTATTCACTACACGTTAAACTCGCATTAGTTTACCGCAACTGATGAGGTTTATGAGTATCTGCGCACAATTTTCTGAAAGATGGGTCTAGCTTTACTTTCAATTGCTTAGAAATCTGAATGAAAATCCTTAAATTGTTAATTATTTTTCATGGAAAATACTTCATTGTTTCTACTCATAAAGCAATAAATAAATACAAATTAGTGTTATGAAAAAATGAGTAATAAAGAATGTAAAAAATAAAATATTTGTATGAAGTTTTTCTATTTTCCTTTATTGACATCAAATGATATTTTGTTTCAAAGTAATAATAACAGGCAATCAATTTTATAAATAGGCTATTATCCGCTGTCAACGAAAAATCCTTCGACGCGTAAAATACGCACGAATATTTTTGTTACTTAAGTTATAGCCCATTAACTTCCCACTGCTGGGTGCAGGCCTCCTCTAATTTCTGAGAGAGCTATGGAGTGCATTGCTTAAGTGCTTGTTGTCAGACTTGCTTTTTCTGTCTAGGAGGCCGTCTTGGTATGTAGGTCTTTATCTATTTCTATACCTTTGTCTTAGCAGTTCTTGCATTGTTGTGTTCTAGTCTGTGAAGGCTGTAGAAACAGTATAATTACAGGCTGTGAGCATTCTATTTTAGTCCTTATGGGTGACAAATCATCTATAGCTTTTTTTGTTTGAAGTTGGCTGCAGGTGATTATGGGCTGCAGTATTCCCTTACGTAAGTTTGTAAGTTACGACAGTTTTATAAAAAGATCATTGTTATAATATTTCACCAATTAAATATAAAAATAAGGATTGAATAACTTAATTAATGTGGTATCAGGTATATAAAGATGTGGCGGCGCTCTCTTCACGCCACAAGTGAAACGCACCGAAGCTTTAATCACGCTATCAAAGTTCCAAAGTACTGTTGTATATATATATATATATATATATATATATATATATATATATATATATATATATATATATATATATATGTATGTATATATGTACGGAGCGTTGGCTGCTCAAAGAGCTGCCAGAGCCCTTTTCCTTCCAAGTCCAAAAGATATATACCTGATGGAAATAGTTTTGGACAAATATACATTTTATATTCAAATTTTGTAAATATATCATTTACAAAAATTTTATATGCTTGCAATCAATTTGAGTTAAATAATTAAGCAGTTTAGATAATTTAATATTTATATATTAAAAACGGATTCTCAAAACTAAAAAGTAGCTATACAATAACTTCCACATCATTTAAAAGTTGTTTTTAAAGTCGTTGCTAAACAAAAAAAAATCAGATCACAATTGGTGAAGATATTGCGTAACTTACATCAAAATAAAAAAACACGCAGTCAGATCCTCCTTTTGAAGCTTTTATTTATCGTTTCTGTTTTTTTTTTTAGATATTTATTTACATATTTGTAAAGTATTATTCTGAAGAAAGAACCACGAGCATTAGTCTACTGTATTAGTCTGGTATTATCTATGACCAGGAGTAAAAGTTTTAAATTCTTACAAATTATTTGAAATTCTAATAGGAGACAGCGCAAACTCAGATTAAATAATGTTACTACGTAAGCGCAACTAATACTCTAGTCTCCAGAAACTTCTATTCCTTTTGTTATTTAAATAGTTCAGAGTTTCATAATTGGCTTGTCAATGTGATTTGCAAAGAAGGATTCACCATATTCGTTGTTATAGATGTTTGGATACAGACAATATACCTGATAAAAGTTAAAAGCTTATTTTGTTAAAAAAAACAAGTCCTTTCAAATAGTAACTAAGCATTGATTAAACATTAGGTAGATCTGTTCCCCGCAGGCAGATGTTCAGAATTGGAAATGTTTTGAATGTTGATGTGTTTTTATTTATATTATACCTGTTGCTTAACATTATATATCTTTTTATACGCGTGTTAATAGAAGAAACAAAAACGTCGGCAGTGGTTCATATTCGTTGTACGTTTCCTAGTGCATTGCCATTACTACTTAACAAGGAATAGACTACATATATTTCTACATAACTTATTATACATTTCTCTCGTTTCATAGGAGCCACTTTAAAATAATGACCCAGTAAATTTTTCCTGCCTGACTGAAGCCGATACACACGTAAAATACCAATTCAAAATCGTATCTAAGTTAATTAGTTAAAAAGTGTTTATTCCTAATGGAATTATGTACGCTAAACCTTGCAAACAATAGAAGATAATAACTTAAATCGTATAAAATAATAAAATACTTATATGCATTATGATAATTTGTGATAAATCATCTATGTGCCATAAGATGATGCAGAAATATTGTATGATGTTACCATAAATCTTAAATGCTTTTAACAAAAACTAAAAGCAACTACAAAGAACTAAAATATTAAAATAATTTCACATTATAAAGTCGGAGCTTTAATTGTTCTGTACAATATGGCTTAGAATTCACCGAATTCAGAATGTGAAATTATTTTATTCTTTTAAGTTCTTAAAAGCCGGCTTTTACTTTTTGTTAAAAGTTATTTTTACCGTTTTGAGTGGACTAAGAATACAATCTTTATGTCGCATAAATAGCTGCATTAAAAACTTCATGCCCTATTTTGCCACCCTTAGAGTTGGAAGTAAAAAGATGTAATAAAACCTGATGTTACTATTATTCATCATTACAGTCAATTATAAGTCTAAATCTGAACGTACGACTATCCCACAGATTGCCACTAAGGATCATCATTATCATCTTTACAGCCCGTCACATGTTCACTGCTGAACATTACCCTCGCCTCCAAAGGATTGCCATAAAGCACGGTCCTGAGTCACCTGCACCTATCGACTTCCTGCATTTTTAGATTGTCTTGAGCCACCTCCATCCATCGACATCCTACATTTCTTACGCGGTCATCACTCCATCTCTTGGGGGGCAGGAGGGAGGGTGAGGGGGCACCCTACACTTCGCTTACCATTGCGAGGTTGCCACTCGAGACCCTTTATTCGCCATCGATTGTCAGATAGTCGAGTTATAATATGACCGGCCCGTTGCCACTTCAGTTTACTGATCTGTTGACTTTACTTTGGTTCTATTGTGGGTTGACTGGTAGAGAATGCCTCAAGGCATTAAGTCCGTCTTGCGTATTCTTTTAGATTAAGGAATGCAATAAACAATAAATAAAATAAATATACGCATTTCGAAGTCTATCGCGCAGGGAACCTCATCCGTTCAGTAGAGAAGAACCACATCTCAGATTTATTCTTACAATTATCGGTTAAAACATTTTAAAATGGTTCCCTTACAAGTGCGTAGGAAAAAATCAGATATTATTTTTCTGTTTTAACTAATTAATGGTTATATTGACTCAACAATAATCTTAGAATGCATACAATTCTTAATACTCGTACTTCGTTCTAATAGTCGCCTTCAGAATCGTAAAACATTTAGTCTTTCATTTGGTAGAAGAGTTCTCGGACAACATTCGCCATTATACTGCATGTGTCCATCCAGTATGATATTATTTGATCTGAAGTGGATGTTTTCATGAGTTATGTAGCCTCCACAAAAAGTAAATTGTATTTCAGTATCTATATTTCAAGTTTACGATATTTAATTTAGAATTATATTAATTCTTTTAACGTGGCATGGGTTTAAATGACAAAGGATCTTGCCGGAACTATCAAGTAATCAAATATCTAGACCGTCGTCGAGAAGCAACTTCAAAGTTGTGAGACAAGACATCTGATACTACGCCATTTCAGTTGCTTAACTTAGCGTAGCAGATGATCTGCGAAAGGAAGACGTGCTCGTTTACAACTGTGAATTTATACTTGGAATTTCTTTGCGTGATTAGAGTCTATACGTTGATATCGATATAATTATGCAAGTAAAGGTGAATTAATGGATCATTATTAGTCTTTTAACTCATTTTTTTTAATTACAATATACAATTACTTTTTCTTTTAAATCATCATTTTCTAATGACCATACAATTGTAATTTTTTTAAATATTAAACTTGTCTATTTATTTATAAACAATTTCTTAAAAATATTTTGCTGCGTTTATTAATGTCATTGCTAGATGCAAAAATAGCAATATAATTACATTTGTCAATAAATTTTATTTTTTTTTATATTTCACTTTTTGTTCATTTAAAAATATTATAAAAAACCAAATATAAAATTTTAATAAACCTTTATCACGTGATATTGTTAAGTATGTATATAAGAAGGACTCCAAGAAGTAAAAAAAACATTATAGATCAATTATTTAAACTTATATGTCGACTTTTGTAAAAACTGAGATTAGAAAAAAATTGTTAATTAACAATCGTATAACTTTTTGAAAAATTGACATATTTTTTTTTTCATCAAGTTTTTACTTATTCAAGTGTTTTGATGATACCCTAATATCATATTTTTAAAGTAATATTTAATACTATAAAAAAAATATTTTATGTGATATACTGTCCTCAGCGGCGATGTCTCGAAGTCCTATTTTCGGCATTATATAAAAATAATAAATAATGGAGATAGAATCGGAAGTCGAGATGCTTTTATTGGAAATTTCCTCCTCTTTAAGAATCTATATTTTTAAATTCTCTTTAAGCACATATTTTTAAGAGCGGGAACACGATTTAAAACGTTTTTGAACTTGTTGACTAGACTATTTCAGAATATTTAGTATTTTATGTATATTGTCAAGTGGAACTGTAAATATACTTAAATCGTTAAGATCAAACTTAAGTCGATGATAACATAATATATCTCTACTATTATAAAAACCCTTTTTACTGTAAACAAGAAATTTCATCTCAGTCCTCAGGGGTGACAACGCATCTGCATTTTGATACTTAATTGAGGATAAATGTAGATGTCTATGGGCCACAGCATCCACTTACAATCCCTTATTCTAAAATAAATATAAAAATTGTGATCATGATTTCGTTCTTAACCTTACTTTCTGATGATAACATTTTAGGTTTTTTTTTTATAGGAGAGGGGGCAAACGAGCATGCGGCTCACCTGATGGTAAGTGACTACCGCCGCCCATGAACAACTGCAACACCAGGGGAACCAGAGGAATTGCAGATGCGTTGCCGGCCTTTTAAAAAGGAGTAGGCCCTTTTCTTGAAGGTCCCTAAGTCGTATCGGTCCGGAAAAATCGCTGGTGGTAAACTATTCCACAAGGAAGTTGTGCGAGGAAGAAAACATCTTCTAAATCGCACAGTGGTGGACCGCCAATCATCCAGATGGTGTGGATGGTATCGGGAGTTCTGCCGCGATGTGCGTTCGTGAAATGTGGCGGCTGGGATTAATCCGAACAATTCCTCAGAGCACTCCGTGGTAAATGCGAAAGAAAATGCAAGAGATGCAACATCTTCGCAGCGCCAATGAATCGAGCCGATCGGAAAGGACTCGGTCGTCGACGATTCGAGCCGCTCTGCGTTGGATGCGGTCAAGTGGAAGGAGCTGGCACTAGGCAGCCTCAGCCCAGAGATGGGAACAGTATTCCATGTGAGGCCGAACCTGCGCCTTGTAAAGTTGCAGGCGTTGTGCCGGCATGAAATACTGTCCCGCTCTGCTGAGCACGCCAAGCTTTTTAGAGGCCAATTTGGCCTTCTCTTCCAAGTGACCGCGAAACTGCACGTCACTCGATATGTATGTATGGTAAGAGTCCAATGCTTCTTATTCGAATTATTCATCGTATTGATCCCTAGGTACCTATTTCTAAAGACTGTCACATGCATCAATCATCTAAATTTTATAAACATAGAACAGTAAAAGTGTTTCTACAAAATATATAATCCATCAAATGTCAGCATAATTTTTACATTATTGGTTTACAGAATTTTCTTTTTTTCGGTGAATGAATTGTCATAGAAAGTAAACTCCAAAAAAATGGGCTATGTTTTACTGTGACCAAAATTTATTTCGGTAGTTCCAACTCCTGAAATTATTTAAAACAGTATATTACAGATCCTTTCTTGAGCTGTTCATTTAAACAGTTTTTATTTTAAATGGAAATTATGTAGGTATTTATCAAAGTATAATGTATGTGATGTAATCTCTTGTTCAAAAATGGAGTTGTGATGGGCTATAATGATAATGATGATATATCAAGCATTGTTTTCTCTTTAGTAAATAGTTTATAAATAAATATTATAAAAATAAAATAAAGACAAGAATATTAAGAATATTTTAAGAAGTTATAGCATTCGCCTGTGACACGAAAACATAAATGTGATAAAATAATTCCCTCATAATAGCTTCTGAAGTTGGCCCTAAGACAGTGCAAAGACGAATTACTTGTAAATATCAGAGGCTTAATAGTTGTAGCACGAATGGGTCGGCTGGACCGGGGAAGGACCACGCTCTCACAGAGTACATGTTTCGTATGGTGAGTGTAGATTCCTGGTGAAATGTATGGATGTAAGCTGCTCCCACAATACAGGAGAAATTCCAAGTGTGAAGGTAACTTTTTTAAATTGAATATCGGGGCTTAGTGGGCAATAAAAAATATCATAGTCTTGACGCGACTGAAATCGGGGCTTCACTCGTAATTATTCATTTCACTATGTCTATTATATGTGTATATAATAATTTTGGAATTTATTAGTTTTTAAGTCGTTTTTTTATGAAACAATTAATTATTTTACTCTTTTGGTTAGGTTAAGGAATATCACATACTCGAATTGAAACCTAGAATGTCGTTTAAATAGATACATTAAAATGTTATTCTCCTATTTTTATACCCCTAAGAGCGGCACCGTGAAGTGGCGGTGTAAGAACATCCACTACCTCATATCACCCCGTGGGTGCTGTAAGAGGCGACAGAGGGAATCCAATCAGGAGATTGGCAGCAGCGTCTTCCTAATAATGACAAAAATAAAAAACTGACACTGCCGGTTGCTAAGCGTGGCAACTGTGGAAAAAATCCCACCTATGAGGATAGAATAGAATAGAATATAGTGATTTTTATTCAATATTACATTCAAATCGAATAATACTTATTGAAAGTATTTTTTTACTTACAACTGGTTGGGAAAATACCTCTGTCCTGGGAAGTACCAGCAAGAAACCCAGCGAGACTTTTTTAAACATATTTCACTTTACAATAATTTTGTTTTAACAATTTTTAAATAAATTTTAATAGAACCCGCGGCAGAAAAAGGTTATCGAGTAGCAGCCCCATATCGGTAGGCGAAGTGTAGGGCGACCCCCCACTAGATAGAGTGACGATCTGGTAAGACACGCAGGAAGTCGATGAATGCAGGTGGCTTAGGACCGTGCTTTAAGGCATTCCTTGGGGGAGGCCTATGTTCAGCAGTGGACTTCTGAAGGGCTGGAATGATGATGATAATTATGAAGCTGGGCACATTGTATAACCAATATGATGAGGTGCAGTTACACTTGGAATGTATTGTTGACAAGCCTGACTTACAATTAACTGAGCGGTCATGCTTTGAATCTCCGTATTAAAAGGCGCTAGCCAAAGCTCAAAATTTACTGAGCAATCATCATAATGTTAACTCTGAATCGGCAGGTAGTGACAAAAGTTCTCGAGTCAGTAATCATAAGTTCGTTAAGTTGCCTACTATACAATTGCCAAAATTTAGTGGATCATATGGGAACTGGTTGGAGTTCCGTGATATCTTCAATATACTTATTCACTCTAATGATGAGGTCGTAGAAATTAATAAATTTCATTATTTACGGGCGTCTCTCGAATGGTCTGCTGCTGTGGTAATTCAATCATTTGAGTTTTCTGCAAGTAACTATACTGTGGTATGGAATATTTTATGTGAGAGGTTTAACATCAAACGAATATTAGTTCAAAATCATAGAGCAGCGTTATTTGATCTTGAAACTGTTAGAAAGGAGTCGTCTGTCACTTTAAAGCGCTTAATCGATTTATTAAGTAAAACCCTGAGGGCATTAAAATCGTTAGGTGAATCACTTTAGCATAGGGATACGCTTCTAATTTATATAGTTACACATAAATTCGATCACAAAACCTACCCTGAGAGGGAGGAGTTTAAAGGTAATTTAAAAAAGATGAATCAGTTATATTTAATATATTCCTCCAGTTTATGCGTAACCGAGCTGATCTATTCGAAACTTTAGAGACGTCGTGTAATGTTCACTTTACACCGACTAGGTCAAGACCTAAATTAAAATCTATGATTCCGGTGCAACAATCGAATATTCATAATATAACATCAAATAAACAATTTAAAGTTTGTTATTAATGTAACATGTAATATGTGGCACGGAAGGGATCAACAACATTATAGCTCCACGAAAGTTGCAAAAAATAATGCATTTGCTTATATGAGAGCTAGAACGCATTCACTGACAGATTCACAGACATACACAAACCCAGCAGCATGAGGTATAGGAATTACCAGACACCGGAAACGTAATAACTATAAACAATACAAAAATTACATTAACAAAAAATACACAGATCCCCAATACGGTTGGTCACCGTGGGGTGATAGACCAATACTAAGAACTAAGACCAAAGCTAAGAGCAGAAATATTCAACGATACACTACCCAAAAACCATATTCTGAAAGTAGAAAACAAAGTTCTAGGAATAGATTCAATAAAGCTACACTTAACACAAGATTTCTAAAGTCACAAGAATTTTTACTAGAACTAGAACATGCATTGGAAACCATTAACTGTGATATTATAGGCTTGAGTGACGTGAGAATAGTGGATGAGAAAACCGAAGAACAACGTTGCGACAATTACATACAATTATATACCACATTAATGAAAAGGCTGGAATATACAGAGTAGGGTTTATGGTCAAAAAAAAATACTTGAAAAACGAAATATTTGAGTTTCGAGGAATATAAGACAGGATCGTCATTTTAATGTAAACCTTCCTGGCTATAAAAACCCACTTCAATTGTTCAAATATATGCTCCGACGGAGGTAACCCAAAAGGACATAAAAGATGAATTTTATAATAAAATCAACCAAATTATGGCGAATCTGTGTAGAAAAATAATGGGAAACATCCAAATCGGAAAGAGGAAAAAACATGAGGACAAAATACTTGGACCGTATTCAACAGGGAAAAGGAATGATAACAGATAAAAACTGATAAATTTTGCATCAGGAATTAACCTACACATCATGAATAGTTGCTACAATAGAAAAGATAATAGAAAATGGATATGGGTGCCACCTGATAGGAAAAAAAATAAAATAGATTACAATCTCACAAACAAACCAAGAGTGTTTTCTAATATTGATGTTGTTAATCAACTTAACTACAACACTGACCGTAAAATGCTTCGATGATAAATGTAGCTATTGGATCGAAAAACCGAGAAAAAACATTAAAAATAATAAAAAACCAAAACCCTTACCAATTGCAGAAAATATTTTAGAATTATTGGAAAATAATTTAAAAGCAACAAAGAATGCCAAAGATGTCCAATAGGAATATGACACTCTCGAAAACGAACTTAAGAAAGTCGAAAGCAAAACCAGAATGAATAAAGACACTAAAGACAAAATAGGTCCAGAAGCAAGAAATTTGATCATACAGAGAAAATCTTTCTATAAGTACAGAAAAATCAATAAAAATAATATAGGAATGCTAAGAAATAAAATAAATCTGCAGATCAGGAAACATAGAGAGAAAAGAAGGAACAATACAATAAATTGTTACACAGAAACATTTAAAGGAGTCACGTAAGCATGGGATGAGCTTAAAGAAAATACAAATTAGATAAAGAATATGTCACTCCATAATAATAAGAAAAATAAGACAAATAGAATCGATATTTTAGAGGTAGCCACGGATTACTACCGCGAGTGATATAACGACTACAGAACATCAGAAAAAAATCACCTACTAATTGAATACGATATAAATAGAAATGAAGAAATCCCCAATATAATGAAAGAAGAAGTTGATAAGGCAATCAAATCACAACAAAGAGGTAAAGCACCGAGAGAAGACTGCACATCTAACGAACTTCTAATAGGAATATCTATATAATAATGTTGGAATGTCAAACTGTCATGACAACAATATATTTATAAATTAAATTAATTTACAAAATTGGTTTATATTTATAAAATATGGCTGTTAATACAGTGAAATGTATTAATACAATAAAATGTGCTAATTGCAATGTTGTAATTTCGGAAGTTCTTGCGTTCATTAGAAGCAGACATGATGTTATGGACAATGAAAGCTTAATAAGATTATGTGTGTCGGCATTCTCTGAAGAGGAGATCGATGAAGCCAAGAAGTTATTGTTTGCCTCGACTAAGACGAATCGAAAAATAATTTCAAGAAGAAAAGACAAAAAGCAAAAAGACCTGGAAGACATGATATCTGTGTTTAAAACAACTGATCCTGATCAATTACCAGTGTTTGTAGCTTATGATTTGCATAAGTTACCACCTATAAGCTTTGATCACGTCGATGTGACCAAATTGTTAAAAGATATTTTGGTTCTACGTGCTCAAATAACGGAGATTAAAAACGATTATGTGACTAAAGAACATCTAGAAACATCCATGAAAACGGTAGCAGATCAATTACCAAATCAAATATCTAACCAAAATATGAACGAAATTAGAGGAGGGTATACTGCGGACAGTGGGCCATTTCATTTGGAACCGTTGTCGCCAGAGAAAGAGGCACAAAGCGACACGGTGTCGCACAGTGACGATGATATTGCACCGAGATGTCGCTCCCTCATTTACTCAGGGACTCACAACGCTCCAAGCAGTAATAGTGTCGCAGTTACACCTGTTAACTCAACTGTACTGGAAAACCAAGATGGCTTGACTGTTCGCTCGTCAGAAACAGTTGCGTAAAGCTTCAATGGCAGATGTTCTTAAACAGGGCGAGTGGCTTGAGAATAAAAATAACCCAAGAAATGACTGGATTTTAGTGCAACGTAAAAAGTTCACTAATCGTTTTAACTGGATCTGGGAATTTTATAGCGGCGGAAACTGAAATTCCACTTTTTATATCTAATGTAAACAAAGAGACTACTGAGAATGATATTTGTGGTTATATTCAAAGAATGACAAATCTAAAGGTACAATTGGAAAAAATCAATATGAAACTAGAAAGGCCTTATAATTCATTTAAGGTATTTGTTGCAAAACATAAAATGAGTATGTTCTTAGATGATAAGCTATGGCCGGAAGGCATCAGGTTTAGACGTTTTATTTATTTTAAGAAGAATAGTGGCAGCGTTAAGTCTCTGCTCGGTGGTGATAAAATCTCCAACACTTAAATGGACTACAGTCTTAAATACGTTACCTTTGCAACCTTCAACTGTAAAAGCGTTGTACGTTCAATCGACTGCGTAAGAAAACTATGTGCGGATACTTACGTCATAGCCCTACAGGAGACCTGGCTCCTTCCTCACGACGTGCCTTACCTTGGATGCATCGACGGAGACTGCCGGGAAATCTGCCGTCGACACGTCTACAAGTATATTGAGGGGAAGACCATACGGTGGAGTGGCGCTTTTGTGGAAAAAATCAGTTTTTCATTCGGTTTCCATTATAAACTGTCGCAGTGATCGCATAGTGTGTATCAAGATTGAAATTGACCATCGTAATTTACTTATTTTTTCGGTATATATGCCTACAGATAGTGTTGATAACCTCGTAGAATTCACGGAGTGTCTCAGTGAGATTGTTTCTATTATTGAGAGTAATGGGTGGAAAATGTTTTATGCTGGGAGACTTTAATGCTCATCCAGGTACCAGATTTTCAAGTGAGTTGCTTACTGTTTGTACTGATCAGTTATGGTCTTGCATTGATATGGAACTTTTACCCACTGATACTCATACATTTTCTAGCTCAGCTAATGGGTCTCTAAGATGGTTAGATCACTGTGTTGTGACCTGTGCGGCTAAGCCCTTAGTATTTAAGGCCTCGGTATTGTATGGTGTATATCTGTCGGACCACATTCCTATGTTTATTGAGTGTAATATTAGTTTAATTAGACCTAAGATCGTTACCTCACCTGTCTATAGTAACAACGTATATTGGGGTGTAAGAGACGAACAACAAATAAAACAATACCTAGATTATTGTAATTCTAAATTACGTCAAGTTGATTTCCCTACCGAATGTCGTGACTGTGCGCATGATTTTTGTAACAATACTGAACACTTTTTGCTATTAGACAAAATGTATCGAGAGATAATATATATACTTAAAGAAGGTGCAGAATTTTCGTATATTTTAAAGGAAATAAAAATGTAGAAACAAAAATACATACCGGGTTGGAATAAGTACGTACGTCAGGCTCACTGTGAGGCTCGATTACATTATAAAATTGGATATTATATGGTAAACTGAGATCTGGTTATGCATATGAAAAATGAGTATTTCAAGAAATATCTTTAAAATAAATTAAAATCCTTACAGGACAGTCAACTACAAATAAAATGGACAAAATTGCTCAGTGTCATTCAGGGAAAACAGTTCAGTAAATTCTGGAAATATACTAAAATTTAAATCACAAGACGAGCCTCCTGTGAGCGTGGCAGGGGTGTACAGGCCATCTGAAATCGCTAATGCATTTCGTAAGCATTTTATGGTTGAGCCTCCAGTAGTTAGTATTGAGCAGGTGTGCAATGCTCAGGCCACCTTTCGGGTGGCTCCCAGATTGATTCTCAGCTAAGATCATTAGAAACACTATTCAACGGATGGTTAGAGGTAAATCACCTGGTTATGATGGTTTAAGCATTGAACACTTGAAATATGCTGGTGTTCACTTACCTCGAGTACTTGCTATGTTTTATAGTTTATGTGTTAGTCATAGTTACTTACCGGGTGAGCTTACTAAAACCGTTGTAGTGCCTATTATTAAAAATAAGACGGGGGATGCCTCTGATATAACAAATTATAGGCCAATATCCTTGGCTACTATTATGTCGAAAGTACTGGACAGTCTGCTTGATAACATATTAGCGGAGCATGTACAACTAAATGATAACCAATTTGGATTTAGGCCCGGTTTGTCGGCCGAACACGCTATTTTGTCCCTTAAACAGACTGTCCAATACTACACTGCCAGAAAAACGCCTGTATTCGCATGTTTTTTGGATTTATCTAGGGCTTTTGACCTTGTAAATTATGGTAAATTGTGGCAGAAGCTATATGATGAGACTAGTTTACCCAGGGAAATTATATCGTTATTCCAATACTGGTATGGGCACCAGAAAAATGTTGTGAAATGGGATAGCTCTTATTCCGAAGTATATGGGTTACAATGTGGCGTGAGACAGGGTGGATTAAGCTCTCCAAGACTGTTCAACCTCTATGTAAATCAGCTGATGGGTCGACTCAACAGTGCCAACGTTGGCTGTTACGTTGATGGTATTTGTGTAAATAATATCAGTTACGCTGATGATATGGTGCTGTTGAGTCCATCTATTAGCGGCATGAGACGACTTTTGTCTATTTGTGAGGGCTACGCAACGGCTCACGGACTTAAGTACAACACAAGTAAAAGTGAGTGGATTCTATTTAAGTCGGGTTCAATTAACTACACTGTACTTCCGGAAATTACATTGTATGGGGAAACCTTTGAAGCGGGTTGCGAGTTTTAAATACCTGGGACACTGGGTTACAGTTGATTTGAAAGACGATATGGACATGGAGAGGGAGCGTAGATCATTGGCGGTTCGTTGTAATATGCTGGCTCGCAGGTTTGCGCGTTGTAGTAGGCAGGTCAAAGTATCGCTTTTTTAAAGCTTTCTGTCAATCGTTCTACTGTTGCAGCCTGTGGGTGAGCTATACCAAGCGAGCAGGCAGCGATCTACGTGTCCAATACAACAATGCCTTAAGGGTACTGTTGGGGCTGCCATGGCGATGCAGCGCCTCAGGTATGTTTGCTGAGAGCCGTATTGACGGCTTAGCCGCGATAGTTAGGAGGCGGTGTGCCTCCACGCTGACCCGTTTGCGGAACAGCACCAACAGTATCCTTGGGGTATTCATTGATCGGTGGGACTTGCCACTTCTACAAGCATGGGTGCGGGTCCACACAGCAACACAAAAGTGTATATGTTGTTGTGTGGATCTATCTCACAACTGTTTGCATTTTTCTGTTGTTTTTATAGATTTTTTTTAATGTATTTTTTAATAACTCTAGTTATAATTTCAATTTGTTAAAAACTCATATGGGCTCTGCCTGAAATAAAAAAATAAATAAAAAATAAATAAATATGAAAGGCAAACCTGACTGACTCATCTATCAACGCACAGCCGAAACTACTGAACGGATTTCGCTGAAAATTGGCATACAGACAGGTGTAATGACGTAAAGATCGGCTAAGAAAGGATTTTTGAAAATTCGCCCCCGAAGGGGGTGAAAAAGGGGTTAAAAGTTTGTATGGAAGTCCGTCAGTTTTAGAGCTAGAAGCCTGAAACTTTGTTTTTAGGTTAACGATTAGAAATAAACACTTACGTGTCATAGGGTTTTAGAAAATACAACCCCTAAGGGGGTGAAAAAGGGGTTGAAAGTTTGTATGGGGAAACATGATTAGTTAAACTATTTTATTCGAAACTTCACAGGAGTACTCCTATCAATAAACGAGTAAACAAGTGTTTCAGGCTCTTTCAGAATTCAACCCCTAAAAGGTGAAAAAGGGGTGACAAATTCTAAAAATCAATTGGGTATTGTTTTTATGGTTTATCAGGTCACTGATTAGGAAAACAACAACTATTTTAAAATCCAACGTAGCAGACGGTAAATACCTACCATCAACCCCTGTGGGGGTGCGATGTGGTTGAAATGTAAATATGGGTGTTGTTTTATGGTTTCTTGGGACGTTAATTACGAAAATGGCATCGATTATGGTTTGAAGCCAACATGGATGGAAGGATGGATGGATGTATGTTTGTATGTAAAAATCATCATGGGTTGGGTGACTTGGGTGTCATTCTTAAGGTTTTTGGGTAAATATTTTAAACTTAATTTATTAGAATAGAATAAAATATACTTTTATTGCACAAAAACATAAAACAAAATAGACAAGTAGATTTGTACAAAAAATTGCACAAAATTACACCTGAACAAAAAATACTAATTTAAAAATTAAAAAACAATGAAAATAAACAACCAAACCAAATATATTTTTTTACAAATTAATACAATGGCAAAACCAAAAGAAATACTTAGGTACCTACCTATTTTGTATTGATCTTCAAGTTCCAATCCCTACCAATAAATGGCGTTGATATCGTTTTAGAACGTGGTAACGTTGTGTTTTTTCGAAATAATATAAAGTGAATGGTGAACGAGCGCTTCAACCTGTACCACATACGGTACCTATTCACTGTTAACGGATATTTGACTAGAATTCGACTTTGTTTGCTTGCTTACAGTTTAAGATTTGCTTCATGTTTCGGATTAGTTGCTTGGTTTTGTCTTTCTTACAACCACTGTTCAAACTTGGAATTCGATTTGCTTTGTGATTAGGTATTGTTGATAGAATTATTTTTTCTCACTGAAAAAATGACTACAGAAACTCTTAATATTAAAGGAACAATGGAAGAACATACTGTCGTCCCCATTATAGGTGACGGCGCCTGTTTGTTTCGTGCTCTTTCATTTTTAATGTAGGGAACCCAAGAAAATGCGATGGTGGTGCGTTCACAAATTGTTAGATTTGTGGTAAATGATTGGCCTAGGTTTTCAGTTTTGACCTACGATAGAAATGGCGATAATTATTCAACAGCAAATGAATATTCAGCCGATATGTTAAAAAATGAAACTTACGGTGGACTTTGTGAATTGGTAGCTGCAAAATTAATATTTCCGTTTCGGTTTGAAGTATATCGAAACGGTCTGATATACACAGAGTCCAGAACAGATATCTGTCCAGTATGGCGATTACGATTTAGCCATGATTTATCTAATGGACATTTTGACGCCTATCTGCCTATTGTTGCAAAGAAAATTACACAGCATCGCATGGAGGTACCTGTCGAAGAGCGTGATCCTTTTTCAGAGCTTGACCATTTAACTGTTACATCTTTTGTAAACAGTGAAATATCATCTCCAACCAGCGGAACAGATCAATCTGTATCGTCGACATTAAAATATGAAAAAGCGGCGTAAGGACAAATTCTGCAATTCCGACAGTCAACTCTCATTTTGCTAAAAAGTATTTCTCGTATCTCGGTCCCCTTCTTTGTAACAAAATCAATTTAATATTCCCATTTATGAAGTATGTAATAACAAATGTACAAAAATCGTCTTTTTACTTCGTACTTCTTCCTATTAAACAAGAGTTATGAAGAGACAGAACACTACTTATTAATAATTATATTATGAGATTTACACACACACACACACACACGCATACGCACACGCACACGCACACGCACACGCACACGCACACGCACACGCACACGCACACGCACACGCACACGCACACGCACACGCACACGCACATGCACACGCACACGCACACGCATACGCACACGCGCACGCACACACACACACACACACACACACACACACACACACACACACACACACACACACACACACACATACAAACACAAAATCTGTAGTACTAAAAAGTTAAAACCATTTTTTCCCCTTTTTGTATACAGGCAATTTTATAGTCTAGCAAGGAGAACAGAACGTCACTCTCACTAGTGTTTTACCTAATTTTTATTATTTCATGTAAGACATTTTTTTCTGTATACACTACAAGTTTAAAGTTTAATAAAGTTTAAAGTTCTTCTTGCCTATGTATTTGAATCTAAGAAATATTAAAAGAAACATTTTTTTTTTATTTCTTAGTAAAAGATGAAAACGTTACACAGATTATCAACGTTACATTGACAGGAAACTCAAATAATTATTTACTATCGGCTAAGCTCAGTATGGGCTTGTTAACCTGTCATGTTAACGATCAAAGTTTTAGTTGATGGGATGTGATAAATCTAGATTTATGGTTGTATGTAGGAGGTTAGAAATACTTCAGAAAATTGTAAATTATGTTTTTCGGTATTCAAATTTGTATTGAATGAACACTAGAAATTAATTCTATCAAATATATATCAAAAAAATTACGAAACACACATCATTTCGTTTAACAGAACTGTTATAATTTCCAAAACTCTTCGTTAGAATAATTTTTTTTTTAATCTTTGAAAGTGATAAATTTTCAGTATTCAAACGCGTTCTATTTTACCTTCATTAAATCCCCGACCATGCTAGTGCTTTGCATCTAGCAAAGGGGCTGAGGTGTTTTATATTTTCTTAATAGTTGACTCTGACTAACTTTAGCTTTTGGTTGGGAATATTAAATAAAGTAATTTAAATCACGATATCTATATTATAACATAATAAAGCGGAAGAGTTATTATTTGTTGTTTTTTTTTTTGTTTGTTTAAACACGTTGATCTCTGTAACTGTCAATCCGATTTAAAAAACTATTTTTGTATATTATAGCCAGATTCATTTGAAAGAGGAGAGGCTATCTAGCTTTAGGCTACACCTCTCAGCTAGCCTCTAATATTGATTTTTTTAAGCAAATCAGATGAAAAAACGCTCCCGAAATTATTTTTCTGCATGCGCTGGTGTTATGGTTAGTGATACGTAAATAAAATGTTCTACAAAAATATAAATCCGCGGTACCATATGTCTATTTCTTATACATAAGTCACAATTAGGTATTTTGTGACAAAAATATTGAAAATTAAAAAGTGACTTATGAGCATTATTATTAGGCATAGCATTTGACGACGAAACCAAAAGTTACTTCATCATGAAGACAATTTTATGAAAATAAACTTTGCTCTTTATAGCATGTTATTCGGACGCATATTAGAGATAATGTAAAAATAAAATAATTCAACACTTCAAAACGAACTACGCATAATCCCTAGCCGCCTGATGAGAACCAATAGAAACCAGCAGTGAATGCTTCTATGAGCGAGGTTAGTTCAATCATTATAGCTTAAAAAAATTCAAAATTAATGTTGTACTTTTATCTATCTCCCGGGTGAGAGTCACTCCCCCCGGCGCCCCAGAAAGTGTCTCAAAGCGCGGTTTTTTTTCAATTTTAAAGAAAATCGTACACGATACATGAAAAGTATGGAGGTATGAAATGATTCTTGATAAATTAGCTACCAACCTCTATATACTCTATAACGTACATATGCCGATAGATAAAAGTATTTCATTAATTTTGCCACTTTTTCCATACATTGCTATCTAATATGCTTGAACTAGGTGTAATGTTATGTCGCACGCCTCCGACACGTGATGACACGGGTGAAACTGCGGGGCACAGCTAGTAATCCAAAAAATTTGTCACGTTCAAAAATTCTGTAAATATAATAAATAATTATCAATAGAATTAGGCATTACTTTGCGGAAAACCAATATATTAAACGTGTTAAAATTAATTAGATACGGTCCATGTATAAAATAAAAATGTTGGGTACCTAGACAGTTACCTCCATCAATTGCGTGCACTATGCGTGCCTCAAAGCCACTAGACTAGAAAAGACATACCAACGTCTATAATACGTGTTTGCCTCTAAACGAGGCATCAGCAGAAGAAAACAACTACGATGTGTGATCGCCGAAGGTTACTTAGGATAAATAGGCTCTGCAATGGCTGATCGCTAAAGGTAATTTAATCATTATCATCAAAACTTTTATATATTACAGCTCATAAAATTAAATCATCGTGTAGTCTAAGGTGAATCAAGGTGTAGTTAAAAAATCAAGTGCCAACTATAAGTTTATCAAAGAATACAGCTCCTTATCCAAGATCCATCTTAAGCTAAAATGTTTTTCGGGAAGTTTAATTAGTGCCTTATCCATATCGCAAGAAATTTGGCAAAGTTTCTATTGTTTTTTCCTTAATTGAGCAATTTTGATAAGGTATATAATTACGTCTTTAACTTTATTGGTCCTCAAAACTTTGTTTTTCTGTTTATTTCTGAGTTTATTTTATCAGGCTTTTTGATTACTTTATCTTATTTTTCTCTTTATATTTTATGTAACTACGCTAGTCATACAAACAATTTTAATCGAAAAACAACAATAGTACCATCAGTATCTCCTGTTACAACAGTTGTTTCATTCCCTGCTGCTGTCATTTTCCCGGTGAGGAACTGAATCAGCCTCTTTTATTTTTTCATTGGCGAGGAAATGCTCCTGTTGAACAGTGATGATCGTATTTTCGTTACAGTTAATGTCAACTGAAGTTTTAGTCAGACCTCGTCGCTTCTGCTCTGCTCGTTTTGTACTGTTGACATCACTGTAACCATCAAAACGAGTACGTAGCTAATGTACTGATGGCAAGTCGAAGAAACGTTGGAGGACAGTTTTCATTTCATACGGTGTAGTAGGAAACCACCATCTACCACATTGGTGGTTTGGATGAGATCGTGAGCTGCAAAACATCGTGGAGGGATGATTTCTTCCCGTTTCGCATTACACCTTCGTGGAACAGGGCCATGGGAAATGGGGTTAGTTCATAAGTCAAAAGATCTGCAACATCTTATTCGTTCTTTTTTCTCATTTTTTACATTTTGTAATAATAATAATAACTATATATTACTATTATATTGCGTTGGAATATAAATACATAATGTCTAGTAATGTCTTTCAGACCGGTCACGGAGGCCTGTCTAAATGGAGACTATCCATCTGCGCAGGACATGATTACAACGCCCGAGCGTATGCGCAAGCACAGTATTCCCTTACTCTCATAGTCCGATTGAACGGTAATACGATTGGAACAGAAATAGATCAGGCGCAGGACCAACGGCTTTACCTGCTTTCAGAGGCACGGGGGTGAAAAACCGCCGACTTTCTGACTTTGGGCAGCTCCTGAGAATTTCTTGTCAGAAAAACCCAATAACTGATTTTGGTCCGACCCGGGATTCGAACCCGAGACTTCATGACCAGCAACCGCGCTTACGAACATTAGACCAAGGAGGCAGTCACTCATATATCATAACTGACATATAAGACATAGCCATCTGTATTCGCCAAACGACAGCGTTAATAATGACGTAACATCACTGTGGTTGTAGGTGCCAACGGATTATTATTGTATAATATAAGATAAAAATAAAATATATTGCTATCGGCTAAGCATTCAATAGAGTACATCATGATATAACTGGGAAAACCTAGATAAAGGAAAAAAATACGTGAAAACATGACATCAACTAACGCTAAGATTAATTGCAAATGACGGTTAGCGTTCCGTTCATGAAATTAGATAAAAATCACACATCCCTCAGTTTCCGGCATGCCATGACAGAAACGGATGAGCTTCGGAACTTTTTGAATGCTTTAAAAGAAAATGTAGAATGTAGACTTTTATTGTAATTTAAAGTCCGCCGTGAATCTTTTTAATAAGATTTTGTATAGAATACTGTCAGTTATGATTTCTTATATTAACCGAACACTTCATATAGAACAAAACTATAGTTCTACTTTTTATCGCGTTTTATTTATTATTATTCCTAAAAAGATTTTACCATTATTTTCAATTACACATTCACCACCAAACGTTTCCAATGCCCTTATATAATAAAACCTCTTCAATCCTCCCCTTCCATTAAATTCTCCTAGCTTAACAATTTTTCATTACCTTACGATTTATTAACACCATCCTTGCTATATCCGACAAATTGCTCTAGGATATGTTAAGTAGGAGTTGACATATTTAAGGCGTAAGTCACATTCAAAATCTTAAACACACTCACCCATTATTTCTGAAAAATTAATTAAACTAAACCGTATATTTTATTAAATTAAACCGTCTCCCTTACATTGCCGCTCAGTCACGATAAATTTGAAAAATAAGGACAGCTTATTGTGCAGTCCGAAATTTATTTATTGCGTAATGATTTCTTATATTTACGCGAACACTACACATTGAATAAAACTACTTTTACGGATTATATCGCGTTTAATTAACTTATTTTTATTAATTCCCGACGTTTCGGGTGCTTTATAGCACCCATGGTCACGGGGGACTGAGGTGATTGACGTCCCGATGTCAGAGTTAATCCGGAGTACCTTCAGCTTTTTTATTATTAATTTTGGTCCGATCTACGCAAAATGAACTAACTGTGTCTTGAAGTCTTGCAGTGGTATGCTTGGGTTTAGTTTTAATTTTATTAATTACAGGATCCCAAGCAGGTGGTAGTACCAGCCTCCCTCTCTATTGAAATTAGGATGATTTTTAATTTCAATAGCCTTGGCAGGAATCGATGTTCTTTCGCGAGAATTTGTGGTTTATCAAATCTAATGTAATGGCGGGGGCCGTCTAGGATATGATCACAAACTGCAGACTTCCCGGGACGTTGGTGCTTCACATCAGCTATGTGTTCTTTTACGCGGGTTTTGATAGATCGTTTTGTTTGCCCTGTATATGAGAGACCACATTCACAATCAAAGCTTGTACACTCCTGCATCTTGTAGAGGAATATTGCACTTGACGGATAGTAAAAACTGACTAATCTTCTTCGGCGGCTTGAAGAATGTTCTAATAGAAGCTCGCTTCAAGATATAGCCAATCTAGTCTATGACACCTCTGACATATGGTAGTACAGCAGGCACACGCTCGACTGTGGCCGGCTTCACTCGGTCACTGTGACGTAGGAGCGGGACCCGAAGCTTGTTGTCGTGCAGAACCTGCTTGACGTGCTGAAGCTCGGCGGCCAGGTGTTTGCTGTCACAGATCCCTTGTGCTCTCTGTAACAAAGATTTGCCCTCAGTAGCTAACTGTGAAGGATGATGGTGGGATTCACTATTTAAATATCGGTTTGTATGGGTCTTTTTTCAATACACAGTGTGACCTATGGTGTTGGTAGGATTTCGAATGACTAACACATCTAGGAAAGCTAAAGAATTATTTGCCTCTAACTCCATAGAAAATTGAATTTTAGAGTTTACGGAATTAAGATGTTCTAAAAATGCAGTTACTTTGTCTGATGGTAAAATTGTGAAAGTATCGTCTACGTACCGCTTGTAGAACCTTGTAGTTACTGGTGCAGTAAGCAGGGCTTTCTCCTCAAAGTCTTCCATGAAAATATCGGCAACAATGGGAGATACCGGTGAGCCCATTGCAACACCATCTACTTGCTTGTAAAACTCTTCCTTCCACAATAGATAGCCAGATGTAAGGCAATGTCTAAGTAATACTGCAAATCCTGCTGGCATGTTGTTTTCCTCTAGTTTCCTAGTTACAATTGAGATGCAGTCTTCAACAGGTAGGCATGTAAATAGAGACTGAATATCAAAACTGGCCATAGTTTCATTGTCAGTAAGACATAGGTCTTTTATCTCACGAACAAAATGGTATGAATCCTTAGTGTGTGCTCTTGTGTGTCCTCTGAGTGGTGATAGTGTTTTTGCTAAGAGTTGAGCCAATCTGTAAGTTGGCAAATCGATCTGATTCACTATTGGACGTAATGGAGCGTTCGGTTTGTGTATATTGTGCACCATAGGTGCTGTAAAGCACCCGAAACGTCGGAATTAATAAAAATAAGTTTACTAAACGCGATATAATCCGTTTAAGTAGTTTTATTCAATGTTTATATAACTTTATTCAATGTTTGTTTATTTTGTTTATTTTTTTATTCAATGTTGTTCGCGTAAATATAAGAAATAATTATGTAAACCAGTACGGACTGGAAATAGCAAATAAAATACGCCGACTAGAAGATCTCAAGACCAAGCGCGCAAGATACGTAACATCATTAAATTTCTTGAAGAGATGCAGAGACCATAATCTCATTCCTACGTGTGTTAAGATATCTACTAAAATAGACATTCGGGGAAGCGCTGAGATCTTAAATCAGGCAAGAAAAAAGTTGTTAATAACGGTGATTCAGCAAAAACGTACCGATCTATGTTTCATAAACAAAACCATAGACAAATCGTCCAGTGATCTAAAGACAGTTTTATCGACATTTGATTATAAGAATTGCATGGAAATTTTAGATAAACGGGAGACAACTAAATACAATGAATGCAAAAATAAACATATAGATAAATACCAAAAACTAACAACTAAATCAAATATCCAACACCAACGTCAACGTAAGAACGGAACGCAACCATTGACAACAGACGCGAGTAATAAACAACGCGCAGTCTATAATAACCTGTCAAAACAATCTCTGGACGACGCGACAATAAAAGTTTTGGCCAAAGGTATGAATTTCGCAATAACACCGCGAAAAATCCCGTATGAAAACATTATCTGCAGTGTTGAGGACTGTCTGTATAAAAATAATATTGGTAAGGAATATTTAGAGGCCATACGTCAAGACATTTCGTCTTCGTTACGTCGAAGCTCAGTGCCGAAATTAAATCTTCCCAAAGATGAATTTAATGCATTGAAAAACTTACGCAACAGACCAGATCTAACGATTCTCCGCGCAGATAAAGGTAATGCTACGGTTATAATGGATACGTCGGATTACAATTTTAAAATACAACAACTTTTATCGCATGAAAGTACGTACGTAAAGGTCAAAACACACCCAACAACTAATACGCTTAAAACAACTAGCGATCTAATTAAGAAATACTCAGAGAAATTGAGTCTAGACGTTAATTCGATAATACCTACGTGTGCCAAGCCACCGAAGTTGTATAAATTAAATAAATTAGAATTATTTTGTTTTAAAGGCGTTCCTATAGCCTTTTCCGGTACTGTCAAAAACTTAGGCGTCATATTTGATCACCATTTATACCACGCATATCGCTGAGGTTAGTCATTTAGTCCACTTTACCTTGCATTCATTTAAATGTCTTCAAAATTTCTTACCCCTAAAAGCTAAAATATCACCCGTGCTATTATCCTACCTCTGCATGATTATGTTGCCGCCTGTTATTTGGATACTACAGTGGACCTCCTTAACAAACTCGAGCGCTTGCTAAATCAGTGTATCCGCTTCATATTTGGGCTCAAGTAATTTGACCTAATATCTCAGTTTCGCCAGCAACTCAAGTGGCTCCCAATTCGACTTCGTAGGAACATTCGATTGTTATGTCTCGTCTATAACATCTTGCACAATCCATCATCTCCCTCATACCTCAGAAGCCGGTTTTCCTTCACCCATCCTCCGGATAAACCATGCAGATCCCTTGATAAAACTCTTCTTAACTTTCCTGTCCATAATTTTTACCCTACTCCTTTTCTGTCCACGCGGTTAGGTTGTGGAACTCACTACTGCCTAATATGAGAAATTTAGTTATATAATAAACTTGGTATTTAAAAAACGTGTTAGAGATAATTTCTTTGCATCCTGTTAATTAATAAATATAATTTTATTGTATTAGTATTAGATTATATATATTATATGTAGTTATATTATATATTATTTTTATTTATTGTATTATTTTATTTTTATTTATAGTATTTTTTTATATAATTTACGTAACATTTTGTATATTATTTATAGTAGTAGTACTATTGTTAGTTTATTTTATAACATCACTAACTATCAAGAATTTCCTCTGAATAAGTTTTGCGGTTCACGATTGGAGCCATATATAATCTTTCTCATCGACCTTATTTTACAAAAGTTTTAACAACTGCAATAAAATTATATTCAAATTTACAAAATATTTCTTCTTAATACGGGAAATTTTTAAAATATAACAAAGCAATAGTTATAGTTTAAAGATTGTTAGCGTAACCACAACGACAATCTTCAACTCGTAACAACACGATGAAATCGATGCAGAATAAATAGGTAAAGACGGAAAGTTCAGTTGCGACGTGCATTAGGAGTATTTCCTTGCATTGTACAAAAATTGAAATTTTAAGTGTAGATCTATGTAATGCTATGATACTCCATTAATAAAAAGACTTTGAGTGGTATAATATTAAATTATATCTCTGAATTTTCGTCATAATGTTGGTCCATTTGTACTTACAGCACTCAATTTCTAATGCAATTTTGTACTTACTCACTCAAGATCAGTCATATTTCATTATATATAATCAAATATGACTTTAGCCGACCCTTGAAAAATAAATTTAGCATAAATTGTCGTCGCTTATTTTCACAGAAAATACTTTCATGCAAATTTTGTTGGTATTCGAAACTTGATGGTATCTATCACCACGCACGCATGCACGCACGTAAGCCCGCACGCGGATTTTCCAAGCAAATGTTTAGGACAGCTCAATAGCGCAGGGGCTGTTTGACTGCGGCGTTAATAGTCTCGCTAGGCTTCTTGCTGGTCCTTCCCAGGACATAGTTTTTTTTTCAGAACCAATGGTAAAGCTTAAATGATTTTCAATAAGTATTCTTGTAATCTATTTTGAATATTTTATTGTAATAATTAATGGCCACGGGTTCGATTTCTTCACATTTTTCAAGTGGTGACAGACAAATATCTCCACAATGCAGGAAATTTCTTAGTATAAGGAATGTTTTTAAAGGAATAAGACTGAAAAGAAAAGAAATGCATTTTTATAGAACATGAGGCAAAGGAGCATGCGGCTCACCTTATGAAAAGAAATGAAATTAATTCAAATTCAATCTCTTATTTTTTCGACATAAGAAATTATAATACAGACACAATTTAGTGGAAGTATTAGGGAACATAAGGAATCAAAACATGTTCTTTACTAAAATTACTCCAAAATGTGCAAAATAAAAGCTAATAAAAATTAATATCATATTGTAAGGGCAATTATTGGGCGCCGGATAACTTTTAAGGTCAGGGGAGGATCTGACGCGGCAATGGAACCTGAACCGCTACAACTCCAATCCCCTCAGCCTTACATCTCGAGGGGTGAGACTGGAACGTCATCAGCGAGTGTGACTGAGACCCAAGGCGCTGATCTCGCCTTGGTCCAAGGGCCTCCACTGGTATCGGCCAGGGGTAAGGGGAAGGGAGGTGGGAGCGGTAGACCGAAAGGTACGGCTGGGTCAGAGCGATAGTAATGGACGTTTTCATCCTAAGCAGGCGAAAACGAAACTGACCCCCCCCCCACGCCTATAAATGGCTAACCCCAAGGGTAAGACGAGGGTCCTCCAGGCAAATCTTCACCATGTAGCAGCTGCTTCTGCCGTGGTGAAGGTTTGCGTCGCAGAGGACAGCATCGACCTCGCCCTCATACAAGAGCCTTGGGTGGCCAACGGTCAAGTTCTGGGATTGTCGGCTACCGGAAAGATCTTAGTCAATACTAAAGGCAGTACACCCAGAGTTTGTATAATTTACAATAAAAATATTGAACTTTTAGCTGTTCCAGAGTATTGCAATGACGACCTCTTTAATTTTTGCTTTTTGTTTAATTATGCTTAAATAAAAAAATAACTTTTTATAATCAAGTTGTTTTCATTTTAACGACTCTAGCGTGAAATGGAATGAATTACATAGTTACCGCGAGCGCATGATTCGAGACGTTCAAAATGGTTTATATTGCGTCCTTATAATAAGTAAATGCTTTTGTTATTTTAATACATTGCTTAATTACTACTACATTGGTCAAAGTGAGGTACGACCTAGGAGCTTTTATTTATATAATAATGTAACAAAAGAAAAAAAGGAGTAAAAATTGTAGTTCTGAAGAAAAAAATAGTGAAACATCGAAATTTATTTGTTATCAATGCCCTTATCTTCCTATTATCCTTATTTCGACTAAAAATAATGTTCTTATTATTATAGGAAATATAAGGTACACCAATTGCTCAAGTAGCACATATTATAGAGGATAAGTCGACGAACATATCGGTAAATATGCAAAAAGTAAAAGAGTGGAAGACTATATCTAACAAGTAAGTACTTATTGCATTTTTTATGTGTAAAAGTAGGTACGGTATTGTTTACGGGATTCTTATTAATTTTTTTAGGGAATTGAAGTTAGCTTGGAAGAGAATAAAGTTGTCTGCTAAATTCTATCTATGTACCTATAGGAGGGAACAATCGAAGACAGGGGGTGGCCAAAAACCACCATCACCTTCTCCTAAGGACTTGGAAATAATGGCAATTGCTCCTCACGACTTTGTCGTCGATGTTAATGATTATGATAGTGATGCAGTGGTAAATAAAATTACTTATATGTCTTACATATTTAATTAAAATTAAATAACTTTATTTTCAATTACTTAAGTACCTAGGTAGTTCTCTGAAATCTACCATTAAAGCATACAATTTGCAATTACAATTTGCAAAAAATTATTTTCCAAATATTCAAATTTTAATATACTCGTACATAGTAATAACTTAACACACATTTCTTTATAATTAATTACATTCATATTCAAAATTGAAATGTCATAAATTCATACATAGTGGTCTATAAAATATCATAACACACATGTTACTAGATTATCTACACAGTCGAATTATAATTTTCTATTTTATTATTAATAATTTATACTACCTATTGTCTTGGATCATAATTATATTTCTACAACATAGAAAATACCTGATCCAATTAAGGGCAAAATATAGGTAATGACAGGAAAACATGTTAATAAACGTTATAGTGATTTATTTTAGAATCAGTAGTTTTAGTATCCAGTGACTGTAGCTACAACTTTAAAAGAAATATTTGCTGACCATAAGCCTCGCCTCAGTTTTGAAAAAACAGACACAGCTATATTTATAAATGTAGAAAATCCAGAACCTAATGTTGTAGAGGTGCAAGGTAAATAATAGTTATTGAATATTTTTTAAAAAAACACAATATATTATTATTATAGTAACAATCATATGTACACTAGATTGTCTAAATATTATACATGTTTAATTTTCTAAAACCGTTATTATTTACATTAATATTTAGAGATAGATCCAACTACGGATACAGAAAGTGCCAAAATTGTGAAAATACTAACCAACAATAAAATTGTTATTACTAGGGGCATAACAAAAACAAAAAACAGGAAAAAGAACTTTCAAAATAGGTATGTTGAAAACATTAACTACTCTAATACATCACATACTTTTTAACATTACATACATTATCTACACAGTCCGATTATAATTTTCTATTTTATTATTAATAATTTATACTACTTATTGTCTTGGATCATAATTATATTTCTACAACATAGAAAATACCTGATCCAATTAAGGGCAAAATATAGGCAATGAGAGGAAAACATGTTAATACAGGTTTTAGTGATTTATTTTAGAATCCAGCGACTGCAGCAACAACTTCAAAAGAAATATTTGCTGACCATAAGCCTCGCCTAACTTTTGAAAAAACAGACACAGCTATAATTATAAATGTAGCAAATCTAGAACCTAATGTTGTAGAGGTACAAGGTAAATAATAGTTATTGAATATTTTTAAAAAAAGCACAATATATTATTATTATAATTACAATTATATGTACACTAGATTGTCTAAATATTATACATGATTAATTTTCTAAAACCGTGATTATTTATAATAATTTTTAGAGATAGATCCAACTACAGATACAGAAAGTGCTAAAATTGTGAAAATACTAACCAACAATAAAATTGTTATTACTAGGGGCATAACAAAAACAAAAAAACAGGAAAAAGAGCTTGCAAAATAGGTATGTTGAAAAAATTACCTACTCTATATACATCACATACTATGTAACATTTGAAAATTAGTACTTTGTACATGTCTAAAATAAAGACACTTACATTAAGTATTCCATTTCATTTTACAGAAGAGAAGATATACACCAAACAATTGTAAAAAGTAACACAGATTTAAAAAAAAGACAACTGGAAATGATGGAAGAGGAACATAAATACAATATTAAAATAGCTAACCTAAAAATTAGAAAATTAGAATTACAAATATCTTTATTAGAAAGTCAGAAACACAAGTTAAATAGCAGCTTTACGCTGCTGTGTTTAGTAAAGTGAGTGTATAGAACCAGAATAGAATAGAATGATTTTTATTAAATATAGATTATTACATAATACTTATTGAAAGACATTTTTATTTACCACTGGTTCGGAAAATACCTCAGTCCTGGGAAGAACTAGCAAGAAACCCAGCGGGACTTTTTTTTATAAACATATTTCTCTTAACAATAATTTTATTTGTACAATTTTTAAATGAATTTTAATAGAACCAGCATGGTGGCGATCACCTCATTTCCAGGGGTGATTTTCATTTATGTATTTTTTGATACTATAATAACCATTTTTATACATTTTTTCTTAAATAAGACATTTAAACTTGTTTATTGACAAATTTTGTATGAGAGAGACCACTTTTACTGGAAACGAGGCATTCCACCTTAGTCCTCACGAGTGAGAGCGTATCTGCATTTTGATTCGTAGTCGAGGATAGATGTAGACGTCTATGTGCCACAGTAGCTACTTACCATCAGGTGGACTATGTGTGTGTGTGGTAGACTGTGTTTATCACCATTATCCTATAAAAATAAACTAAATATTTTTTTATAGGAGAGGGGGAAAACGGGCCTGCGGCTCACCTGATGGTAAGTGACTACCGACGCCCATGAACATCTGCTACACCAGGGGAATTGCAGATGCGTTGCCGGCCTTTTAAAAAGGAGTAGACTCTCGTCTTGGAGATCCCTAAGTCGTATCGGTCCGGAAAAATCGCTGCTTTTAATCGATTCCACAAGGAAGTTGTACGAGGAAGAAAACATCTTCTAAATCGCACAGTGGTGAACCTCCAATTATCCAGATGGTATGGATGGTATCGCGAGTTTTGTCGCGATGTGCGATGGATAAATTAAGCGGCTGGAATTAGTCCGAACAATTCCTCAGAGCACTCCCGTGGTAAATGCGATAAAATACGCAAAGACATGCAACATCTCAACGCAATGCCATTGAGTCAAGCCGATCGGAAAGAACTCGGTCGTCGACGATTCGAGCCGCTCTGCGCTGGATGCGGTCAAGTGGAAGGAGCTGGCACTGGGGAGCCCCTGACTAAAGATGGGAACAGTATTCCATGTGAGGCCGAACCTGCGCCTTGTAAATTTGCAGGCGATGTGCCGGCATGAAATACTGTCCCGCTCTGCTGGGAATGCCAAGCTTTTTAAAGGCCAATTTGGCCTTCTCTTCCAAATGACCACGAAACTGCACGTCACTCGATATGTCGACGCCGAGGATTCCGATACTGGCTGAGGCAATAAGGGGAGTGCCTTGAAACTGAGGAGATACGAAAAAGGGGTTCCTTTTAGCGGTAAACGCGCAAACTTGTGTCTTCTGAAGATTGAACTGGTCTAGATTTTGTTGCCTTCAATCGGAGACATTGTTCAACAAAATCTCAATTAAGGTACAAATTTGTTCCGGTACTCGGTGAAGTTGTTCCGAGAAATATTGGCACGGCCAGTGTATAAAGCATCACCAGTGCTGTAACAGAAACAGAAACTTTTTTATTCAATATAGGTTATAAATAATACTTATTGAAAGTCACTCTTTTGTTTAATTACCACTGGTTCGAAAAAAAACCGCTGTCCTGGGAAGAACCAGCAAGAAACCCAGCGGGACTTTTTTTTTTAAATAACAGCTTACAATCATGTATGTTACACTATTAACCACACAAAACAAATTAGAAATAGCTTGGTAGCGAACACCTCATTCCCAGGGGTTATTATCATCCATAAATTCCTTAATATTATAATAACCCTTTTTATACAAATCTATGCATCCGCATAGCAATGAATGTTAATGGTTTGCAACATATCATAGATATGCAGAAGAAACAGCGTTGGTTATAGCACGCAGCCTTGTGGAACACCAGCGTTAATAGGCTTGTAATCGGAGCATGCACCGTCTAATACGACCTTGATGCTCCGATCAAACAGAAAACCGGTGATCCAATCCATCTCGGGAAGCCCATAGTAAGGAAGCTTCGAAAGAAGTGCTTTGTGACAGACCCGATCGAAGGCCCTTGGACTCGATCGCCTGCGCCCATCTATGTGTTAGGTAAACAAAAAGATCACCAGCTGAGAGATCCAGACGGAAACCTTACTGGCAGTTACTAATTAGCTGGTGCTCCTCAAGGTACCGCATGAGCTGGCAGTTAATAATGGACTCCATTATTTTCGAGAACAAGGAGGTGATGGCGATAGGCCTGTAGTTGGACGGATCAGAGCGGTTACCTTTTTTTAGGGATCGGGTGCACGAAAGCTGTCATCCATGAATTCGGAACAACGCCTAGAGAGTAGGAGTACCGGAAAAGACGCGTTGGAACCGGTGCAAACTCTGGAGCGCACGTCTTCAGCGCAATTGGCGGGATTCCGTCAGGCCCACTCGACTTGTGTATGCCCAGGGAGAGGAGCGCTTTGCATACAGAGCACTCACACTGAGGGATGTCGGCGATGTGTTCCCCCCGTCATCAAGAGTCGAGTTGGACTCAAAAAGGGAGCCTAAAAGGTCGGTTTTCTCTTTTGCGGCGTGGCCCAGTGAGTCGTCCTCCCTGTGCAGAGATGGTAGTGATGGCTTACAGAAATTCCCTTGGACAGCCTTGGCGTGAGACCAAAATGCACGGGTTCCCGAAGGAAGGCGAACTAGTTTCTCGCAAATTCTGCCTATGTGCTCTAACTTTGCCTTGGCAATAACTCTTTTGAAGGACCTGGAGGCGAATATATACTTCATTTTAAGGGCGCTGGTGCTTATTTCCCGAGCCGCCAAAGCCTCAGCCCAGGCCTGATAACACTCCTGCTTACTGCGTAATGGAGTCTTACAAGAGCGACCAAACCAAGGCTGAGATCTGCCTCCGATGGGTACTACATATGATGGAATAAATAGTTCCATTCCCTGTAACACCAAATTAGTGACAGAGTCAGCAACAGCGCTGGGATCATCCGGCGAAAAGCAAACCTACTCTCATGTGTAAGATGCAAAGAAAGACCGCATTCCGTCCCAATCCACCGACCCGTAATGCCAAACACAGCGGCAACCTGCAGAACGCAACAACGTGGGGAGCGTGAGTGGCACCACACTCGGGATCAGACAATGGTCCGAAGAGTCGAGAGGGGCATCGACGGAAACCTGATATCCGTCCGAATGAGAGGTCAGCAGATGGTCCAACAGGGAATGTGTATGATCCTCAACATCTGGAAACCGCGAACAAGTTGTGTCAGACCATATGCCAAGGCAAAGTCATAAACTGATCTCCCCGCATGATTGGTTAAACGTGAACTGAGCCATTTGGCGTGGTGGGCGTTAAAATCGCCAAGTATCACGATCTCTACGGATGGGATCTGTTGTACCAAGAAATCTGTAGCCATTTGGACGTGGTCGATGAGTGGGTCTGTGTTGGCATTACCGCTATGGGACCTATACAGGCAACTGTAGACGCGGGGATGGTCGTCGCTGTCTACGCGCAGCCAAAGGATGGACAGGTCCGTACCTTCAAAACTGTCGAGGCGTCGAGAACAGATATCCTCTCTGACGTATACGCAAACTCCAGCCCGGGGCACAAAGGAGTGTTCTAATTTGTACCTCGGGTAGGACAGGTACGAAGTATTAGCCGGAGAGGACACCTGCGTCTCAGTCAAAAAGAGCAAGGCTAGCTTTGTCGTCTCTAGATGGTAATGGATGGCGTTAAGGTTCAAGTGAAGACCCCTGATGTTGCAGAAATCCACGGATAGCGCAGCAGGGGTCGCCATGGTTTTATCGCTCTGTATGCCCCGTGCAGTGTTGGTAAATTGCGGGATTTTGCCCCCCACCCCCTCATTAAATACGTGGGTTAGCCTGAGCACCCACGCTCAGGAAGAAGAGGGTAGCTTGACCGTGGATGCTCAGTGAGGGATTCTCCATTACCAGGGGTGCTGGTACCCTCCTGGGGTAGTCCTTTCTTTTTAAATTCCGCTACCATATTATAGGGGGGGGGGCTCCGGCGACATGCACTAACCAAGGGATGGGCCGTCTCGAACCGAGTTGGTACCACGACCTCACAGACTCCCATCAACCTGCTAGCGGAATTAAATGAAAGACAACCCCAGGAGGGTACCAGTACCCCTGTAGAATCCCTCGCTGAGCATCCACGACCAAGCTACTTCACTCCTGAGCGTGAATGCTCAGGCTGCCCCGCGTATACTGAGGGGAGGGGGGGGGGGGCAAAATTCCGCTCAAAACAATAACTGCTCGGGGCAAACTGAGCAACAAGACCAAGGTGAGCCCTGCCACGCTATCCGGGGACTTCACTCGCACCTAAACGCCGTCCACTACCATCTCGAGATGGCGAAGCCGGCCTTGCTCTTTCTGACCGAGACGCAGGTGTCCTCTCCAGCTGATACTTCGTATCTCTCCTACCCGGAGTACAAATTGGAACACTCATTTTTTCCCCGGGCTGGAGTTTCCCTAAAAAAGGCGACCGCTCAGATCTGTATAACTACAGACCTATCGCCATCAGCTCCTTGTTCTCCAAAATAAGGGAATCCATTTTAAACTGCCAGCTCATGCTGTACTTTGAGGATCACCAGCTGATTAGTGACCGCCAAAACGGATTTCGTCGGGGTCAATCAGCTGGTGATCTTCTGGTCTATCTAACTCATAGATGGGCGGAGGCAGTAGAGTCCAGGGGGGGGGCATTGGCCGTTAGTTTGGACATTGCGAAGGCCTTCGATCGGGTTTGGCACAAAGCGCTTCTTTCGAAGCTCCCTTCCTATGGGTTTCCGAGAAATTGTGCAATTGGATCACCAGCTTTGTTGCAGATCGGAGCATCAAAGTCGTTGTAGATGGTGCATGCTCCGACTACAAGCCTATTAACGCCGATATGATTTAGGGACCTTCAAAAAAAGAGCTTACTCCTTTTTAAAAGGCCGGCAACGCACCTGCAATTCCCTTTGTGTTGCAGTTGTTCATGGGCGGCGGTAGTCACTTACCATCAGGTGAGCCGTATGCTTGTTTGCCCCCTCTCCTATAAAAAAAAAGTTACATGTTGGTAAATATCCTCATATATGAAACTATTATTTTCAGGTACTTATTTGCTGCAAATATTTGTTTATCTTTTATTAATAATTAAAATAAATAAATATGAATAATATTTATTTTATGTACCGGAAGAAGTGCTGGACGTGCTCCAGTTTTGGTATGCTAACCAAACAAATCATGTTAAGTGATCTGATTCTTTATCTGATAAGTATGTGTTGGAATGCGGGGTTAGGCAGGGGGGGATTATCTTCTCCCAAGCTCTTTCATATATACATAGACGATCTCATCTTGGAGCTGAGTAGCATGCGGGTCGGTTGTAGAATAGATGGAATTAGCATAAACAACATAAGTTACGCAAACGAAATAGTGCTGCTCAGCCCCAAGATCTGAAAGTACCCAAATTAAGTTTAGTAGCAAGCGGAACCTATTAATTTTCTTTCGGTTTATAATTTGCAAATGGGTTCCACCTGCTACTAAGCTTAATTTGGGTATTTAACTTATGCTTTCAGCTCATAGTATAGTCTGTTAAACCGAAGTAGAGTTTACATTGTTAATACTTTATTTTAATTTTGTTTTCTATTCTCAATCTTGTTTCGGTCGTTTTAGTGCATTACTTTTAAATTGTCTTTTTTGCAGTCGGGATTTTGATTTTTTTAATTATTTATTTTATTTCAGACTTTTTAGTGTCCCGACACACTCTTATGAACTAAATTTCATATGATAACACGATGTCCGACACAAACATGGCCCATTTTACGTGTTTATCATTTTTTCAAAAACTTTTTAAACCAATTGATTATTCCTAATTAAATATAAACATATAACTTATATATATTTTTGCAATTCCCTTTTAATTTCCTTTATTTTGGTACCCTACTCGATAGATTTGGTTAATTTTTTAAATTAACGTATTACTATTTTTCGCCAAAAATCCGCCATTTTTTTTTCTAAAAACTATTAAAGAACACTTGGGTTTCTAAGGCGAATAAAACGATACCTTAATTGTCGAATTCCATCCAGCCGTTTGGAAGATACGAGGTAATAAAGAAATTTACAAACATACAAGATACGCGCGAAAAACATAACCCTTCCTTGGCAGTCGGGTAAAAAGAAAGCTTAATGAACAATTTCAGTATAATATGCACTACTTAGTATTTGAATGGTAAAAGTAAAGCATAATAATAATGACGTTTAACAGTGTATTATCTAATAATTAACACCAAAAAATCTAACAGCGTATATAATAAACATAGCTACATAATACAAATTTACATACTGAAGAAACAGCAAGAGAAGCTATTAATAATAAAAGTCTGCGGCATACTTTATCATTGTCATACTATCTTGAAAGCCGTGTGAAGAAATATTTAAGGTTCCTTTGGGATACAAGGTTTCGTTCTGTAAGATTTCTGAGTTATTTAGTATATTAATGACAGATCTGCGAAATTTTTAGTTTCTATACTTACCATTCTTCTATTTCAATATTTTAACCACTAGTGGCAAACTAACTGATTTACGTAATTTTATTTACTTAAATCAGTTAATTTAATTTATTACAGATTAACTGGTGAGGACTACAGAACTACGTTTAATGATTTTAATAGTATTGATGTAATAAATTTGAACTTAATTTTATTTTTTGTGCCTTAAGGTATAAAATGATTTTTTTATTTATATTCAAATAGGACCACCATATCACATTTTATTTGATGGGTGAAAAAGGATATCCAATTTCAATATCAAGAAATATATTCACCCCTAAGAGTGGAAAACTGCGCAAAAAATGTTTGATGCAACTATTTAGATGATACTTTACATTTTTACCTTGAGCTGGTTGTCACCAGCAATATCTTGCGTAGACCACTTAAAAGAAAAAAAAATTAAACTTAAAAAATGTAAAAACCACAGACATCTTAACATTTACCTTGAGCTTGTGATATGGAGTAGTCTACTCAAAATGAAGCAATAATTAAACTTAAAAACCACAGACATTCTAATTTTTACCTCGAGTTTGAAAAATTAATCTTTCCAAACATCTTGATTTTTAAGTTTATTTATTAAGCAATGAGAAACCATATCTCATTGCTACAATAAGGTTCTGACTCTGGGTAAGTATGCATGTTAATACGCTAAGGATTTCCGGCTAATGGGTTGACTTTGTATGATGCTGTCGTGATACTTTTCTACCGAATTCAAAAAGGAGGAGGTACTCAATTCGACTGTATGATTTTTTTATGTGTGTTACCTCATATCTTTTTTCTGGGTGAACCGATTTCGATGACTCTTTTTATTTGAAAGCTGATGTTTCTCATGTGGTCCCATATAAATTTGATCAAGATTTTGCTAATAATAGAAAAAGGAAAGTCATAAGATACTGGGTTCATCCTTTTCTTCACATACACTGTTCCACGATGTATATTTCAATGTTTCATTGTGGTAAATCTGAATAGCTATGGTCCAAATACATTGGTAATTTTTTTATTACAGTGGTTTACCGTTTGGAATCCACCATTTTGTTTTTTAAAAACATGCGCGTGCGGCAACTGGTAAACTGCGACTTTCATAACACTGTGTGGTGGTGTTATTGATAATAAATAATAATTAATTTCTTTAAAAAAACGTCTAATATTATCTTAAATGCAATATTATGAACAACTAAAATCCATAAATTTAAAATACATTCATTTTGAACATTAAGTAAATCCTTAATATTGTCTTTAAAAATTCATTGAATATACTAAAGGTCTGTTTAAAATATTCAAAAGGTATTAAATAATAGAAATACAAGTTGATTATATTACAATAATAAAGATGAATAACATTAATACATAAAAATAAACACTCACGGCTGTTATTCAGAGGGGAGGCAGACACTACGGACTTCCATTTGGCACGATCCTGACACACCTCTCTCGCCTCCTTTACATCCATATATCTACGCATACATGCTCGTCGGTTAAGAGAACTCCTAATCTGGCCCATTTTCAATATATTGCGACGAGGTTCGCCACCCGTCACGTTCTGTCTCCCGGAGGGGCGAAAGGTGGATTGCGGAAGCCCGTCTGGCAACGCTGAATGTATGTGGAGCAATGAATGATAAGATGGATGAAGTATGCGAAATGATGTATGATAGAGGAATAACAGTGTTATGTGTAAATAAGACGAAATGAAAGGGAAAAGGAAATAACATTTATAAGTTTTATATTACAATTGGGAAATTGTTCCAAATATTTCTAAATTACAGAGCGTGTTCGTGGAATGCTAGAGCGTGTTCATGTAATTCTTGATTTTATAAGAGAGCTGCCAGAGACACATACCCCATAGTCATACATATATGTGTGGTGGTTAGGTGACTGACTAACGAAGCACTGTAGCACAATGTAATAGTCCCATATTAAGGTCTATGATACAAAAGCAATAATGTAGAAGGTCTCTAAGATGCATAAGCATTATAATAGCAGAATTTTGGCTTGAAGTCCCAAATATAAAAGACACATGAAAGAAGTAAGTTACTAAACAAAGAAAATGTAAATAAGGGTCCTAAGTAAGACGATCATGCCATGTTTATATACAGAGGGTTTAGGGAGGGAGGAAGTTGAGCACACTGTAACGCTACCCGTTACAGTTTGCTCAACTTCATACAACTACATACGTTATTGAACGGCACCATCCACTTGTAATGAAAACGAAAAGCTTCCTTCCTAGTAAAAATCGGGTACGGATGGTCTCTGACCAAATATAATCGACTCAGTGAGAATTCTTATATTTAATTTAATATTTTTTTACCGACTTCAAAAAGGAGGAGGTGTTATAGATTATAATATTCTAGTGATATACATACAAAAAAACATTTTTTGTATGTATGTTACGCGATATCTTCGCAGATTGTGAACTGATTTTAATGATTCTTTTTATTAAATATCTCTCAATCTCAAGGGTGGTTCCATTAAATTTTGAAGAAGAAATTCTACCCACAAAGGTGGAAAATAGGGGAAAAAGTTTCATATTGGATTATTGCTTAAGGAATTTAATATGATATCTTTGCAAATTGAGAAGCGATTTTAATTATTATTTTTTATTAAATAGCTTATACTTTAACGATGGTCCCATATAAATTTGGAGAAAAAATTCCATCCCTAAGGGTTCTAATAAATAACTTTTTTTAGCAATTTGAAATCGGTTTTTAATGTTTGTTACAAGTTATAATTATTTATAAGCGTAGTTTTTGGTGAGTCTGTGCAATTCTGGATGCTTTCCAATCCGAACCTTAAATGTATAATAAAACATACATATAGCGTGGAAACCTAAACATCGGCATTTTTTGTGCTTTAGCACTACAAGTAGCTACGAGCGCACATTATTTAATTTTTCATGCGGTTTCGAATATTTTACACTGTTTCTGAGGATCTGACCGGCAAATAAAATTTTCTGTAAGCATCTTGCTCCTCTGTTTTATACGGGAGGTTTCACAGTGGATTTTTTAAGGTCTGACGCATAATGGGGTGGTAATCTTAAGGAAAACAATAATGTAATGTAATAATGTGTCCGATACTAACTATTGCATAGATAATCTGTGCTGATACACTTTCTCTTATACCATAGACTAAGAAAATGGGTCAAAAGAGTTTCACCTCATAGCTATAAAAAAACAGTTATTATTCCGTGTGAAACCTATAATAAGTCTAAGAATAATTTGGCGAAAATATTACGGCTGAATTTAAGAAGATTTCATAGTGACCTTTACACGATATATTTTAAATTATACGACGATAGTACGAATATTACTGTCTATCATAACCGTAAGACTAGCTGGAACGTTATAGAGGTTGAAATACTTATAATTTAATCATAATATTAAAGTTTCTATTGCGCGTTTGTTGCTGAATTTTATACAATAGTATAACAAAAATCTGCCAAACAAGTAGGCCAATAAGACATACGTAAACAAAATAACAAGGTCGTTATAATATACAATCTGAGCGTATAAGATGTTTCTAAGCTTGTTCTAAATCTATAATTTAATAAGGAAGTAGTTATATAATACGCATTAACTATTTATACATAAGAAACTACCTAACATGTTAAAAAATTATAAATCTTAAAACATAATTGTTAAATTTATTATGGCGATAGAGATGAAAGTTAACTTGCTGTGTTGCTTACACATTTATCTACTAAATTAATAGCACAACGCACAACATATTCAAAGAACTGCAATTACAGTTAAACCATATTGTAATACAAATCAATTACAATGACTAATGTAGTGTAACATGACAGACCTACATAAATATAATAATATGAAAACACTAAAATTTATTAGGGTTGAAAACATGTGATAAGAAGTGCTGCCGTTGCACTTTTTTATAGAATAAGGGTGAAAAATGAGCAATCAGTCCACCTGATGGTAGGTCGATTCTGTGGCCAATAAACATCTACATTTATCCTCAATTAAGTCAAGCCAACCCATAAATGCAACGTGACTCTACCACGTATAGTATCTGCATTCATGCAAATGCCATTACAAGCTATCCAAGATCCCCAAAAAAGTAGCACAGGGCCATTCCAACGTATCTGTCAAACTTCATTATGTTTAAAGAAAAAGAAGAATTGGATGACCAACCCTTAATGAAGAAGGGAGTATCTTCTAGGACAAGAAGCTTATCGCTTGACCTTGACCGCGACGGTTTTTTACAAATTGTAGATATTTGAAGACAGGATTGCAAATTATCATACCACAATGTGTGACAAAATTTCAATCATATTAAATAAAAATATATATTAACTTTTAATTTAATAATAATAATAAATTTAACTACTAAGTGGATTAACAATCGCAGTTCAAGACGATTCCTATGCTTAATCTGTTTGTACTGTTGTGTCTGTAACACTGACTGCCTCTAGTTTATCTAGTGGTCGACGCGCCACTGCACCAAGGGACTTACTAGTACATGGGTTTGTGAAGTCAATGTGATGTATATAGGTATCTAGCAACATGTAGTTTGAATTCCTTGAATTATTGTATCAGTTTTCAAAATAAAACTTAGTCCATAAGATACGGTGATCGTCTATAAAAGAGTTGAGATCTGATCAAATACCATGCTCACAGCATTCCAAGAACGTTTGACATTCCTATAGACCCTATGATATTAGCAATAATTTTTTAACCGAGTTCTAAAACGAGAAAGTCCATATGCGACGAATCTGCTTTTATGACCACCGAATTCTCGAAAACGATTGAATTGATTTAAATATTTTATTTTATTTTATTGGATGTGTTTCAGGGATAGGCCCATATAAATTTAAAGAATAATTTTAATCCATTCCATGCCACTTTTAACGTTACCGTTACAGCCTATTAAAGTCCACTTCTAGACATAGGCCTCCTCCATAGATTGCCTCATAGGGGAGATATTTACCATAGTCGCCACGCTTGGCAAGCAGGTTGGCAAGCGAGTTGGCCACCGCAGTTTCTTATTTTTAGTCTCTATTAGGAGGGCGCTGCTACCCATCTTCTGATTTTTTTCCCTTTGTCGCATCTTTTGATACCCACGGGGTGATAGGGGGTAGTGGATATTCTTACACCGCCACTACCCGGTGCGTCTCACTACACAAATAGGAGATTAAGATTTAAATGTATCTATTTCCATTTTAAACTACATTCTAGTTTTCAATTCGAGTTTGTGATATTCTTTAAACTAATCAAAAGAGTAAAATAATTAATTGTTTCATAAAAAGTAAAACCGATTTAAGAAACTAAACAAAAAATAATTGTCAAAATTATTATACCTACATATAATAGACATAGTGCAATTAATAATTACGAGTGAAGCCCCGATTTCAGAAGCTAATTTTTATAGAATAAAGATAACTAACGAGCACACAGCCCACCTGATGGTAATTGGATACTGTGGCCCATAGACGTCTACATTTATACTCGATTAAGAATCAATATGCAGATGCGTTGTCACTCCTGAGGACTAAGATGGAATGCCTAATTCCATGTAAACAGGGTCTCCGGTTCTCTACACTTACAATTCGGAACATAGCGGCATTAAGCTGCTATTTTACGGTGATATTGTGTGAGAACGTCGAGCTGACACATTCATGCTACAACCATAATATAGCTGCAGCGTGGCTCTACCACGTTAATTACTTCTTCACTGTATGGAAAAGGAGATCTATTGCTTAAATAATATGAAAAATAGACAAATATTAAATAATCATCATCTATACATATATACTATGTATAAAGTTTAACTTTTAACTTTTATACATATATACATATAAATAAAATTGTAGTTTCTTTAGTTAGTGTCTTCAGTATCGAAATAACTGCCTTCTATAGAGCTGCGCGAGTTGGACAGGGAGCATGCCATTAAAACATAAATAACTAAAATTTATGTCTGTCTGTCTGGCTGTCTGGGCTAATCTTCTGAATGGCTGAGAAGATTGTAATTAAATTTGACGAATTTTATTTTCTCCGAAAAATTAAGCCAACATTAATTGATGCTACCCAGGCAAAGCCGGGGAGGGACATTAGTTATTACTAAAACTTAACCGTTCTTTAAAACTGTCAAAGTATATTGAGTTGTACTAATGCTCATTCAATTTATAAGAGTTCCGTAAGCGTTGGCTCAAACATACGTGGCTTTATAATTTATCCTTCACTCCGTACGACAACGTATTTCGAAAGAAAATTATATTAGAAACAAGTTGGAAGGAAATTATGTAATGTATGCATTGTGATGTAATAATTGCAACGTGTAGATTAAGATATTCTCTTAAAATGTTTTTTTTTTGTAATTTACGTTTATTATAAGCGAGATTAGTCAGGTATACCTCAAATCTTGAAAACGGATAACTTATGGATGTGAAACATGGTCCTTCACTGCTGGCCTGAAGCTCAAGGTCGCTCAGCGAGCTATGGAGAGGACTATGCTCGGGGTTTATCTGCGTGCTAAATTTAGAAATGAGGATATACGCACGAGAACCACAGTAACCGACATAGCCCAACTATATAGCTCGAATAACCGACAACCAATGGGGAAGAAAGGTCCTCGAGTGGCAGCCTCGTATCAGTTGGCGAAGAGTATCTTCTATTATTATTAGATTTTGTTAAGACAACATTTTCTTGGTGTCTTCTTGGAACTTTTTTATAGAATAAGGGTGACAAATGAGCATACCGTCCACCTCTGTTACTCTCTGTCTCTACATTTTGATTCTTAGTCGTGGATAGATGTAGACGTCTACGAGCCACAGAATCAAGTTACCATCAGGTGGACTGTGTGCTCGTATGTCATCCTTATATCTATATAAAAAAGTGTTTTCGGTTCTCTTCACTTACCATACGAAACAACGTACCTGTTTTTAATTCTTAATTGGGGAAAGATAAAAAAAAGCGTTTATGGGCTACATCATCCACTTATAATCAAATGGGCTGGTTTGTAACCATTATTTTCATAGAATATTTTAATACATACACAAGATATTTCTATAAAATATACTAAATATTTTGTAATATATATGTTTTTTAATGTAAAATAAATTGAAAATTCGCACAGCGCCGTGTTAATGTTGAATACGTTCCAATCCTAGTCACATGCCATCTTTCATTTTTAAGTGGATTTTAGGACAAGGAAATATCCGCTGCGCTGATCCAGTGCATGTTGTCGGACTCCACATGTCTTCGAATATTTTTTTTTAATTTCTTAGGCATGCAGGCTATATAATTAACAATTTTATTGCTGCCGGTGGGGATCGAAACCGGGTTGCTCGCATACTATGATTTTTACATAAGCTACCACGGTTTTCATCTCATTTATTTGAAAGTATTACGGGTAAATATCTATCTAACGTACAAAAAAGATTACATTCAACCCTCGTCATTTCATTTTTCTTCAAATATAAAATTAAATTTTCCTAGTATATAGTATCGTCTCCATAAAACGGTACGGGTTGGGATCGTAAGGCAATCTGTATGCTTTATGATCTCAGTAAATCGACGACAGGAATTTAATCATCCATAAATCTTATCTGAAAATACGTTACAAAGCATTTAAATAAACGATATGCCTAACTGAACAAAATAAATATAATGTTAAACAAAATTAAGGCAAAATGTTTTTAAAAAGTTGTAGGCTTAATATGATACTTTTTTGTATTACCACCAGAATTTTAGCTTGGCATAGCCTAATCCATAGTTAATATTAATAAATAAAATTTTATATTTTATAATATAGACTCATAACATAAAACAACACGCATTTTCCTGCTTTTATATTATTTTTTCAAACTAATTAAGAAGATAAATATGTATGTATACTTTAGCCACTAATAAGCGACTGCATTTTTTTGATCTGTGGAAACGTTCCTGAGTCCCGGCTGTGATACTCAACGTTGCTAATAAAATTGTTAATTGCAATTTTATGTGTTGATTTACCACGTGCTCTGCGGTGAAGGAAAACTGCATTCCTGAAAATAAAAACATATTTTGGAGACATGTGAAGTTTGCCAACACGCATGAAGCAGCACGGCGGACATTTCCTTACCAATACATTCTCTCAGAAATGAGTGGAGACCTGTACCCCACAGTGCGATGTATATATAGCTGTAACTTTTCTATACTTTCCACTTTAAATGTTTAATTTATTTTAAGGTAAAAGCATATTTTTTAATCTTCTGCACAGGTCTTGTTAATCAGGGATAAAATCCTTGAACGACAGAGTATCTAAATTACTTGTCATATAGGTACAACCTCTAAGATATTCATTTTATTATAATAGGACGCGTCAGTAATGTGAGTTTCTTCGATAAAGATTTGTGGACTGTATTGGTACATACAACAAGCAGAGCAAGGAAAGTGGATGAGAGTGGAATGCACGCACTAACCTTGTGAGAGACTGCCTCGCCTTCCTCCCGGAGTATCAGCTAACACAGCAGGCACGCCACGTGGATCAGCGTACGCACTCTTAATTCAGTTCCAGGACGTCACACACTCCTTAACTCTCGACTTATTGTAATCGCGGAAGGCGCGTCACATTCGCGAAATTACTAGGACTCAATATCCGGTGATAATTAATATTAACGAGATCGAAGGACGCAATGTCCCTCGTGCGGTCGCGTTTATTAATCGATTGCAACTAATTGCCGCTGCGTGGCGCTTGCGTCGGATTCAACGATAGTACGTGCATATAGGAAGGATTAGAGAAAAGGAGGGTTTAAAAATATGTACTAAGTATTTTATTAGATTTATAAATTAATTTGTTAACTGGCGTTATGTAAAAAAGTTCTTCTTGATAATGAGTAATTGTTAGCTGACTTCAAAAAACACGTCTTATCTAACTTCAGAATGTGAAATTATTTTATTATTTTAATTGTTTGAAGTTGGCTTTTACATTTTATTAAAAATCCTCTCCCCATTAGTCATATTCTGATACTGCTTCAATTATTTCTTTCAAAATCAGACAGGTGAATACAGGTTTCATAAATATTCAAATATTTGTTTTTAAAAAAAGTATAGAAAAATATTTTTAAAAAATACTGCATATCTTATGTTGAATCATCATTGTAATCAGAATGTAAAATCCTACTGCTGAATGCGGGCGTCAACCGTTTGTCTTAAACGTCGTGACACGTGGGATTTAGCAAGCTTCATACTTGTTGTCTAAGTTCTTGCTAGATTAAAGTCGTGTCCCTGCATTCATTAAAACTCTCTAATGTACACCTTTGTTTAACTTTCTTGAAAGTGAAGTTCTAGTGACCATCATAAATTATTATAGCGGAGCTTAAATGCTATAATGAATACAGTATTAAGTAAAATAATGCTAACCAATATTTAAACAAAACCAAAATAGTAATTACAAGAAAGGTCGTGGCTAGACATAACGGTGACATCCATTTGCGCAGGACAGAATTATGGTACACGAGTGTATGCGAGAGAAATTAAATATTTTATTATGTTTATTATTATGATTTATTTGTATTTATATTTTATTATTGTATTATATTTTATTATTTTATGATAAAATATTATTTAAAATGTCGTGTCATAAAATTAAAAGAAATATATATAACGTACCTAAAATTGAAATATAACTGTACATGATGGAGCCATACTGCAGCTATATTGTGGTTGTCCACGCTCTCACAGAATACCAGCGAGAAATAGCATCATAATATTGCTGGGTTTCGTATGGCGAGTATAGAGAACTGGAAACCTTTTTTACTGGAAACGAGGTATTTAATTTTAGTCCTCAGGAGTGACAGTGCATCTGTCATTTATTTTTTTTTTATTCTTAGTCGAGGATAGATGTTGATATCTATAGGTAATAGCATGCACTTACCATTAGGTAGACTGTGTGATCATTTGTCACTCTTGTTCTATAAAACGAAATTGTTAACTTTAAGTATATCACGGTCACAAAGACAATCCTTTTATTTCAGTCCTTTCAGCTTCTGTTAACCATACACGATACTCACATTTAGCGATATCAAATGAATTTTATATACCGTGTAGTTGCTATGTACGAATATCCACTATCCATATCGTTCCGTGAATGTCGTAAGATGCGACAGAGGGAAATTGAAACAGCAGCATCTTCCTGATAACAATTCAAAATAATAAAAAACTGTGGTTGACAACCCGCTAACCAGGCGTGTCAACTTTGGCTAGATCACCCCCATGACGCAATCTATGGGGGAGGCTTATGTTCAGCAGTGGACTTTTATAGGCTGTAATGGATGGATGGATGAAATAAGTCTAGTACTAACCTCACACTAGGATATCCTCCTGTATTATGGAAACAGTTTATAAATATTTTTTTATAGGATAAGGGTAACAAGCGAGCACACAGTCCACCTGATGATAAGTGGTTGCTGTGGCCCATAGACATCTACATCTATCCTCGTTTGCGAATCAAAATGCAGATGCGTTGTCAGTCGTGAGGACTAAGATGGAATGCCTCTTTTCCAGTAAAAAGGGTCTCCGGTTCTCTACACTCACCATACGAAACACAGCAGCTTCAAACTACTATTTTATGCTGGTATACTGTAAGAGCGTGGTCCTTCCCCAGTCGAGCCGACCCATTCGTGCTACAACTATACTATGAAAATATAAATTGCACAAGGACAAGCATCCATACAAGGAACAAATATTTGTAGGCCAGATAGAAATTTCTGTGTTCTGTGCAGTAAAAGAACCCGAGGCCCTCAGCATAGCAAAGAAAAAAAAGCCTTCAATTTTTTTAAAGACTGTATTCAAAAACTCTTCAATGTACCTTTGACGTCATGTAATAATCAACGATGTTAAGTCAAAAGACTTGGCATTATCGAGAATATTCAATTAAATTAATGTCTGACTCGTTTATAGTTATAATTATAGGCAAATACCATTTCCAAAAATAAAAATATTTTATACGTGAATAAAACTATTGTATGTATAAAACAAAATATCATAGATATTTGTTAGAACTAAGTTTATTAATATGAATTGTGCTTATTATCTCAAAAAAACAATCGATCAAATTACAAAAATTAACCGAATTAAGAAAAAAATAATTTTACAAGAAGGAAACACTTTTGTAGTAAGGTTTACGTAACGTGGGCTATAATAAGTACTTAGTGTAACCGCCTCATGTTCTTTAAACTGCTTCCAGTTTCCTTGGCATACTCCTAATCAAGTTATCAATAAAATCTTGAGAGATTACGTTTCATTCTTCCTGTAACACGTTTTTAGGATCTCTCAAATTAGCGGGGACAGGATTTCTTTTCCTAATTTGTCTTCCAATCTTATCCCGTACATGCTGTTTGGGGTTCGATCGGGCGAGCGTCCTGACCACCCATGGCATTGATTTAAACGTCTCGAAGGCATAAAACGACTACAACCGCAGTTTTGGAACGTCAATTATCATGAATAAAACATATCTATCACAAATAAAAGGGACAAATTGCACTACAATATAACAACCCTAGAAACTTGGTGGCATTTAGATCTGACATTTTCAGTTTACTTGCTGTAAAATTACACACTTAACACGACAAGGCAATAATTTTAACAAAACCTAAATTTAAACTCAAATTCAAAAGTTAGCAAAAATCTTCTCAGTATTAAAGAACGCAATATTACGCAGTAATTACTAAAAGCAAATGAAATTTGAAAAAGAACATTCTAAAACTTTCTTTTAATAGCATTTGCTATGTTTGTAACCAGTACGCATTATAATTAAAAACAACAGGAGAAATTAAACCTCTTTTGGGTTCCTCTAAATTTGTCCATGAGTGTAAAACCGACCGAACCGACGAGTATATACGAGTATGTGTAGATATAAGGATGAGGAAAAAGCGAGAGGCGTGTCAGGATCGTGCCAAATGGAAGTCCGCAGGCTCTGCCTACCCATCTGAGTAACAAGCGTAAGAGTTTATGTTTATATTTATGTTTGGTAACTTTCTGAAAAAAAAAAAAAACTTTGCTTTCGATGATTTACTTATCTGCCAAATGAGTTTAAAGGAAAATATTATTGTTCGGAAATAGTTTTAGAACAACAGCAAAATGTTATTCAAACTATATACAGATTTAAAACTGTTCCCCCATAGTAATATTAGTTTAAAATTTACACTATCCACCTATTACTTCTATTGTTTTAATGGTTGTGTAAACATGAATCATTTATATAACATTTTGGATTTGTTTCAGGTTTTGTTTTAATAGGGATTAGTAAGATGAAGTGTCTACGGACCGGTCATATAACTTCGAGAACGTACAACCTTTGGGGAAGAAAGGTTCTAGAATGCAACTTTATACTGCTAAGCACAATGCTGCCCACACCTAAATAGAATAATGACCTGATGAAACAAAGAGATAGTCGATAAATCTATGGGGTAAGCCTATGTTCAGTAAGGAACTAGTGATTGGTTGTAATGATCATAATGATGGAAATACGACAACGTTTCAACTAATGCCAGTTACGCAGTAACAGGAGAGTAAAAAATAGAATATAATTGTAATGTATCAGTTCACCTGGCTTAAAACGTTTGTGGTGTGCATTACTTTCATAATGCAACACTCGTGAATATTGCAACCAACATGCTGGATAAAATCTTATATCAATTATCCATCTTGCAATCGGATCCATTTAATATTTCCCTGAAACTTTCCCAATATGTTGATTGTAGCAGTTAAATATAATTTTATTATATTGTTACGTCAAAATAAGAAACGACAGATTTTAGTTATAGAATAACCACAAAGTGAAATCATCTTAAAACAATTTTTTCTTTCACATTTACGAGAACGATAATTTATTTAAGCATAAAAATCAATTGCTGTCCGTTAGTCTCGCTAAAACTCGAAAATGGTTCGACCAATTTTGATGATTTTTATTTGTGTGTATTTGAGTGGCTCCCTGCATGGTTTAGATTCACAATTGGGCCTGGTAGGTGGCACTGTTGTCGAAATCCAGAAACCACCTGTGCAAAGCCGGGGCGAATAGCTGTTATAAAATAAAGACTAATATTATAATCACTACATTTTACTAATGAAGTTAACAGTTAAGAATTATATAAATATATAAGCATAAATTTATATAATTCTTAATATAAATATATACTTTATATATAATTCTTAAAGATTAAAAATAACATATTTCTGTAATACTAACTTTTTGTTCTTATTTTACTTATGGCCGATTTTCCAATTGTTAGATATTAGCTATCCATCGAATAAATTATTACTTGACTGAATATAAAAGTGAAACAATTGAACTATTTTATTTATACAACTGTAATTTTCAATTTGTTTATGTCGCAGTTTATCCTATGAATAAATTTTGACTGAAGATTGAAAAATGAACCCTTAGAGTACATATATTAGGTACTTACATATGAAATAAGCGTTTTGTACGGGAGGAATATAAAGTCAACTTTTTTTTTGTAAAATATATATTTAATTAATCAAAGTATGCACCGTTGTTATCTATGCACTTTTGCAATCTCATAGGTAGTTCATTGATCCCTTTACTAAATGAACCATGGGGGCGAGAATCAATAAACTCTTTGAAGGCGGTTTGGACTGCCGCATCGGAGTTGAATTTTTTTCCTTGTAAGAAGTTGTCCAAATTCCGGAAAAAATGGTAATCTGTTGGAGCAAGGTCAGGGAAGTACGGTGGATGTCGCAGACATTCCAATTGTAGCTCATCTAACTTAGTGGTTGTTTCTCATGCAGTGTGTGGTCTTGCGTTGTCGTGAAGCAGCAGTGGCCTAGAGCGATTTACCAATCTCGGTTGTTTAGCACCTAGTTCTTCCTTCATGGTTTGCAGTTGCTGACAATAGATATATGCCGTCTTCGTTTGGCCAGATTTTAGAAAACTGGAGTGAACGACACCGGCGCTAGTCCACCAAACACTCACAAGTAACTTTTTCTGAGTCAATTTTCGTTTAGGGCAGGATTTTGCTGGGTCTCCAGGGTTCAGCCATTGCGACGAGCGCTTCCAATTATCGTACAGTATCCACTTTTCTTCACAAGTAATGATTCGATTTAAAATCCCTTCATTATTGTGTCGGTTGAACAATCAAACAGCAATCGACGCGTGTTTGCAAGTTCGATTCACTCAATTCATGAGGTACCCATTGTTCAAGTTTTTACTTTCCCGATTTGCTTCAAGTGGATTAATACAGTATTGTCACTTACCCCGAAGCCTGCAGCTATATCGGAAGTGCTTTGTGATGGATCCGCTTCCACAATAGCCTTTAGTTCTTCATTTTGCACTTTGGTCTCCGTCCGTCCACGGGGTTCGTTCTGAAGTTCGAAATTTCCAGAACGAAAACGTTGAAACAAAAAACGTACCGTGCTTTCTTTTGCGACACTAGCGCCGTATACATCATTAATCCTTCGAGCTGTTTCTGCAGCACTGGTGCCAAGGTAGAACTCGTACTCGTAAATATACCGATATTTCATGTTTTCCATTGTGCGGTAATAAGCGACGCCAAAGAATAAAATAATGAGGAAAAAAACAAATGAGTGACTGTTTTTGACCAGCAGTAAAGTTTTTAAAAATGTTTCCCGTAAGCAAGTAACCCTGCGCGTCCGACACTAAGATGATATTTTCAAACTCTATGCAAGTCTATGCGTAGCTGATGATGGACGTGCGTTCAAGGTGTTAATATCACCGAGATAGGAACCGACACGTTATCCAACCGGAGATAACATAACATGACAACATAAATTAAAAATTACCCGTGCAAAGCCTCGGGCGGGTCGCTAGTACATTATAAATAGCACACCGCAAAGATGGCGTAAACTAATATACTATAGATATTAATTACATTTCAATTTATTAATAAAATAAATAATTAAAAAAATCAAAAACCCGACTGCAAAAAAGACAATTTAAAAGTAATGCACTAAAACGACCGAAACAAGATTGAGAATAGAAAACAAAATTAAAATAATGTATTAACAATGTAAACTCTACTTCGGTTTAACAGACTATACTATGAGCTGAAAGCACAAGTTAAATACCTAAATTAAGTTTAGTAGCATGCGGAACCCATTAATTTTCTTTCGGTTTATAATTTGCAAATGGAATCCGACTGCTACTAAGCTTAATTTGGGTATTTAATTTAGGCTTTCAGCTCATAGTATAGTCTGTTTAACCGAAGTAGAGTTTACATTGTTAATACTTTATTTTAATATTGTTTTCTATTCTCAATATTGTTTCGGTCGTTTTAGTGCATTACTAAATGTCTTTGCAGTCGGGTTTTGATTCTTCAGTATTTATTTTATTTTAGACTTTTTAGTGTCCCGACACACTCTTATGAACTAAATTTCATATGATAGCACGATGTCCGACACAAATATGGCCCATTTTACGTTTTTATCATTTTTCAAAAACTTTTTAAATCAATTGATTATTCCTTTTTTTTTTTATAGGAGAGGGGGCAAACGAGCATGCGGCTCACCTGATGGTAAGTGACTACCGCCGCCCATGAACAACTGCAACACCAGGGGAACCAGAGGAATTGCAGTTGCGTTGCCGGCCTTTTAAAAAGGAGTAGGCTCTTTTCTTGAAGGTCCCTAAGTCGTATCGGTCCGGAAAAATCGCTGGTGGTAAACTATTCCACAAGGAAGTTGTGCGAGGAAGAAAAAATCTTCTAAAACGCACAGTGGTGGACCGCCAATCATCCAGATGGTGTGGATGGTATCGGGAGTTCTGCCGCGATGTGCGTTCGTGAAATGTGACGGCTGGGATTAATCCGAACAATTCCTCAGAGCACTCCCGTGGTAAATGCGAAAGAAAATGCAAAGAGATGCAACATCTCTTCGCAGCGCCAATGAATGGAGCCGATCGGAAAGACTCGGTCGCCGACGATTCGAGCCGCTCTGCGCTGGATGCGGTCAAGTGGAAGGAGCTGGCACTGGGGCCCCAGCCAGAGATGGAACAGTATTCCATGTGAGGCCGAACCTGCGCCTTGTAAAGTTGCAGGCGTTGTGCCGGCATGAAATACTGTCCCGCTCTGCTGAGCACGCCAAACTTTTAGAGGCCAATTTGGCCTTCTCTTCCAAGTGACCGCGAAACTGCACGTCACTCGATATGTCGACGCCGAGGATTCCAATACTGGCTGAGGCAACAAAAGTGCCTTGAAACTGAGGAGATACGAACTTGAGGCCGGCGTATAGAGCATCACCAGTGCAATCATCCGCATAGCAATGAATGCTACCGGTTTGCAACATATCATTGATATGCAGAAGAAACAGCGTTGGTGATAGCACGCAGCCTTGTGGAACACCAGCGTTAATAGGCTTGTAGTCGGAACATGCACCGTCTACAACGACCTTGATGCTCCGATCTGCAAGAAAGCTGGTGATCCAATTGCACAATTTCTCGGGAAGCCCATAGGAAGGGAGCTTCGTAGAAGCGCTTTGCCAAACCCGATCGAAAGCCTTCGCAAGGTCAAACTAACGGCCAATGCCTCCCCCTTGGACTCTACTGCCTCCGCCCATCTATGAGTCAGGTAGACCAGAAGATCACCAGCTGATCGACCCCGACGAAAACCGTATTGGCGGTCACTAATCAGCTGGTGATCCTCAAGGTACCGCATGAGCTGGCAGTTTATAATGGATTCCATTATTTTGGAGAACAAGGGGGTGATGGCGATAGGCCTGTAGTTAGAAGGGTCTGAGCGGTCACCTTTTTTAGGGATCGGTTGAACAAAAGCTGTCTTCCATGATTTTGGGACTACGCCTAGGGAGTAGGAGTACCGGAAAAGACGCGTTAGAACCGGTGCCAACTCCGGAGCGCACGTCCTCAGCACAATTGGGGGGATTCCGTCAGGCCCACTCGACTTGTGGATGTCCAGGGAGAGGAGTGCTTTGCGAACCGAGCGCTGTGAGAACTGAACATCCGGCATGGAGCACTCACACCGCGGGATGGCCGGCGGTGTGTTCTCCCCGTCATCGAGAGTCGAGTTGGACGCAAAAAGTGAGCCTAAAAGGTCGGCTTTCTTTGCGGCGTGGGCCAGTGAGTCGTCCTCCTGTGCAGAGATGGTAGTGATGGCTTACAGAAATTCCTTGGACAGCCTTGGCGAGACCAGAATGCATGGGTTCCCGAAGGAAGGCGAACTAGTTTCTCGCCAATTCTGCCTATGTGCTCTGACTTTGCCTTGGCAATAACACTTTGAAGGACCTGGAGGCGAAGTTATACTTCTTTTTAAGCATGCTGGTGTTTACATCCCGAGCCGCCGAAGCCTCAGCCCAGGCCTGATAGCACTCCTGCTTACTGCGTAATGCAGTCTTACAGGAGCGACCAAACCAAGGCTGCGATCTGCCTCCGATGGGTACCACAGATGATGGAATAAATAGTTCCATTCCTGTAACACCACATCAGTGACAGAGTCAGCAACAGCGCTGGGATCATCCGGCGAGAAGCAAACCCGCCCCATGGGTAGGATGCAAGAAAGACCGCATTCCGTCCCAATCCGCCGACCTGTAATGCTAAACACGGCGGCAACGTGCAGAACGCAACCGCGAGGGGCGTGGTGGCACCACACTCCGGATCAGACAATGGTCCGAAGAGCCGAGAGGGCATCGACGGAAACCTGATATCCGTCCGGATGAGAGGTCAGCAGAAGGTCCAACAGGGAAGGTGTATGATCCTTCACATCTGGAATCCGCGTAGGCGAAGTAACCAGCTGTATCAGACCATATGCCAAGGCAAAGTCGTAATCAGATCTCCCCGCATGATCGGTTAAACGTGAATCAAGCCATTCGGCGTGGTGGGCGTTAAAATCGCCAAGGATCACGATCTCTGCGGATGGGACCTGTTGTAGCAAGGAATCTGTAGCCATTTGGACGTGGTCGATGAGTCGGTCTGTTTCGGCATTACCGCTATGGGACCTATAGAGGCACCCGTAGACGCACGGATGGTCGTCGCTATCTACGCGTAGCCAAAGGATGGACAGGTCCGAACCTTCAAGACTGCCGAGGCGTCGAGAACAGATGTCCTCTCTGACGTATACGCAAACTCCAGCCCGAGGCACAAAGGGTGTTCAATTTGTACCCCGGTTAGGAGAGATACGAAGTATCAGCCGGAGACAACACCTGCGTCTCGGTCAGAAAGAGCAAGGCCGGCTTCGCGGCCTCAAGATGGTAGAGGACGGCGTTTAGGTTCGAGTGAAGTCCCCTCATGTTGCAGAAATTCACGGATAGCGTGGCAGGGTCGCCTGGTCTTGTTGCTCAGTTTGCCCCGAGCAGTTATTGTTTTGAGCGGATTTTGCCCCAGAATACGCGGGGCAGCCTGAGCACCCACGCTCAGGAGTGGAGTAGCATGGTCGTGGATGCTCAGCGAGGGATTCTCCAGGGGTGCTGGTACCCTCCTGGGGTAGTCTAAAATTTAATTCCGCTACCATGTTGATGGGGGGGGGGGGGGGAAGAATTGGGCATCCGGTCACCTGCACTCACCAGACGAAACGCAAAAGCAGAGCTTCCACTTCACGCCGGTATTCTGTGAGGTCGTGGTACTAACCCGGCTCGAGCCGGCCCATACGTGCAACAGCAAAAGCTGCTGCGTGGCTCTACCACCGTTAAATAAATAATTATAAACATATAACTTATACTCGTATATATTTTTGCAATTCCCTTTTAATTTCCTTTATTTTGGTACCCTACTCGATAGATTTGGTTAATTTTTTAAATTATCGTATTACTATTTTGCGCCAAAAATCCGTCATTTTGTTTATTTTTTTCAAAAGCTGTCTAAGAACACTTGGGCTTCTAAGGCAAATAAAACGATACCTTAATTGTCGAATTCCATCCAGCCGTTTGGAAGATACGAGGTAATAAAGAACCCTTCCTTGGCAGTCGGGTAAAAAGAAATCTTAATGAATAATTTCAGTATAATATGCACTACTTAGTATTTGAATGGTTAAAGTAAAGCATAATAATCATGACGTTTAATAGTGTATTATCTAATTATTAACACCAAAAAAAATCTAACAGCGTATATAATAAACATAGCTATATAATACAAATTTACATACTGAAGAAACAGCAAGAGAAGCTATTAATAATAAAATTCTGCGGCATACTTTATCATTGTCATACTATCTTGAAAGCCGTGTGAAGAAATATTTAAGGTTCCTTTGGGATACAAGGTTTCGTTCTGTAATATGTCTGAGTTATTTAGTATATTAATGACAGATCTGCGAAATTTTTATTTTCTATACTTACCATTCTTCTCTTTCAATATTTTAACCACTAGTGGCAAACTAACTGATTTACGTAATTTTATTTACTTAAATCAGTTAATTTAATTTATTACAGATTAATTGGTGGGGACTACAGGACTATATTTAATGATTTTAATAGTATGGATGTAATAAATTTGTACTTAATTTTATTTTTTGTGCCTTAAGGTATAATTTTTTTTTATTTATATTCAAGTGGGACCACCATATCATTATCATTTCAATATCAAGAAATATATTCACCCCTAAGAGTGAAAAACTGGGCAAAAATTTTTTGATGCAACTATTTAGATGACATTTTAATTTTTACCTTGAGCTGGTTATCACCAGCAATATCTTGCGTAGACCACTTAAAAGAAAAAAAAATTAAACTTAAAAAATGTAAAAATCACATCTTAACATTTACCTTGAGCTTGTGATATTGAGTAGTCCACTCAAAATGAAGCAATAATTAAACTTAGAAACCACAGACATTCTAATTTTTACTTTGAGTTTGAAGAATTAATCTTTCCGAACATCTTGATTTTTAAGGTTATTTATTAAGCAATGAGAAACCATATCTCATTGCTACAATAAGGTTCTGACTCTGGGTAAGTATGCATGTTAATACGCTCGGGATTTACGGCTAAAGGGTTGACTTTGTATGATGCTGTCGTGATACTTTTCTACCGAATTCAAAAAGGAGGAGGTACTCAATTCGACTGTATGATTTTTATATGTGTGTTACCCATATCTTTTTTCTGGTGAACCGATTTCGATGACTCTTTTTATTTGAAAGCTGGTGTTTCTCATGTGGTCCCATATAAATTTGATCAAGATTTGACCAATAGTTTTTCAGTTATTCTTAATAATTTATATTGAAGTCGGTTCTACAAAATTTTTAACTTTAAATTATTTTAATGGAACTATTCACCGCCGCTAATAATAGAAAAAGGAAAGTCATAAGATACTGGGTTCATCCTTTTCTTCACATATACTGTTCCACAATGTACCTTTCAATGTTTCGCGCCCGCGGCGCCTTATAGTATGTGAATTAGTTGATTAGATGATAGAATTAATGAATTAGTGAACTGACATCTATCTAGCGCTCTCCGAATCCACAAGGTGCGTCGAGTTGACTCGGTAACTCGAGTGCAAGCGGACTGGAGTAAAATTTATTTTCACCCGAGTACCGAGTTCCACAGATTCACTCGATTGAATCGAGTGAAAACAGAGTTCAAGTTGCATCACTACTTTAAGAATAAAGTCCACAGACAGTGTAATTGTAATATACTTCAAAATAATTTTTAGTAGTAAACTAGCAAAATTAATTAATAGCTAAAAAGTTTATAGGTGTTTGTTTACAAGACAATAAAATAAATATTGTCTCATCGATGCACAAGTGTTTAACATATAATGGATAATATCTATTTTTCCTTTTTATTTTTTTGTGGTCGCATGGTAAAATTGCCAATGACATTCGAAATTGAAAAATGAAAACTAATGAGTTTAGTTAACTAATATAAGAGTATGTATCACAGAACACAATTACTCTCTAAGGTATGTATGTAATACAAGAGCTTACTTTTATACCTAGAATTTTGGAAAATCTAAATAAGATCTATAATTTATGATGAACTACCTAAAAAAATGACAAACAAAGGTCTTAGAACCTTATTAGTATGTTAAAAGTTACAAAGTATTAAAGTTTTATGTTATTAATAAAATCTAGATTAAATAATAGATAGAATAAATACATAAATGAAGTTTTTCTGTATGTTATAAGAAAATTAGAATCTATGGGTCGAGGGATTTAAAGATTTCTCTATTTGATGTAGCTTCATCGGATTTGAAGAGCGATTCATTTAACTGCATTTAGGTATAAATACCTTATGTATTCAGCAAGTTGCTCCATAAACTTGACAATACCAAATGGCACCAAACATGGATCCTGAATTTATGCCAGCCATAGTCGATAGACAGTATAGATAGTACATATATTTATGTGTAAATAAGTACTTATTACTTGTACTAGAAGCAAATATACAGTTTGCATAAGTATTGTAACTTAGTAAAGCCATTTTTACTTGTGTAATGGTTATATCCTTGTTGATCAGATGCTTCTATTATCCTTAGACTGATGTGTTGTTAACTCTGCAGAAGGAATATTATTTTGTCATCTACTATCAGATAATTATTATAAAAATAATATCCTTTTCCCCTAAATGAAACTAGTGAAAATAAGAAATCAGACAACTTTTACATAGTCAAATATTGTTGATGTAAATCCATAACTACTATTTGTGTATTTGATCATTTATGGAGCTGATTAATGGTGTATATTTTATAATAATTTCCTATTTATTTAACATACAGGCAGAGACAACAAAATACTGACAGAAATATGGAAATGTAGTTTATTGACATTGAAGTACAGTTTATATATTGTCTTATACAATATTCATTAAATTTTTTCAGGTGGATCGCTTAGAATAAATGTGTATGTCTTGTAGGCTGAAATCTTGCAGAGCTGCTCGTAGGCAGAGACAAAAGTATATGGATATTGAATACAACAGTCTTATATCATATCTCACAACATTGATAATATCCTTCCGATTCATTATTATCAAGTTATTTTGAAAATATCTTTTGAAATGATAATGACTGACAATAATAAATACAATTAAATTATACATGTGTTTTTGTTATCCTTACACAACCTGATTAAAACATCTTACTTCATATTTATCAGTGTGTAATAACATAGATAAACATGATATTACCTAGTCATTTTGGCTTTAATGGTGTTTGGGGTATGATAACTAATCAGTTTATATATTTTAAAACAAAGTTTACACACTGCACCTTTACTAATCAACCAAAACATATTAAAACAAAGTCTTGACACCGCACCTGTCTGTCTGTCTGTTCCACTATTAGATTACACTATAGACTGCTTTGGAAATAATTACAACAATATGTGCAGTGGCATTTTACTTTGTGTTTTATCCTTATACAACCAGTTCAAAACAGCTTTCTTACTTTATAGCATTTAAAGGTAATATTATAAATAGACATATTATTATATTCATCTTGGCTTTAATCATATTTATTTAATTACTGTAACGGTGTGTGTGATGTATATTCACAAATCAATTAATACCTGTAAAAAATAGTCTCCACACCACGTTTGTTTGTCCGTGCACTGTTTTGCCGGAACTGCTAAAAGGATTTTCCATCTATCTTAAAATATCTATAATTGCTGAATGTACCTACAACTTTGTTTAATAATATTAATTATTAAGCTATTCTATTCTATATACACTATTCTAACTCATAATATCGGTGAAAACTACTAGAAAATCGCTTTTATTTCATTGAGGTTCACTAAAATTCGTGGTGGGCCCATTCTCCATACAAAAAGAAACTGTCTCCTTTCCAGAAACAAAACGTTGAAACCAAAAACGTACTGTGCTTTCTTTTGCGACACCAGCGCCGTACACATCATTAATCCTTCGAGCTGTTTCTGCAGCACTGGTACCACGGTAGAACTCGTACTCGTAAATATACCGATATTTCATGTTTTACATTGTGCGGTAATAAGCGACGCCAAAGGAAAAAACAAATAAGGAAAAAACAAATGAATGACTGTTTTCAAAACTCAAATGTACCAGCTAAATTAATTTATAAATTTGAATTTGGAATTCTTAACCAAAGAGGAGATATTTCAGATCAAAGTGGTCAGTACGACAAAACGCTAATTTCATATGAAAGGACCTAATATATACATATATGTATGCTCGGTCCAGAAATGTCAAGAGAAATATGGTTCTCCCATTGTAGTCTTATCCTCAAAGATCTATGAATTTCTAAATTAAAGTTAAGTAAATCGATTTTAAAGTCGTATATTATTGGTGCATATAATATATTACAAGTTTTAATAAAAATATTTCATCCTATTCAACCGTATTCAAAAATATAATTGTAATTGGCGCTTTTTTCTATTTGAAAACTTGATCTTCTTTGCACAACAATTAGAAAATATAAGAAGGATCAAATGTATATTATAATTATTTCAGTCATTTTCTATTTTACATATAATGAAAATCCCATATAGATAGGACAAATTACGTTGTGTATGGTATATGTATTATGTACTAGTATGATATTTGATAACTGATAATATTTTACCCCTTTATATTTTTCAAAGTAATATTTTTAAGCTGAAAGTGTTTATTTAGGAGTAATATGTATTATGTTTCCAGAATACTTTCCCAATTTGTCTGTGTCAACACAGGACGCTCCAACAAGAAATATTTAAGGTTCTTAACTTGGAAATATAAAGTGTAAAGCCATAAAAATAAACCGTGTAAAGTTATAATAGGTCGGGGAAAAAGTTTCTTCGTATTTTGCTTGTATAAAATTTAAGAAAACTCCCTTTGGTTGTACTGTTTGTATCTTGCTGGTTTTAATATCAATAGATATAGGACATTAAAAAAAAGAAAAATAAAAAGTAAAAAAAAACACTTTCCGGCCTCCGATCGATTTTCTGTCCGCCAAAATGAGTGAATCTAACGAAGAAATTCAAGTTATATTACAAAAAAGGGGGAAAGTGCGACTCAATCCGCGAAAAAATTTTTTGACGTTTAGGATCTAATGCGGTGTCAGTAAGAGTAGCACATACAAAGTTAGTTCAAGCGTTTTCAGTTCGGGAATTTTGTCAAAGATGTAGCTCGCTCTGGTCGCCCTCATAAGGATAAAGTCGATACCGTTTTTGAAAAGTGGAGTAAGATTGGCATATTAGTAGTACGACATAACCGAGGAATTGAGAATTAACCTCAAAACAGTTTTGACCCAATTGAAAAAGTCTGGATATAAAAAAAGCTCCTTATATAGTCCTGATATTGCACCCTCAGATTTTCTCCTGTTTCGGTTTCTTCTGAATTCTTTGGGTAGTGTTAGGTTAACATCAAGAGAGGACTGTCAAAACTACTTGTCGCATTTTTTTAAATCAAAAATCTTAAGATTTCTATAGCAACGGGTTTATGTCACTACCTACAAGATGGCAACAAGTTATCGAACAAAATGGCACATATTATATATTATAATTAAAGGTACTTAAACTTTGAAAAAAATATCTTGAATTTGTATATAAAATACGAAGAAACTCTTTCCCCGATCGTATATAATGTAAGTTTCTAAACTTAGGCGATTACTGTAAATCTATACATATGGTTATGAAGAGATTTTTGTTTGTTTGTTAAAGCGTTTGTGCACGCTGATCTCCAAAATGGCTGAAAAAATTAGAAGCTGTTTTCAATGATGTTTTAAAATAAACTAGAAATAAAGTTTTGCGTTCGTTTCATTTAAATTGGTTGAACAATAAACGAAGAAATATATATATTTTTCGGCAAAAAATAGCAGATGACCTGAAAATAAAATAGAAATGTGTCTCACGCAAAATCAGTGTGACACGTGCACAATAGTTATAAACATAGTATATTCTAAGTCTATGATTCTAAAGAAGAAGTGCTGATCGGTTGTTTTATCAGCTTGCGTTGACCAAACGATTTGACATGTAAACATTTGGGTATGAGATATTTAACTGTATATTTTTCACTGCCCCATATCATCTCGTGGGTGTCGTACAGGGCGACAGATGGAAATGTATGGGAGGTGGAAGCATCTTCCTGTTAACAATACAAAATAATAAAAACCGCGATTGATGAACCGGCTGCCTAGCGTGGCACCTATTGCAAATATGTATTTTCGTTCTGATGATGATGATAATTATACTTAATACAGAACAGTTATGTATATAACTAAGATGTCGTTATATCGAAGTGCTGAAGTGTTTGGTACAGTAGGGCAACGATGGCTATCCGAGTACAGAACCACAGTACGAAACTTATCCAACTAGTGAGATGTGTAAGAAATAATGAAGTTATATCTTCGAAACTCTTCACTGCCGAATTGAAAAACGATTTAAAGCTACTGTACTGGAAAGGATAGGGTATTAACGTCAAAAAGTAGTAAGGTTAATAGTATGTACATCACTCACCTTCAATTTGCCGACAATACAGTTTTTATATTAGAATCTTTGGAGGAATTGAGGAGTATGCTCAAAAACCTCAATAGTGCCTTTTAACGAATAGTTTTAAAAAGGTACATGGACAAAACAAAGGTCATGTGTAACGTTCATGTCACGCCTATGATGGTAGTTTTTGGGAGCACTACGCTCGAAGTTGTCGACGAGTGTGTTTACCTAAGACAAATAGTCCGACTAGGTAAGTCCAACTTTGACCAAGAAGTCAATCGACTTGACTTGGCAGTGTCCGGGATATTAAGATATCTCCTCGTCATACGTATACCTCAAAACTTGAAAACAACCAGTGCGTGTTGCCAGTGATGACTTATGGATCTGAGACGTTTTCCTTCACTACTGGTTGTATGATGGCTCAAGGTCGTAAGCATGCTATGGAGCTATGCTCTATGCCCGCGGTTTCTCTGCATGATAGACTTAGAAATGAGGATATCCGCAACAGAACCAGAGTAACCGACATAGCCTTACGAATTAGTAAGCTGAAGTGGCAATCGGCCATATTGTTGCTCGAAGAACCAACAACCCCTGAGGAGTAAGAGTTCTAGAGTGGCAGCCTACCGAGTAGTACCGGCAAGTGAAGTGTAGGGCGGGCCCTACTAGATGGAGTGACGACCTGATAAGATAAGCAAGTCGATGGATGCAGGTGGCTCAGGATCGTGCCTTGTGACATTCCTTGTGGGAGGCCTATGTTCTACAGTGGATATTTGAATTGATACGTAAATGATGATGTTTGCGCATATGAAATAAAGCATAGCTAGTAGCTAAATAAAAATAAAAATAAAGTACTGCTGTACATATAATGCTTTTAATTTGTATTTTAAATCAGATTTTTCCAAAGAGTATTTTATAATATATTATATAATTATATAGATCTTAAAATACTTTTAACACTAGAAAAACAAATATTATATTGTATAACTTCTCCTTTTTCGTCATTACCAGCCTATGATATTCAACTGATGAACATGGGCCTTCCTGTTATAGAAACAAACTAGCTGTATGGCTTATTAAATTTAAAAAAAAATTAGACTTAATTTTGGCTTAATAATTTTGACGGCTCCGTATCGCAGTGCAAGTGCAATGTCGGGGATTTGAATCCCACACAGAGCAAGTGTTTGTATGGTCTACAAATAATTGTTCCAGGCCTGATTGTGTGTTCTAATGCAATTTATGAATGTTAATCGCCTTCACGATACATGAGAAAATCCTACTGCGGGGTAACGCTTTTATAAAGAAGAAAAATATTCTCAATAGCTTGCAATGTGCCCTTGACCTTACCCTAATAAGTAGAGTAAAAGCCTGTACTTAAAGTATAAAAATTATAAAATAAAAGTGAGCTCTTATAAAATATCTTCTATTTCACAATTTCTGTACCATTTAGGCCTTGGAAACTATCAGAAATAATCACTTTGAGCGTATTCCAACACACACGATCTAACTGGTAGAGCTAGTCTGCAGATATATTATGACTGTAGCAAGTATGGGTCATCTCAACCGGGGTATGACTACGCTCTCACAGAATACCAGCGTAAAATAGCAACTTAATGCTGCTGTGTTTTGTATGGTGAGTGTAGAGAACAGGAGACCTTTTTTACTGGATACGAGGCATTCTATCATAGTCCTCAGGGTGAGAACGTATCTGCATTTTGATTCTTAATGATGTCAATAAAATTATAAAATAATTGTTTAATTCATGTTATTATTTGGAAGTTCTTAAAAATTTTAATTAGCCGTTCAATCTATATATATAAATATAAAGGAACAGATGTTTGTGCCTATATTTCACTCTGCAGCCAAAACTTCAAATCGAAGACGAATAATGTTTTTATTTGGTAGTAGTTACAAGTCTCCTATCGTGCACTATGGGGGTTGCGGGTCGATTGCTATAGGGTTTAAAATATACGGGGGTTGAATAAAGTTATCTTCAAAACTGCGGTACTATAATTAGTCGAAAACATTCTGGATTGTTCTAAAAATTTTTAGAATGATCTCGAAAGTTATCTAATATATTTAAATATTCTGAATTAGATGAAACCGAGTCTAATCAGTCCAGAACGTTCTAGATTGTTCTAAAAATTTCTAGAATGATCTGAGAGTTCTCAAATATATTTCAATGTTTAAAATTACTTGAGGTAATTCTAATTGATCTAGAACGTTCTAGAATGTTCTAAAAATTTCGAGAATGATCTGGAAAGAGCCAGAAAGTGTTTAAATATTTCTAATTAGTTTAAAATATTTTCAATCGGTCTAGACTGTTTTGGATTGTTCTAAAAGTTTTGAAAATAATCCGGAAAATTCTAATATCTGTATATCCATATCTCGAAAATTTTAAATAACATTCAATGTTTTAAAATTATTTGAAAATTTATTATTATCATTATAGAATAATCTAGAATGTTCTTGACTGCCTGGAATGCTCTTAACTTATTTAGAATGACTCATATAACTTATAAATTATTCTTATTGGCCTATAGTGTTCTAGATTCTTCTATTGACTTTACGAATAATCGAAAAAAGAAGAACTTTCCAAAACATTTCCGATATTTTCGAATAGTTCAGAATTTTTTTTGAGTAGTGGAGGTAGTTTTGAATAGTATATAAGACGAAACGCGAGGCACCTGTTCTTCAGTTGGTTTTCTATAAGAAGAAGTGTACATCTCACGCAAAGTAAAAAGTGCAAACAGGTAGTGCAAAGTAAATATTTGCCGTGTCAAAAGTTAAAATATTAAAAACGATGCCAAAGCGTAAAAAATTATTTTCGCGTTCTCGATCCATATCAAAAAGACATAAATCAGCGCGGCAAAATGAACCTATAGAAGAAAGAGAAGAGCGTCTGGAACTGGAACGAGAAAAATTACCATCGTCACGGATATAATCTGACCGAAAAGCAGATTGAGGATTACAGAGAAACACATCGAATTAAAGAAAGATCACGGAGAAAAAGAGAAACAAGGGCCCAAATTGATACACGAAAGCAATCTAGAGAGAGAAAGAGTAACACTCAACAACACGAACATTTGGCGGCTTAAGTATTGGACACAACTGTACGTGCGGTTCGTGAAAAACGTCAAAGAAGTTACAGTCTTGACCACAAAGCGTTTCATTACAATTCCACTAGGAATTATAACGAACATCCAAGTATAGTAATTGGAGGAATAGATCAAATATGTAAATTTAGTATAGCAAAAAAATTCATAGGAGAAATGCCAAGTATTTGCTGCCTAAGCGGTAAAATTAATTAACCTGAATCAAGTTCACCACCACCGATATTTTTGGAATGAATGAAAGGTGAAACACAAAATTCAAAGTTTTTACAAAAAATTTGAAGTTACAATGCATGTTTCCAAATGACTTCGTTTGGAGCAATTGTAATAATCGTTAAACAAGGATTCAATCCAGTGTTAAGAGTCCAAAGACAAATATATCATAAAATTGGATCATTATTATCACTTCCAAATGAATCACCGAAGTGTTTTCAAATTTACTTCATAGGAAATGAAGAAAACGAAGTCGACCAAAGGATAACAATTTTTTCAGGATTATGTCAAGATATAATTTTTGATATACAGCGTTTTCTTCATGAAAATAGTAAGTTAATAAGAATGTTTAAGACTGCAATGGAAAAAATGGTCTCGGATAATTACAAAGTAATAATTCGAGTAAATAAAAAACCGATTGGTGAGCATGAAAAACGGTTTAGTGCACCTCAAGTGAATGAAGTAGCGGTAGTAACGGTTAACAATGAAAGCAGTTATACGGATATTGTGTCTCAACGAAGAAATAATAAGTAAGTTAGAACGTATTGCGGAAACTCATCACATGTATGATGCCTTGCAACATCCTTTGATATTTTGGCAAGGCGAAGATGGTTACCACTTTTATATTCAGAAAATTGATCCCCAAACGAATCAACTACCTAATAAAAAAGTTTTATCTCAGGAATATAAAATAATATATATAACATATTCTAAATATAATCATATACTCAACTGTCGGCAATTATTTCTACAGTTTTTTTTATAGTGTAGGGGCAAACGAGCATGCGGCTCACCTGATGGTAAGTGACTACCGCTGCCCATGAATAACTGCAACACCAGGGGAATTGCAAGTGTGTTGCCGGTATTTAAGAAAGGAGTAAGCACTTTTCTTGAAGGTCCCTCAGTCGTATCGGTCCGGAAAAATCACCAGTGGTAAGCAATTCCACAAAGAGGTTGTGCAAGGAAGAAAACTCCTAGTAAAACGCACGGTGGTGGACAGCCAAGCATCCAGATTGTGTGGATGGTATCGTGAGTTTTGTCGCGATGTGCGTTCTTGAAATTTGGCGGCTGAAATTATTCCGAACAATTCCTCAGAGCACTCCCCGTGGTAGATGCGATAGAAAATGCAAAGGGATGCAATACACAGCGCCAGTGAATCGAGCCGATCAGAAAGAACATGGTCGTTAACGACTCGAACCGCTCTGCGCTGGATGCGATCAAGTGGAAGAAGCTAGCACTGGGGTGCCCCGGCCCAGAGATGAGAACAGTAATCCATGTAAGGCCGAACTTGCGCGTTGTAAAGTTGCATGCGATGTGCCGGCATGAAATACTGTCTCGCTCTGTTGAGCACGCCAAGCTTTTTAGAGGCCAATTTGGCCTTCCTTTCCTAGTGAGCACGAAACTGCACACTATTCGATATGTCGACGCCGAGGATTCCGATGCTAGCTGAGGCAGCAAGGGGAGTGCCTTGAAACTGAGGAGATACGACAAAGGGGTTCTTTTTAGCGGTAAACTTGTGTCTTTTGGGAATCGAACTGGACTAGATTTAGTCGCCCCAATCCGATACTTTGTTCAGCTGGTTATCCTCAAGGTACTTCATGAGCTGGCAGTTTATAATGGACTCCATTATTTTGGAGAAAAAGAGGTGATTGCGATAGGCCTGTAGTTGGACGGGTCTGAGCAGTGGCCTTTTTTAGGGATCGGGTGGATCAAAGCTGTCTTTCATGAATTTGGGACTACGCCTTGGGAGTAGGAGTACCGGAAAAGACGCATTAAAACCGGTGCCAACTCCGGAACACACGTCTTCAGCACAATGGGAGGGACTCCATCAGGCCCACTCGACTTGCTGACGTCCATGGAGAGGAGTGCTTTGCGCTCTTGGAGATCTTTGAAGTGCCTTGCGCTTTGCTTTGCTAAGATAGAATGCCTCTTTTCCAGTAAAAAGGGTCTCCGGTTCTCTACACTCACCATACGAAACACAGCAGCATTAAGCTGCTATTTTACGCTGGTATTCTGTGAGAGCGTGTTCCTTCCCTGGTCGAACCGACCGACCCATTCGTGCTACAACTATACTATTAATATAGCTGCAGCATGGCTCTACCACGTAAAATATAATGGTTGCGTCAAGACAGAAAAATTTACGATAATCAAGTCACAGCTTCCAAGTCAGCTTCTATCAATTAAAAACAAATTTAGAAACCACTAATTCAAGTGGATATCTGATTTTAAAATTTTCCTTATACACAGTTACACATATGTAACACACAAAAAAGAGTTAAATAAAACATCATCTCATTTCGTGGGTTTCTCTTTCATTCTCGTGGGTAACGTAAGAGGTAACTGTAAGAATTATTATAATATAATTCTTATGATTACCGATAGATAGCAGCGTAACAATGCTGTATCTCTAGACGTGAAATACTTTATGAGAAGTAGCTGCAAGGGTCCGAGATGGCTGGTACTGTTGAATTGGTGCGATAAATCCAATGTAGGTTAATTGCATACATTAAATAATAGGAATGAGGTTTAAAAAATTGCAAAATCTGAGATTTTTATGACAATTCTTAAGTACAAATGTTTACTAACTCAATTACGAGCAAGATCAATTGTCCTGAAGATATATGTTTTTCTCTTGATATAGCTCCATTTAAGGTAAATAATTAAACCGTTTGCTTTATTATTCAAACACTTTTAAGTTAATAACTTACTTACTTAACTTAAGAGTATTAAGATATTTACAAACGTTATCCGAAATTTCATCGAAAATTTTCTCTTTCGTTGAAAGGTTATCCAAAAGTGGATCTAAAATTTGATAACCTTTGGAAGTGCCCTAACACGATGAATCCGGCCAAGTATAAATTGAGAAAAAATAATCAATGAAATTAGCTTTGTATAATACGAAGTTTAGCCTATTCATTAGCAAGTTTTAAACATTATACTTTCTAAACGTAGTGCAATAAACTTGTAACGAGGTTATGTCTCAACATAAAACGTATAAAACAATTTTGCATATAATTTTACATAAACAATGATATTTATCTTCAAAAAAGAAATCAATATTATCTGAGATATTACCGTATTTAATTTATACCCACTTATTTGGTGCCGAAACTTTCTTTATATTTTTTATACTAGATTATGGGTGAAAAACGAGCACATGTTCCACCTGGTAATAATTAGATGCTGTGGCCCATATACATCTACATTTATCCTCGAATAAGAATCAAAAAGCAGATGCGTTGTCCCTACAGTGAATAGACTTAATATTCAAGTCTATGCCCCTGTGAACTAAGATGGAATGTCTCGTTTCCAGTAAAAAGGGTCTATAGTTCTACCTCGAAAACATAATTTGTATATAAAAAAAGATATTTTATAATATCGGTATCCTCTTATCTGGCATAAGTGAATCCAAATGTATCTTTAAAATAATTCACTAATTAAACAAGCTTATAGTAACTTCCATTTGGTTAAAATTATTACTAAATTATTAACGGTATGTAAGTGTGCTGCGCACACACACTTGTATATACTTAGTAATATTGTACCTATCTACCACATACATGTATACTTAGTAATTTTGTACCTCTCTACTTAGTATTAAGAATTGCAGTCAGTAGCTAGTTGCCCACCAACTGTATTGCGCGTTCCTATCCTATAAAATAAATATGGCGTAAAAATAACTCTATCTTTCATTATGGTCACCCGTAGGGACCCTTATGGAGTCAGCTCCTAAACTGGTGACCCCGACGTGATGTTAACACAGTAGTGGGCAATTTTCGCGTGTGTTGTGATCGGACGGACAATTTATATTAGTAACATGAGTGTGCCGCTTCCGCCACCGCCACAGAACGTGCCGCTTGTTAACGTGCCACTCGTCCAGGACATCCAGCCGCCCGCGCCACCGCCCATTATGGCGCCAGGTGTAGATTCAGTGTCTCTACATTCCCGGCTCTCGGACTTTTGGACGGACCAGCCGCACGTGTGGTTCGTGCGCACAGAAGCTATCCTCACACCTCAGAGGATGAGCGATGAGGCGAAGTTTGACCTGGTCGTATCCAAGCTGAGTAAGGAGGTCATCGCGCAAGTGACATGCATATTACTAAATCCGCCTCCTACCCACAAGTACGACACACTTAAAGCTCGGCTGCTCCACATCTATGAGGAGTCAATGTCGAGGCAGATCGAGAAGCTTATGAGCGAGCTAGAGCTGGGCGAGCAAAAACCATCCCAGCTGCTCCGTCGGATGCGCGAGCTCGCTACTGACAAGGTTCCTGATGAAACCTTCGCGTGCTGTGGCAGAATCGTCTTCCGACACAGGTGCGAGCCGTACTCACCGTGTCCGACTCCAAGGACTTGGACAACCTAGCAGCAGTCGCAGATAATGTCATGGAGGCTGTGCGGCCTTCCTATGCCGCCGCCACTACCTACGCCGCGCCAGCGCCAGCATCTACTGCTGCCCTTTACTTGGCCCTGTTAAGGGCTGAGGTGGCTAAAATAAAGGCTACCGTGGACCAGATCGACCAGCGGAGGTCGCGGTCTCGCGCGCCTGATCGCAACCGTCATCGTTCGCAGTCACGGCGCCGTAGCGGTTCCCGCCGGCCCCGGAAGGAGAACTACTTATGCTTCTACTACTACCGGTTCAGAGAAAAGGCCAACAAGTGTATGGAGCCGTGCGCGTGGAAACCAAAGCAGCCGGAAAACTGAGCAGCGAGGTACAGTCCGAGGATCTTGAGGTCTGTACCATTTTTCCAGTTGATCGTTTTTGTGTGTCAGATAGTAACTCTGGGCTTAGATTTTTAGTAGACACGGGTGCCAATGTGTCTGTTTTACCAGCCGTGAGAAAAAATCGTGCAAATCAGTGCAGTGAATATAAATTATACGCAGCTAACGGTAGTGAAATCGCAACTTACGGTACCAAGACACTAGTGTTAAGCTTAAACTTACGTCGACCTTATCGTTGGGAATTCGTGGTAGCAGATGTCAAACAACCAATTTTGGGCGCAGATTTTTTAGCGTATCACAGGTTATTAGTTGATTTAAACGCGCGTAAATTAATAGATAAAACCACAGAATTGAATGTTTCGGCATCTGTTGTCAATGTATCTCAACCTAGTATTAAAACTATTGATTTGAATCATCCGTATCAAGATTTATTGTTAAAGTACCCGGACATTACTAAACCGGCGTCATTCCGAGAAACCGCGAAACACGATGTCGTCCACCATATCGAGACCTCTGGTCCGCCCATGCACGCGAAAGCGCGCCCTTTGCCACCCAACAGGTATAAAAAGTTTAAAGAAGAATTTCGCATCATGCAGGAACTGGGCATCTGTCGTCCTTCGAAGAGCGCTTGGGCTAGTCCACTCCATGTAGTTCCTAAAAAGAATGGAGATATTAGACCTTGTGGGGACTATCGCCAGCTGAATGCTATCGCCAGCTGAATGCGATAACAAAGCCCGACAGATACCCGATTCCTCGCTTGAATGACTTTACTTTTATTCTCCCGGATAAAAAGATATTTTCAAAATTAGGCATCAATAGAAGTTATCATTTTATACCTGTCGCGCCAGGTGACGTGGAGAAAACTGCTATCATAACAACATTCAGGCTTTTCGAGTTTCCTCGAATGACCTTCGGTTTACGGGGAGCAGCGCAAACCTTCCAGCGATTTATGAATTCCATTTTACAAGGGCTTGATTTTGTCTTTTGTTATTTAGACGATTTACTTATCGCTAGTGACAACGAAGTTCAACACAGGCAACATTTAGAAATAATTTTCAAAAAGTTTAATGAATATGGAATTTCAATTAATTTGGCAAAATGTCGTTTCGGACAAACTAAACTAGAATTTTTGGGACACGAAATTAGTACCGATGGTGTCAGGCCGTTGCAAGATAAGGTTCAGGCAATTGGGGAATTTCCGAAGCCGAAAACTGTTTCAGAGCTAAGACGTTTTCTCGGCATGGTCAATTTATATCGAGCTCATCTCCCCAATGCTATTTTATATCTAACGGAATTAAATAAATATCTTAAAAGCTCGAAGAAAAATGATAAAACTCCATCGTCTGGACTGATAGTGCGAACGAAGCATTTACGCAATGTAAGGCAGGTCTCACACAGGCCGCTACATTGACGTACCCTAGAGTGGATTCCGCACTCGCTATAATGACTGACGCATTTAATACATGCGTTGGAGCAGTTTTGCAACAAAAAGAAGGTGATAGCTGGAAACCATTGGGTTATTTCTCAAAAAAATTGACCACCACCCAACAGCGATATAGCACCTACGATCGCGAGTTACTCGCTATATACTTAGCTATAAAACATTTTCGGAAATTATTTGAAGGTCAAGAAATAACCGTGTATACGGACCATAAACCTTTAACTTTTGCATTTCAAAAGGTAGGACGCGATGAAAGCGAAACGCCTCGGAGAACGAGACATTTAGCTTTCATAAGCGAGTTCACTACAAATATAAAACATATAACCGGTAAGAATAACATTGTAGCCGACACCTTATCACGCGTCGAAGCCGTGATTATGCCAACTGCGTTGAATTTCGATGACATAGCAAACAGCGTAGCGATAGTTATATTACGAATGTTATGTCTGGTTTAAATACCGATAATATTTTGTTAAAGGAACTGGTTATACCTATGTTAGACAAGCCTATTTTTTGTGAGATGTCTACTGATATAGCTCGTCCGTACCTACCGGAAAAGTTTCGACGCCTACCTTTTGATAGTTTGCATAATTTGAGCCATCCTGGAATTCGTTCTACACGAAAGATGTTAGCTAAAAAGTATTTCTGGCCGAGTATGAATCGTGATGTTTCTTTATGGGCAAAAATGTGCATACAATGTCAACGTTCCAAAGTTAACAGACATACGGTATCGAATTTGACTAAGTTTCCGGAAGTAGATCGATTTGAGCATGCGCACATCGATATCGTTGGCCCTCTTGAGATTTCACCAGATGGTTATAGATACTTACTCACGATAATTGATAGGAGGACTAGGTGGGCCGAAGCTTTTCCGTTACACAACATTACGGCAGAAACTGTTGCCAAACATTTATATGAGGGTTGGATTTGTTGTTACGGTTGCCCGATGAAGTTAACTAGCGACCAAGGTCGCCAGTTTGAGAGTAGTCTTTTTAACCAGCTGTTAAAAACGATGGGGGTTAATAGAATTCGAACTACTCCTTATCACCCACAAAGCAATGGCGCAGTCGAACGTTGGCATCGTTCTTTAAAGACAGCACTTTCGGCTCGCCTGTCACATGGGTCTTGGGTGGAAGAGCTACCCACAGTATTACTGATGCTTCGCGTGGCCGGCCGCAGCGACTCTGGGGTTAGCGCCGCCGAGTTAACTTTCGGACGAAACTTACTTCTACCAGGAGACTTTTATGACAGCTCTTCGAACAACCGTAACGTCAACGACTATTGTTTAGTAGATAAGATTAGAGATACTATTCGTAGTTATAAGCCTACATCTGACGATTCACGTAACTGTAAAAGTTTTTTTGTGCACAAAGACTTACCTAACTGTGAATATGTCTTTGTTCGGGACGATTCAATACGTAAACCTTTGAAACCACCCTACGACGGTCCATATCGCGTGATAAAAAGGGCTTCAAAGGTTTACCTAATTCAGTTACCCGATAGGCAAGTACATATTTCTATTGACAGATTAAAGCCTGCATATGTGTTTAAGGAATGCGATGGTAACATAGCAACGCCACACAGCAGTAACGCTGACAACGCAGCGGATGTGGTGCATGCGCAGGTACGGTTCGCGTTACCGCCGCCCACGCCGGTGACGTCGTCGTCGCCCGGCCCTAGCAACCCGATAACCGTGAAAACAACGCGGAGTGGTCGCATTGTTAAGTTACCTTCACGATTTAATATAAGTTAGTTTTAACATAAAATATATGTTATACAATTACATGTTTAGATTATAATCAGGTTAGTAACTATATGGATGTGAAAGTATTATTTGCATTGTCAGGTGCAGAATATTTTCATTCAGAATATTCAAGTTACATTATTTAAGTTGAATGCAATTTTAAATGTATTGTGTTTTGTATTTTGCGTGTACTGCAGTTTCATTTAGGTTTAGGTAGTTAGTTTAGTTATAATGTAATAAGTGTTTGTATAGTTTTAAGTTTTTTGTATTCATTTTTTTAATATTCTTTTTATATTTTTTTGTATTCTTTTTTTATAAAGGGGGAAGTAATGTAGGTGTGTGCGCACACACACTTGTATATACTTAGTAATATTGTACCTATGTACCACATACATGTATACTTAGTAATTTTGTACCTCTCTACTTAGTATTAAGAATTGCAGTCAGTAGCTAGTTGCCCACCAACTGTATTGCGCGTTCCTATCCTATAAAATAAATATGGCTTAAAAATAACTCTATCTTTCATTATGGTCACCCGTAGGGACCCTTATGGAGTCAGCTCCTAAAGTTATAAATTATTAAATATTTATACAGCCTGAGTATATATTTAACGTACATATACTCGATTCTGATATTGATGATGATGATTATGTAATAAAAATAGGCTTAGAATCGTTCGTACTGTTAGTTGGGAAAAGGAATGGGAGACTCATTGACAGTGTGTATATTACATTTAATTACAACACATTATAACAAAAACCACTTAGAGCTACATTCAGACCCCATAGCTAAGGTAGGTAGCAGGTAGGCGAAGTATAGGGCGACCCCCCACTAGATAGAGTGACGACCTGGTAAGACATTCAGGAAGTCAATGGATGCAGGTGGCTCAGTACCGTGCTTTGTGGCATTCCTTGGGGGAGGCCTATGTTCAGCAGTGGACTTGTGAAGGGCTGTAATGATGATGATGATGATGACACACTTGTAATTTTGCATAGCTAATAAATGACACCATCGAGTACCACCTTTTAATTCAACATTTCAGTTGCTCGTGAGTTATTAAGGTGAGAAAAGTGTAATTTTTATCACTCACTGACACGCGCATCAAAAACCTAAACCACTCCTTAAAATACTTAAAAATGTAAAACATTACTTAAAGCTTGAACAAATAAAATTTCCTTTCGACACTGAATCGATATTCAGTGTCGACAGGTATTGACAAAGTTATTGGTGTGGTTTAGTATCAAATACTGTACTTGAAATTAACCGCACCAATAACTTTGTCGTCATGTTCACTTACATACACACAAAACACGCACAAACATACGCTCACGCCCGTACACGCACAAAAACGTGTATATTCTTCTAACCTAAAAACCAAAGCATAAGGCTTAAGAGATCTTGAAGCTTGTAGATAAGTCAAAATTTGAACTTTGGAAAATCGGACAAATTACAATTACGAGTATATAATACTGGGAACTTTTATATGTATTTACATAAGTAACAAAAAAAATAATCTACAGTTTGTGTAATTAAAGTTAGCAACCTGTTATTATTTAAAACTAGCTGTGAAAACCCGCTTCGATGAGTTATTTTTTGTCGAATATTTATTCATGTATGTATTTTATTATATATGAATAAATATTCAATTATAGGATAGGTGCCATTTCCATGTTTTAACAGATTTTCAGCAAACTCTGATGCTTCCGGATCTCAAATAATTTATGCTCGCATATTTTCTGTTAATGATAATTTGTCAATATAATCCCAGAACGTTAGTCGCTTCAAAATACGTTTACTTCATCAGCTGGAGTTGATTTTGGAATAACGGGCAGCGTTTTTTGAAAATCTCCAGATAATAATAACAAAATTCCTACCATAATGTTTTATTTTTCCGAATATCTTTTAATGTTCTATTTAACGCTTCAAGTGATTTTCTATGAGCCATTGTACATTCATCTCATATTATAATTGTACATCGCATCAAAACCTGGCCACGCATAGAAGATCTCGAAACACTACAGACTGGAAATTCTTGTTCGGCTATATTTAAAGGCAAACTTAATGTAGAATGTGCCGTTTCTCCACCTTCCATTAGTGTGGCGGCAATTCCTCGCGAAGCCAACGCTAGTGCAATTTTATTATCTGCTCGAATTTTAGCTAAGATCAAATTAATAAGGAAAGTTTTGCTAGTTCCTCTTGGTGTACCTAAAAAAATGATTCCTCCTTAACCCGTTTCAATAAAATTTATAATTGTGTCATATATCATCCGTTTTGTTTGCGTTAATTTTGGTTCACTTTCTTTGATATAACACTGTAATTCTTTCATATTGTAATTAGATTACTTTGATAATTCAAAATTGGTCACATCTAAATTGTTTCTTATAGAAGATTGTACTCCAAGTTCCATCAAACTTTGATAACTTATTGCTAAGCGTCAATCTTCCAAAATTATCAGGGCTACATATAAATATTTTCATTAAAAGTAATATCCATATCAGCATTGTATTTACGCAGTCTGGCCAAAATTTCGTCTTTCATGCTATCTCGAAATTCCAGCCATAGGTTATTTGGGTTTGAAGGAATACACGATGTTAGAATTATAGCAAAAAGTTCTCGTAGTTAATCGGCTCTAGCTGTTTGTGCAGCTTCTCTCATTGTTTGCTTTCAATGGTTATCGTTCTCTAATAAACCACGACGTTGACATGCTTCACGATATTTTTCGCAAATATAACCGTCTACTGTAGGAAGATCTTTAAACGATGTTGATCCACGAACTTCATTATGTAGTAGACGTAAGTATAAACATTCTGCGTTTTTTGAATGAACCGTATATATTCGACCAATGGCATTACCTTTGAATACATCCGTAAATACTTCTACCAGGATCCCTCTTTTTCATCGACAAAATACTCATCGCGATGCATCCCATGTGTAATAACTGGGAACATCCTAATAGAAAAGTGTTCTTGCAAACTGATAATTTTTATACAATTCAAAAAACGCTGTCAAGGTTGTATTCAAGGGTTGCTTTGCAACTTTTTCTGCCGTTTGACTGATAAGATATATTCGTTGTCCATTCTTGAGATGAACTGCTAAAGGGAATACTGCTACTGGGTATCTGTCGTAAATTGGAAAAGCTAAGATACACTAAACTGCTTTATTACTATTGATGTATCGCCTCATTTGATATCTTAAAATTTCGTCATGTCGAGTTTCATCAGTGATTACAAAGACAGCCCTTTGTTAATATACTTACAAACATATTTAATTGACTTTACAGAACTACAACATTCAACGTTTATGTATGCTTGAATCATTTTAGATAACAACGGATTATATGATACAATCCACTGTTTATCAATTTCAACTTCTTCACCTCTAATTTTGATTTTTGCTGTAAATCCTCCCTCACTCGTCGGTCGACGTCTGTATTTAGGATATCCGTCGTCACCCGTTTGGGTTTCACTCAAAACTGATGTTGGACATGTCTTCGAGCATTTGTTATTATTCATGCAGGGAGATTGCATATTTAGTGTTCCAAAGGGACCATGCATCATATTTTTAACAATTATTTCATACAAAATAGGATCTTCAACCGGGTTTGGGATCTCTGACTTAATAACATCATCAATTCGATTTGAATGAATTTTTTCTTTGACCCAAATCAAGTTTTGTGAGTGTGGCAAACCTCTTTTTTGCAATTCTATTGAGTAAATCGAACTAATTACATCTCCAAAAACACAACTCTTTACAATTGCATTAACACATTTCACTTGTATTTGTCTAAGCACTCGTGCAATTATATCATGTCTATCATGTGGCTTTTGTCTATATTGTAACTCATCTTGAATTTCTTTCCAGGATGGATTAGACGTAAACGTAACAAACAAATCAGGACAACCATATATTCTCACATAAGTCATTGCTTCTTGTGCATATTCCTGCATATGTCTCACACACCGCGGGATGGTCGGCGGTGTGTTCCCCCCGTCATCGAGAGTCGAGTTGGATGCAAAGAGAGAGCCTAACAGATCGGCTAATCATAAGAATTATATTATAATAATCCTTACAGTCACCTCTTACGTTACCCACGAGAATGAAAGAGAAACCCACGAAATGAGATGATGTTTTATTTAACTCTTTTTTGTGTGTTACACATATCTGTGTATAAGGAAAATTTTAAAATCATATATCCACTTGAATTAGTGGTTTCTAAATTTGTTTTTAATTGAAAGAAGCTGATTTGGAAGCTGTGACTTGATTATCGTAAATTTTTCTGTCTTGACGCAACCATTATATTTTACGTGGTAGAGCCATGCTGCAGCTATATTATTAGTATAGTTGTTGCACGAATGGGTCGGTTTGACCGGGGAAGGACCACGCTCTCACAGAATACCAGCGTAAAATAGCAGCTTAATGCTGCTGTGTTTCATATGATGAGTGTAGAGAACCGGAGACCCTTTTTACTGGAAAAGAGGCATTCTGTCTTAGTCCTCACGGCTGACAACGCATCTGCATTTAAATTCGCAAACGAAGATAGATGTAGATATCTGTGGGCCACTGCAACCACTTACCATCAGGTGGACTGTGTGTTCGTTTGTCACCTTTATTCAATAAAAAAAACCAACGTCAACCAACACGCATTTAGATTGAGCTCACCAAGTTCTTAGTTTTTTCGTAGGAGCGGCCTCCTAGATCCGGCTCCACACATGGGCCAGCTATGTGAATGCCTCTCCGTTTTCGATGGATAGCCAAGCTTCGGATTCTAATTCTGATTATTTATACGCAAGGTCAGTGCAAGAAGTTGTTCATAATTTATTAATTACATGAGGTAAAATAAACTACATACATACACACGATTATACGCACGCATGTACACGCACGTACACGCAAAATACGCACAAACACATGAACATTCTCCCAACCTAAAAACCAAAGCATACGATTCTAGAAATCTTGGAGCTTGTACTTAGATAAGTCAAAATTTGGTCTTTCAAAAATCGGACCAATATAGATTTAATTTTCAAGCTACTCGTATAGTGAATTTAAAACCTTGATTTTTTTTTCATTAAGCTCTTTATGTAACATTAGATAAACAATTCTTGCTATTATATTTAGATGTACAGGATATTTAAATTTCTTCCATTTGAAAAGTAGAAACGATATCAATTAAAAATATCAAAGTTTGATTACATATATGTGATGGATAGTAAAGGTCAAATGGTTAAAGTAAATTCAAGTTAATTTTGTAGTGTAATTGTCAGTCACCTCTTAGTCCTCACCTCTAATAATATTTGTGGCGGCGTTGTCGTCGCGCCACAAGCGAAACGCTCCAAAGCCTAAGGCCCGGTTTCCACCAAAACAGAGAGGACAGGAGATGGGAGGAGATGTGTTTGAATAAACCAATCCGATTCCGTTATTTCCACATCTCTTCTCCGCTTAGCTTCGGTGGAAATGGATCAAGAGGAGGAAAGGAGATGTCTCATTTTTCTATAGAATTTTGTGCGGCGAGCGAGCAAGCGGCGCGGCAGAGCGGAGAAGTGTCTAGTCGGGCTGCTGGGCGGCACACGCGCTGGTGCATCTATGTTGCCGTCGATAGTTTAAATATTGAAGGATTAATTGTTTTTCTTCAACCTCTAATTCCTCTTCCTCAAGCAAATTCAGATACAACTTTTGTAACGACATGACGTCTTCCTTTCGTAGACAGAACTTGACTGGTTTCGATCTCTTACAGCTCACATCTCCTCTCCGCTATACTTCTCCTTTCCGCTTTGGTGGTAATAACCTGCCAGCTTTGCAGCACATCTCCTCTCGTCTTCTCTCCTCTGCTTTGGTGGAAACCGGGCCTAAATCACGCTTTCGAAGTTCGGAAGTACTCCGGTATATTATATAGAATAGCTCTGTACCACACGGAGCGTTTGCTGATCCCCGGGTTGATCACCTTGCCTAATGAGAGATCTGTTTTCTTATTACGACCATAGTGGTGACCAACAGACGTGATGTGAACACGCAACATGCAACCTTCGGAAACCACAACTTCAAAAGTCATTGTCCACAAAAACTCCTTTCATTCACTCCTAAGAATGGTCTTCTGCAGTCATCAGCTCCTGCAAGTCAGTACAACTTGTCTTTATCTCGACACACTGCAGATATATAATGCAAACTTCTGGGACTTGCTCCGACCCATCGTTTTAACCGGCATCACTTGCGTGTACGTAGTACGGCATAGATCATACACCGGCAAATCATTCGTACCGACGTCATTTGCCCTTTACGCACACAATTTGCATTCCCCACCAGTATTAATGACGTACCGGCAATCAGACTGCACTATCGACCTCTGATCTGAGCATGGGGCTTATGTGGTGACCTGTCGTCGCGTCACAAGCAAAACGCACTGAAGCCTAAATCACGCTATCAAAGTTTTGAAGTATTGCAGTATATTATATAGAATAGCTCGATTCTACCACAAGTAACGTTGGCCGCTCCCCAGGCTGAACACCTTGCCGAAATACTGCTTTATAGAATAGCTCTTTACTACCACTTCTATAGAACAGGGTTCAAACGAGCCTGTTTTTCACCGGTTTGACTGAGTGACTACTGCCACCTATAAAATCTGATGCACTAAAGAAATAATCCCATCTTCATGCCTTGTCTGCTTTTGAAAAAGGAATAATTTATTGAGATTATGAACGTGTGTCTTACGAGAAAGTAATTTTACTGAATGCTGACGTGTTGATTGATACGTGTTGATTTCCATAAGTAGCGACTCGCGCTTTTAAGCATTTGACATTGATATATAGCAGCGTCTAAAGTTTTATATTTAATACATAATTAGCATAATTAATTAAACAAGTATACGCGTATGAGTGTAGTGGCGGTTAAGAATATCCACTACCCCATATCTTCCCGTGGGTGTCGTAAGAGGCGATAGTGGGAAACAAGCAGGAGATGGGCAACAGCATTCTCCTGATAACAGCAATATCACAATAAAAAAATACAAAAAACTTCGGTTGCCAACCCGCTCGCCAAGCGTGGTAACTAAGGCAATATACCCCGCCCCGCCGTTACCATGGTCGCAACCGTAGCCTGGAATAGCGGGGCCACCGGGGACTGGGGACCGTTTCTTCGTAACTTTGTTCATTGGGGGGATTTTTGCTTTTTCTTGGATCGTTACTCACACGCAAGTGTGAGTAACGATCCAAGAGCGAGTCTTATCCGACACTATTCCGAAGATATCCCGGATGTCAGTCTGAGCGAGATTAGAATGGCTCTCCAGCACCTTAAACATGGAAAGGCCCCAGTTGAGGATTGAATTACATCGGAGCTTCTGAAATCGGGTGGAAAACCGGTACTTGAAGTCCTTCAGAAGCTCTTTAATTCCGTCCTCCATGGTGGCACTACTCGGGAGGCGTGGAGCAGAAGTGCGGTGGCCTTGTTCATCAAGAAAGGCGATAACGCTCTCTTGAAGAACTACAGACCGATTTCCCTTCTGAGCCGCGTCTACGTGCTGTTTTCTAGAGTCATTACGAATCGTCTCGCACGCAGACTCAACGACTTCCAGCCTCCCGAACAAGCCGGTTTCCGAAAAGCTTTAGTACCATAGATTACATACGGTGTGTATGTGGTCTATGGTAAATTTTCTTCGGCAAATTGTACAGAAGACAGAAGAGTACAATCTGCCACTTTGCCTTGCGTATGTGGACTATGAGAAAGCCTTTGATTCCGTAGAAATTTGGGCGGTGCTACAGTCCCTTCAGCGGTGCCAAGTTGACTGTGGGTATATCGAAGTGCTGAAGTGTTTGTACAGTAGGGCTACGATGGCTATCCGAGTACAGAACCAGAGTACGAACAGGACAGACAGGGTGACGTTATATCCCCGAAACTCTTCACCGCTGCATTGGAAGACGTTTTCAAGCTTCTGGACTGGAAAGGATACGGTATTAACATCAATGGCGAGTACATCACTCACCTTCGATTTGCCGACGATATAGTCCTTATGGCAGAATCGCTGGAGGACCAAAGCACTATGCTCAATGACCTCAATAGTGCCTCCCAACGGATAGGTCTTAAGATGAACATGGACAAAACAAAGATCATGTTTAATGTCCATGTCACACCTATGCCGGTAGTTGTTGGGGCACTAAGCTCGAAGTTGTTGACGAGTATGTTTACCTGAGACAAATATTCCGACTAGGTAAGTCCTACTTCGACCGAGAGGTCAATCGACGGATTCAACTCGATTGGGCAGCGTTCGGGAAATTACGGCACATCTTCTCGTCAGATTTACCTCAAAACTTGAAAACGAAACTTTACAATAAGTGCGTGTTGTCAGTGATGACCTATGGAACTGAGACGTGGTCATTCACTGCTGGCCGGATGAGGAAGCTCAAGGTTGCTCAGCAAGCTATGGAGAGGGCTATGCTCGGTGTTTCTCTGCGTAATAAACTTAGAAATGAGGATATCCGCAGTAGAACTAGAGTGACAGACATAGCCCAACGGATTAGTTAGCTGAAGTGGCAATGGGCCGGTCATATAACTCGAAGAACCGACAACCGATGGGGAAAAAATATGAATGAAATAAAAACTGCATATATTGCCCCATGAAAAGTAAAAAAGTAGCAGCTTACATACATGTTCCTACTGGGCACAGGCCGCAGAGAGTTTTTGGCCAAAAAAGTGTTCGCTGCGCTGATTCCAACGCGAGATGCCTTCAACTGGGAAACTTCTCAGATATGCACGTTTTCCATCACCGCCGAGAACGTGGTAAATCGACACTTCAAATAGCTATATATGCTATAGTATATAATAATGCTTACGTGCCATGAAATTTAAGTTTTAATCAGTTTGATTACCGCCTTTGATTAAGTATAATCTACTTTCTTTAATTAAAGTATTTTTCCGCAAAAGCCTGTTCATTTACATATACTGATATGAGGTATGAAACCAGGACTATCACAAATATCTTAATATGACACTATGTAAAACTATCTTAAATTACAAACTCATATATTATAAGTCTCATTCAAGGTAAAAAATAAAGTAGCAGCTAATTTACGTCACACTACTGTGCACAAGGCTCCTAATTACTTATAGTGTTTTGTGGGCAGAAAAATATAGTATGCTGTAATGCTTCAATGTATATAAACGATTTTCACATATCCACGACTATTTTAATTACTCAGACCTCTAGATTTCCCCACGAAGTTATTCTTTACCACTTTAGCGGACACGTGTAAGTCAGCACGTGAAATTTTCCATAACAGATTCATCTTCGAGGCGATCGTACACGTTTTGTTCACGTACTATGATGAAATCTCACGGCCCTCGCATTTTTTTAAATACAATTCACAAAATCTGAAACTAAACTTTTGCATGATTGTTGACCACATCTACCTAGTAATTTTTACACATACAACGATGCCACGAACGAATTTTCAATTATTTACATCATATATTTAGCAGCATTCTATTATTTAATTTTATGAGTGACTTACCATTTTAGTTTATTTAGAAGTAAGTAGATGGCGCTATTATTAGATGAAATAATGAAAGCCAAAACTGTACTATCTAGTAAAATCAGCAATAGAAGCAAACATTTATTTATTATATCAATAAGGCATAAAGTGATGTCAATTCTGTGTTTCTGTTAAAAAATACGCCATCAGCGCCGCTAACGGTGAAAAACGATTTAATGATATCGTCATATGACCATATCATGAAATAGCAACATTGTGTTAAGTTATTAATATCTACAAACGATTTCTATTCATTGATTTGTTCAAGCTATATCATGACATGGTCAACAAATAGTGTTAAATATAATGAAATGACCACACCATTTCACGAAATGATAGACTACTTTATGATATAATATGATCAATTCCATGATCTGGCCACGACACATATAGAAATCTCTTTAATAATAATGAAAATTTTGCAATAATTGCAGACAGACCAGTTTACATATAGATTAGTGATTGAAATAAAAACCTTATCAATTTTCATATTTTTGATAGACGTCACTATTATCTATTTAAATTATTACACTTTTAAAATAAAATATTAAAAATACTAAAAAAGAAACGTTACAATTTTTAAATAATGTTAAAAATCTAATTATTTAAACATATAAATGCAAGTTATTTATATTATTTAATTTATTAGTAACTGCAAGCAAAATATACCACTTTTTACAATTGATCATAGATGGCGCTGTTTTGATAACTAAATCGGTGTAGTTTCAAATTATTCTACCAAGGTTATAACTATATTTTAAACTTTATTTGTAAATATGGTATTTATTTGAAAGAAACCCGTCATCCCGCCTATTACTAAGATATAATAGAAAATTAACATCTAAAGGAAGGAAAATACTTAACCTGTTTTTTGAAGTTCCCTAATCGGATAAAAAGTTGCCTTTAAGTTACCCCGGGTTACTAACTACCTACATACAATATTTCATGTAAATCGGTCCAGTAGTTTTTGCGTTAATCCGGAATACACAGAGAGACAGATAGACGGACAGACATGCAAAAATTCAAAAAACCACTAATTTGGCTTCAGAACACTTAAGTTAATCTCCTGGACTTGTTTTTTCAAGAATATATTAGAATTACAGACACGACTTTTCTACAGATTTATTATATGTATTCTAATTTGATTACGTGGAAATCTCATACGCGTCATCATCATCATCATTACAGCCCTTCACAAATCCACTGTTGAACATAGGCCTCCCCCAAGGAATGCCACAAAGCACGGTCCTGAGCCACCTGCATCCATCGACTTCCTGCATGTCTTACCAGGTCGTCACTCCATCTAGTGGGGGGACGCCCTACACTTCGTCCGCCGGTACGAGGCCGCCACTCGAGAACCTTTTTTCCCCATCGGTTGTCGGTTCTTTGAGCTATATGGCCGGCCCATTGCCACTTCAGCTAACTAATCCGTTGGGCTATGTCTGTCACTCTAGTTCTTCTGCGGATATCCTCATTTCTAAGTTTATTACGCAGAGAAACTCCGAGCATAGCCCTCTCCATAGCTTGCTGAGCACCCTTGAGCTTCCTCATCCGGCCAGGAGTGAATGACCACGTCTCAGTTCCATAGGTCATCACTGGCAACACGCACTGGTTGTAAAGTTTCGTTTTCAAGTTTTGAGGTAAACCTGACGAGAAGATGTGCCGTAATTTCCCGAACGCTGCCCAATCGAGTTCAATCCGTCGATTGACCTCTCGGTCGAAGTAGGACTTACCTAGTCGGAATATTTGTCTCAGGTAAACATACTCGTCAACAACTTCGAGCTTAGTGCTCCCAACAACTACCGGCATAGGTGTGACATGGACATTAAACATGATCTTTGTTTTGTCCATGTTCATCTTAAGACCTATCCGTTGGGAGGCACTATTGAGGTCATTGAGCATAGTGCTTTGGTCCTCCAGCGATTCTGCCATAAGGACTATATCGTCAGCAAATCGAAGGTGAGTGATGTACTCGCCATTGATGTTAATACCGTATCCTTTCCAGTCCAGAAGCTTGAAAACATCTTCCAATGCAGCGGTGAAGAGTTTCGGGGCTATAACGTCACCCTGTCTTACACCTCTCTGCAGTTGGATAGGTTTGTACTCTGGTTCTGTACTCGGATAGCCATCGTAGCCCTAATGTACAAACACTTCAGCACTTCGATATACCGACAGTCAACTTGGCACCGCTGAAGGGACTGTAGCACCGCCCAAATTTCTATGGAATTAAAGGCTTTCTCATAGTCCAAATACGCAAGGCAAAGTGGCAGATTGTACTCTTCTGTCTTCTGTACAATTTGCCAAAGGCAATTTACCATAGACCACATACACACCGTATGTGGTCTATGGTATTAAAGCCTTTTCGGAAACCGGCTTGTTCGGGAGGCTGGAAGTCGTTGATTCTGCATGCGAGACGATCCGTAATGACTCTAGAAAACAGCACGTAGACGCGGCTCCGAAGGGAAATCGGTCTGTAGTTCTTCAAGATAGCGTTATCGCCTTTCTTGATGAACAAGACCACCGCACTTCTGCTCCCCGCCTCCGGAGTAGTGCCACCATGGAGGACGGAGGAAAGAGCTTCTGAAGGACTTCAAGTACCGGTTTTCCACCCAATTTCAGAAGCTCCGATGTAATTCGATCCTCAGCTGGGGCCTTGCCGTTTTTAAGGTGCTGGAGAGCCATTCTAATCTCGCTCAGACTGACGTCCGGGATATCTTCGGAATAGTGTCGGATAAGACTCGCTCTTGGATCGTTACTTACTCTTGCGTGTGGTTCCAACGATGACGTGTACAGCTGCTCATAGAACCTCTCAATCTCACTCAAAATCTCAGGTGTCCCGGAAACGATGCTGCCACACTCGGTCTTAAGCTTTGACAGTTGGCTCTTTCTGGCAGACAGATCTCTGGCAAAGGCTTTGGAGCCTTGGTTCCGCTCGATCGCTTCTTCAATACAAGCTGTATATAAGTCTGTTTAGTTGCCTGTATGCTGTCAAATCTGTTGAAGACTGCAGTTTCATTTCCCGTCTAACAGCCATGAGATTAAGAGTGTGATCGGAGAGTTTTTGTGTTCTTCTGCGTTGGGTCTTGCAGAATTTAGCTCCGAACCTGTGGTTACGGCGAGTGCTTAGGCCCCAACCTACCAACCCGTTTTACAGTTAAAGGAGTTTAAATAATTATTATAATCTTGTTTTATTTTTCTTTACTAGGAATAATATGGTATTTTAATAATGAATATCTGTATGTAAAAATTGTCCATGTCTCTATGTCTAAAAATTGTCAATAAGCCTGCTGAAAGAAATTTTATCATGAAATAAGCAGAGCTTTTGTACATAATTATGTTTTTTTTTTACCATTTTCCTATCGAAGTATGTGTGTACATAAACTATTAAATAAATAAATAATATGTGTTAGAAATCCGAGAAAATGAAGCGTATTTTCCATGATTTGTTGAGTGCAATAGAACATGAAAGAGAGAAGTGTGCTTAGTAGGACTCTTTGTAATATTAAGTGATATTTTCCAAGCATTAAGCCAAACATTGTAGCATATCACATAAGAATTATGGTTGTATGGCTCGGCTTGGGAAGAACCACGCTCTCACGGAATACCAACATAAAATAGCCGCTTAATGCTGCTGTATATCGTATGGTGAGTGTAGAGTACCGGAGACCCTTTTTACTGGATACGAGGCATCCCATCTAAGTCCTCAGGGGTGACAACTCATCTGCATTTTGATTCTAATTGAGGATAAATGTAGATGTGTGCAGTGACAGTGTGCTCGTTTGTTACCCTTATTCAATAAAAAAATGAGATAAAAATGTCGTAAATTTTTAATATACGATATAGACGATTTGGAAAATTTGAAATTAAGATGCTTAAGGATATTTTGTAGATACGCTTAATTATTTTCAAGTGAATGTCGAAGAAGCGCAACCATATGGGACTCATATACTCCAAAATGATACGCACGTAGGCATTGAAAACGACTATATGGCTAATTGGGCAATTAAACGGTTGACAAGTGCGTATAATGAAGCCTATGTAATGAAGTGTTTTGAAAGCTATCTGAGTTATTCCATCAATTTGATAGAAAAAAAGCATTTTCCATCAAAGTAAACTCTTATATCTCACACCAACTGGGCCCTTTCAATTATAACGTGATTAAAATTTATGTATACTTGTTAGGAATTGTATTTCTAGTAACAATAATTCATGTAAGCTTTTACACATATTCTAACCATTAACCGTGTAGTAGCGGTGTGAGAATGTTCACTATTCCATATCATCCCGTGAGTGACGTAAGAGACAAGAGAGAAACTGAAACAGGAGATGGGTAGCAGCATCTTCCTGATAACAACTCAAAATTATTAAAAAAAACTATGGTTGCCAACCTATAGGGAGGATTTTACCATAGTTAATATGCTTGGCAGGGGAAGCACATCAACTATGGCAAAATTCCCCCTATGGGCAATCTATGTTCAACAGTGGACTATAGACGGGCTGTAATGGATGGATGGATGAATAGAACGTGGTACAGTGCAACTAGTGGTAAACATAACTGACTACTATGCCGCCAGTTCTAGGACAAGTGGATAAGGTGAATGACTGATAGTCCATTGTGCAATATTTAGGCGAAAGTTGAAGTAGAATAGAGCAATTGATTAGTCTCCATTTTTGGATAGTGAAATTGTTCATGTACGTTTCCAAATCTTGACGATACCTCTGCAGTAATTGTTATGCCAGATCTCAGGAACATGTAACAAATAATACTGGCACAAGTTCACAATTTTCTTTGCACAAGCAGTTTTATCTAACTAAATATGCATTTGAGTTATAGTATGGCTACCTTCCATTGGAACAAAATGATAAACAAACAAAGCGAAAAAAAATAGATATATAAAATAATGCACTTTACTACGCAATTAATTTTAATTTGGAATTCTAAGTCGAAAGCAACACAGCATTCGGCAAATTGTACAGAAGACCGAAGAATACAATCTGTCACTGTCTTGAGTATGTGGACTATGAGAAAGCCTTTGATTCCATCGAAATTTGGGTGGTGCTGCAGTCCCTTCAGCGGTGCCAAGTTGACTGACGATTGATCTAGGTGCTGAAGTGTTCGTGCAGTAGGGTTACAATGGCTATCCGAGTACCCACTCAAGCGCCACTGGAGACCATGGTACCCGAAACAAAAAACGAGTTGTCCGCCAACGGGTACTAGGGGCCCCTTAAAACAAAGTCTAATAAAATGCCATAAAAAATCGACTAATGAAATTCTATAAAATTATTCAACGAAATATAAAGCAAAAGGTCTACCAAAAAAAATTTACAAATTTGTTAAAAATCTGTGATCGTGAAGTGTGTGTCTGTTTAGAATTAGCACAGAATGAATAAAAGGAATAAGTTTAAACATTCTGATATTGTTGAAAATCTAATTTAATCTAGTTTATTTAAATATTATTAAAATAGATATAAAGTTAAGATTTTTTCATCAAATAAATATTTTTATCAAGAAAGTTTCATCACTGTTTTTCAAGTTTAACCCTTTTTTTAGAGTTTCAAATTAAAATTACACATCTTGATTTTTAAATAATTAAGTTTCACAATTATTCAGCTTTATAAATGTTTTTTTATTTTTAATAGCTTCTGTAGTTTGCGGACGACAGGTGTTTTTATCGCCGAGGTCGGAAGTGGTCAAATAACATTTTATTAGACGCGCGGTCGGTTGGCCGAAAGTTGGCGGCGCCAGTCCGGCGCTTGAGTGGGTACAGAACCAGAGTACGAAACCTATCCAACTGCAGAGAGGTGTAAGACAGGGTGACGTTATATCCCCGAAACTCTTCACCGCTGGATTGGAAGACGTTTTCAAGCTGCTGGACTGGAAAAGATACGGTATTAACATCAATGGCGAGTACATCACTCACCTTCGATTTGCCGACGATATAGTCCTTATGGCAGAATCTGAAATTACGACACATCTTTTCGTCAGGTATACCTCAAAACCTGAAAACTAGATTTTACAACCAGTGCGTGTTGCCAGTGATGACTTATGGATCTGAGACGTGGTCATTCACTGCTGGCCGTATGAGGACGCTCAAGATCGCTCAGCGAGCTATGGAGAGGGCTATGCTCGGAGTTTCTCTGCGTGATAAACTTAGAAATGAGAATATCCGCAGTACAACCAGAGTAACCGACATATCCCAACGGATTAGTAAGCGGAAGTGGCAATGTGCCGGCCATATAGCTCGAAGAACCGACAACCAATGGGGAAGAAAGGTTTTCGAGTGGCAGCCTCGTACCGGCAGGCGAAGTGTAGGGCGTCCCCCACTAGATGAAGTGACGACCTTATAAGACATGCAGTAAGTCAATGTGGCGTTCCTTGGGGGAGGCTTATGTTTAGCAGTAGACTTTTGGGAGGGCTGTAATGATGATGATGATGATGATGAAGTCAAAAGCAAGATATTCAATCTAACACGAGCCGGTATTAGTAAACGGAAAATAGATAATATGGAGTATGTGAAAGTAATCTTCAAAAATTGCTTCTTCTGTGTGGCCAAGAAAATGTTTATAATTAGGTTTATTTTATTTTTAGTGGATTATTCGTATTTAAATAATAATCTCATTGATGTCATAATATACTCAAATTCATCATATCGTATCTTAGAACTAATGGAGAAAATAAGTGCAAAAGCCCGTAAGGGTCAGTTTTGGACATTCTTAGGCAGATTCAAACAAAAACAATCGTTATAAATTCGATTCTCAGGGGAAAATTGTACAAGTGAAATATGTTCCTCACACTAAAATTGTAGGTATTGAATTATTTTAGAATTATAATTTGATATCTGAAATGTTTATAATGAATTTATGATATTGTTAAAGTTCTGACAAGCTTTCTAATAACTTTTCATGCTAACCGTTAAACTGGAAGTAACCGAAGCGGGAAAATGAGTGCGTGAACCTTTGTGTTTAACCCTTTCCATTCGTCGTGCCCTCAATCAGACGACGATAAGTGGTTATAGGGAGGGATAATATCGGCTCGTGCTTTTCAGAGCCATTACGCACTGTCGAGTTTTGCCAATGACATAGCTTTTAGGGGGTTGAAAACATGTTTCGAAATACATATTCATATGCTTGTATACTACAAAATATAACATTAAATCTTAAAATAATACTTCAAAGTAAGACTATTTATTCATTCATTTATTACAACCTATTAAAATCTGAACATAGGCCTTCCCTTTCCCTTCTTATCTTGAGTTGTATAAGGAATAATATAAGGTTTCCATTTTTTGGAGAACAAGGAGGTGATAGCGATAGCCCTATAGTTGGACAGATCTGAGCGTTCGCCTTTTTAGGGATCGGGTGCACCACAGTTGTCTTCCATGAGTTCGGGACTACGGCTAGGGAGTAGGAATACTGGAAAAGACGCGTTAGACCGGTGCCAACTCCGGAGCAAACGTCTTCAGCACAATAGGTGAGATTCCATCAAGCCCAGTCGACATGTTGACGTCCAGGGAGAGGAGTGCTTTGCGCACCGAGCGCTGTATGTACAGCACATCCTGCATGGAGCACTCACACCGCGGGATGGTTGGCGGCGTGTTCCCCTCGTCATCGAGAGTCGAGTTGGACGCAAAGAGAGAGCCTAGCAGATCGGCTTTCTCCTTTGCGGCCAGTGAGTCGTTCTCCCTGTGCAGAGATGGCAGAGATGGCAGAGATGGCTGACAGAAGTTCCCTTAGACAGCCTTGGCGAGATACCAGATTGCACGTGTTCCCGAAGAAAGTTGAACTAGTTTCTCGCCAATATTGCCGATGTGCCCTGCTTTGTCTTGGCAATAACACATTTGAAGGACCTGGATTTATTAATTATACTTCTTTTAAAGAGCGCTAGTGTTTGCATCCCGAGACGTTTATACGTCAGCCCAGGCCTGGAAGCACGACTGCTTATGGCATTCCTGCAATTTTACAGGAGTGGCCAAACCATGGCTGAGTTTTGCCTCCGATAGGCACCACAGATGATGGAATAAATAGTTCCATTTCCTGAAGTACAACATCTGTGACAGAATCAGCAACAACGTTGGGATCATCCGGCGAGAATGCAAACCCGCCCCAAGGGTACGATGCAAAAAAAGACCGCATCCTGTCCCAATCGGCCGACTTATAGTGCCAAACATGGCGGCAACCTGCAGAATGCAACCGCGATGGGAGCTAGAGTGGCACCGTACTCAAGATGAGACAATGGTCCGAAAAGCCAAGAGAGGCATCGACGAAGACCAGATATCCGTCGATGCCCCTCTTAAAGGTCAGCAGAAGGTCCAACAGGGAAGCTACATGATCCTCCACATCTGGCCTTCCGCGTAGACGAAGTAACAAGTTGTGTCAGACCATAAGCCTAGGCAAAGTCATAAACAGATCTACCCGCATGATCAGTTTAACGAGAACCAAGCCATTCAGGATGGTGGGCGTTAAAATCACCGAGCATCACGACCTCTGCGGATGGGACCTCTTGTAGCACGGAGTCTGCAGCCATTTGAATGTGGTAGATGAGTCGGTCTGTGTCGGCATTACCGCTATGGGACCGTAGACGCGGGGATGGTCTTCGCTGTCTCTCGTAATATATTAAATACGTAGAGTACTAAAGAAATCGCTTTATTCGAAGTTCGGAGGTTATACCAATATTAATTATAGTGGCAAATCCTAGATATATTATTATAGAGTAGTCATTTTAAACTATTTTTTCGTGGTAGAGCCATGCTACAGCTATATTGCTTATGGTTGTAGCACGAATGAGTCTGCTCGACCGGGGAAAGACTACGCTCTCACAGAATACCAGGATGAAATAGCAGCTCAATGCTGCTGTGTTTCGTATGGTGAGTATAGATAACCATATACCCTTTTTACTGGAATCAAGGCATTCCATCTTTGTCTTCAGGGGTGACAACGCATTTACATTTTCGTTCTTAATCGAGAATGAATGTAGATGTCTATTGGCCACAGCATCCACTTACCATCAGGTAAATACACCCACACTAGAATTGGATAAAAATTCAAACGTCGATAAATTACTCGACTCCTTTGTCGTACGAATTATCAACAACCGAGCAAAAACTTTTGGTTCAAACGCACGAAATGATGTCGATAAAGAGTGGAAAGAAGAGTAAAATATAAACTTTTACTAAATTACTTTTATATATATGAATGCCAAGAAGTATCAACAGTACTATATATATAAATCATACAGTGGATTCTTCACTTCACGATGTATGTACTTCACATTATTAAGTAACTACGAAAGACATTTACTGTTTATATCCCCAAATATTAAATAAATAAATATGTTTGATTCCATTTAATTTTTTAAAAGCTAATGAACCCGTATTACGGATATATTGTATTCTTGATTAAATTCAATGAAATGCCATAAACTTATAGAAACTTTATTTTACATTTGAACTTAAGTACCCGTTAATAGCTTTAGTTTGTTAAAGATTCAAAGTGTTTTAAAACACTTTATTTTCCTCTTCCACAACTGAACAACTTTTAATAACTTTCTTTTTTATAGAAATAATGGTGCAAAGACACACTTTACCTGCAAGTTAGGGGATACTGTCGCTCATAGGCACCTACATCAAGTGAGCACTCAGTTCACCTAATGGTAAATGAATATTGTGGTCCATAGACATCTAAATCTATCCTTGATTAAGAATCAAAATGCAGATGCGTTGTCACCCCTAACGACTAAGATGGAATGCCTTGTTACGAGTAAAAGAGTATCTAGTTCTCTAAACTCACCGTACGTAACAAAGCATTATTCTGCTATTTTATGCTGGTATACTGCAGACCCATTCGTGCTGCATATTATAGCTGCAGCATGGCTCTACCTCGTAATACCGTGGACCTAAGTTTATTCGTAAATTCTAGCTAGAGCTATAACGTTGCATGAGAGAAAGTGGCAGTAGTCCATTAAATGAGACGCACGTTAGGTATTTGATTAGAATTTAATGCGAGAGATTCAGGCTTTTGCAACTGTGATCAGCAGACAAATTAAAATTGCTGTAATTTTAAGAAGGCAATATTAAAAAGGAAATTAACAATATTTTACAATCATTGAGCCGTGTTCAAACACATTTTTTATAACAAGGATAAAATGTTTTAAATTTATTAAATAACGGTTTTTGTTTGTTTGTCAATGATGATTTCATGTTCCCTTTTATTGGCCTTTTAATATAATGATTTAAAGAATTAAACAGTATTCCTAATATCTTGGCATAGTTATAATGAGAAATCTAAGAACAAGAGTCACTTGCTAATAGTCGATAAGATTTATATTAATGGATTTAATAAGAAGAATACGCATGTATTAATTTCCTGTCTGCCTACTTTTATGATTTAGATTTCGGAAAACCTATAATACATTTTCAGAATATCAATAAAGCGTACGAGCAAAGGTCGTTTTAGCAATTTTCACGGTTTATGGTCACAGTAAATCAAATATAAGCATGTAGACATTCGTAGGTCCGGCGGAATGCCCGCAATGATTCGTCATAAACTCCGTCCAACAATTCCAATACACATGTCATTGCGTTTAAGTAAATTAATATTTTTTATTATTAATAGAAGCTAACTAATGAAATTGTTTTATTTTATTTTTTATAAATTTTACCGCCTTGATAGCTACTCATGTAATCCCTTAATCTATATACAATGTTTTAGTGACAATAACAAAATAACTTTTAATAAAATGTAAAAGCCGACTTCAAACAAATGTAAAGAAAAAAAAAATTCATATTCTGAAGTCGATGCCAAGATATATCATATAGAATAATCAAAGCCTCGACTTCAGAATGTGAAAGTGAATCCGACGTTCACATTCACATTCTGAACACATTTACATCGTTTCGTTTACATTGTCATCGTCATCGTCATTACAGCCTTTAAAAGTCCACTTCTGAATATGAAAGTTAAGTTAAAGTTGCAGCCTATATATGGTGCCCCTGCTAGACACAGGCCGCCTCTTATTTCTGAGAGCATTCTAGGCAAGGAAAAGTCCGCTGGACTTATCCAATGCGTGTTGGCGAACTTCATATGCCTCCGATTTTCTTATCTTATTTTTCAGACATGCAGGGTTCCTCACGATGTTTCCTTCATCGCCCAGTACGTACTAAATCAGCACTTAAAATTGCAATTAACAATTTTATTGGTGCCGGCGGGGATCGAACTCGGGTTGCTCGCGTACTGTGAAATTTACAGCTAGCGCTTTACCCCTGAGCTACCATGGCTCGTGGTAGCTCAGGGGCTAAGCGATCGCTCGGTAATTCTAAATATAGGCCTCCCCCAAAGAATGCCACAAAGCACGGTCCTGAACCACCTGCATCCATCGACTTACTGCATCTCTTACCATGTCGTCACTCCATTTAGTGGGAGGCCGCCCTATACTTTGCTTATCGGTAAGAGGCCGCCACTCAAGTAACTTTTTTCCCTATCTGTTGTGAGTTCTTCGAGCTATGTGGCTATGTGGCTCCCCAAACATGAGCAAGGACAGAAAGGTTTACTTTTTATTAAAATTTTATATTTTAACCTTATGATTGTACTAAAGAATATTACATGAAATTATGACCTGGTAAGACATGGAGGTTGATGAATGCAGGTGGCTCAGGACCCTGTTTTCTGGCATTTCTAGGGGGAAGTATTTGTTCAGCAGTGGATTTGTAAATAGACGGATGGATGAACCAGATGTTTTTTTTAAATTTCGAACACTAATTGTAAAACAAAAAATTAACAAAATTTTTAAAGAAGAGCTTAAATCCACATTCATGTCAATTACAGGTGAACACTTTATTTACCGAATAGCAACATTAATTCTAATATTACCGTTACAGCCTATTAAAGGTCACTGCATAGGCCTCCCCCATAGATTGTCTCAAAGGGGGGATATTTGCCATAGTTGCCGCGTTGGGCAAACGGGTTGGCAACCGCAGTTTATTTTTTATTTTTAGTAATAATTAGGAAGACGCTGCTACCCATCTCCTGGTTTGTTTCCCTCTGATGCCTTTTACGACACCCACGGGATGATAAATGGTAGAGGATATTTTTACACCACCACTACACTTTAAGCTAATATATTATTAATAAAAAAACAAAAATAATAAAGAATGTTCATAATATGTTCATAATTTTGTTATTATTTCTATATTTTTAATATAAAAAATAACTTTATACGTGTTAGAGCCACGCTGCAGCTATATTACGGTTGTAGCACGAATGGGTCGGCTCGACCGGGGAAGGACCACGCTCCCGCAGAATTCCAGAGTAAAATAGCAGCTTAATGCTGCTGTGTTCCGTACGATGAGTGCAGAGAACCGGTGACCCGTTTAACTGAACTTAATCAAGGATAAATGTAGATGTCTATGGGCCACAGCATCCACTTAGCATCAGGTGGACTGTGGGCTCGTTTGTCACCCTTATTCTATAAAAAAATTAGAAGATTAATGGAGTACTTTTATCTATCGGCATATGTACGTTATAGAGCAAAGATAAATTTTATCCACTCTCTTTCCTCCTACTGGGTGAGCGTCCCCGTGTCTCAGAAAATGTCCCGAAGCGCAGTTTTTTTCAGTATTAAAGATAACCGTACACGATACATGAAAAGTGTGTAGGTACGAAATGGTCCTTGATTAATTTTCTGTCAACCTTTTGAAAATACAAAAGCAATATAACTTATAGTTTCCGCGTAATCTGGCATGAAATATACACATATTTTATCATTTATCGATTTTTTGCTCAAACTTTAGTTTTCTCAAAAATTTCCCACTTTACGGCCAAAATATTTTATTTATTTATTTAATCTTTATTGAACCTTACAGATTAAGTAAAGGAACAAAAGGCGGACTTAATGCTAAAAACATTCTCTGCCAGTCAACCTTTAGGCAGTGATATAACTACGAAGGTGGTTACAAAGAAATATACATACATACATAAAGATACGTAATATACTAATGATGATGGAACATTAGCAGTTGTAAAGCAATTTTAGAAAATGATCTCGAATGTTTTTCTTAAATATTTGTTTGCAGGTAGGCTGTCTTAATTTTTCAGGCAGGTCATTCTCTAGGCGCGCAGCTTGGACAGCAAACGATGAAGATATGAAACTCGAACGGTGAAGGGGTATAAAGAGAGCAAGAGTCTCCGATGAACGAAGCTGTCTGTCATGAGTGCCCCGCAGAAACTGAAACTTATGTTTCAGATAATTTGGATAGTGGTTATCGAATAAAATAGAAAAAACTGTGTTAAGTATCCTAATGTATCTTCGCTGACGAATTGGAAGCTGAGTGCGAAATGAGGATACATGATCAAACTTGCGAAGAAGAAAAATAAAACGGATACAGTTACTGACGAGACGATCCAGCTTATCAAGGAAAACCTCATTGAGATCAGGAAAACATACATCAGCATAGTCAATAATAGGCAAAATAAGAGATTGAACTAGAGTTATCTTTACCTTGACCGGAAGAAAGTTCCTGATACGGTTCAAAGCACTGAGCTTGGCAAAAACAGAACTACTGATATTTTGAATTTGGGTGGACCAACTTAAGGTTGTGTCAAAGAAGATACCCAGATTTTTAACGCTGTCAGAATATGGTATTATATAATTATCAAACGTGACAGGTGGAACGCAATGGACGTCAAGCTTTCACAGTTTCACAGTACCAATTATTATAGCTTGGCATTTATTGGGGTTCACACCAATACCAAACTTACAAGACCAACTGTGGAGATTCGTTAAATCCATATTCAGTCTGGCAATAGCGTCACAAAATAGTTGACGTCTGTTTGAACATATATTTGCAGGTCATCATCGTTAAGATGGTAAGAGCAGCTAAGTTGAGAAGAGAGAAAGTTAATAAAAATGGAGAACAGAAGTGGAGATAATATTCCACCTTGTGGCACGCCAGTGGAGAGTTGACACCAGTCAGATATGTCACGATCATTAATGACAGCTTGCTGAAGGCCAAAAAGGTAGGAATAAAACCAGTCTACAGCAGTAGACGAAAATTTGAGATTTTGAAACATGGCAAGGAGGATATCATGGTCAACCATGTTGAACGCATTTGTAAAATCAATCAATACAAGTACTGTGACCTTTCTATTCTCCATGCCTTCCCGAATGTCTTCTGCGACTTTGAGAAGTCGTGCTGTGTCCAGGCCGAAAGCCAGATTGAAACTGAATTGATAGCAAGTTATTTCTACAAATAAAAGCAGACAATTGTTGGTGATCTACAGATTCAAGAAGTTTTGATAGAAAGGGTAAGATATAAATAGGTCTGTAGTTGTTGAGTTGAGTGGTGTTTGAAATTTTGGAAATAGGGATAATAGACAACAGAGAAGAATTGATTATGTGAGTTATTACTGAGAGAAAAATTTCGAGAATAGAAGAGATCATAAGGCGACTCACATTAACACAGCCCACTGCTTTGGATTTAATAGATACAAAAGTTTTACGAACTTCGTCGACAGAGACAAACGAGAATGAAAATGGTCCATGTTGAGATGTGGCCAAAGAAGTAATTCCAGAAATTGTAGTGGACTTAATGATAGGAGATAATGTAGAACCAGCTGAAAAATGAGAATTAAGGTTATTAAGAGGAAAAGAAATGTTATGACTTTTTTCAGAGTGCTTACCAATACCAAGAGATTTGAGGAACTTCCATACATCGGCCGAAGAAGAGTTAGAAATATTTTCATGGAAATAGCAACGCTTATATATGGTTACAGCGATTGCGAGCCACTTTATACAAACGCCAGTTGTCATCACACCTGTCACGCTTGAATTTTCTAAAATCCCTGTCACGTCGAGCCATGCTGCAACTATATTAGTAGTATAGTTGTAGCACGAATGGGTCGACTCGACCACGGAAGGACCACGCTCTCACAGAATACCAGCGTAAAATAGTAGCTTAACGCTGCTGTGTTTCGTATGGTGAGTGTAGAGAACCGGAGACTCTTTTTACTGGAAATGAGGCATTCCATCTTAGTCCTCACGGGTGACAACGCATCTGCATTTTGATTTGTAGTCGAGGATAGATGTAGATGTCTATGGGCTGCAGCAACTACTTACCATCAGGTCGACTGTGTGCTCGTTTGTCACCCTAATTCTATAAAAAAAAAAAAACGTCGAGTCATTGTGCGAGGGGATGACGCTCACCCGGGAATTTACAAAAATCAATATTTAAGGCTATCTGAGAGCTGTAGCCTAGTGGTAGATAGCCTATAGTATTTTTCATAAATCTGGCTATAATATACAAAAATACTTTTTCAAATCGGACTGGTAGTTCCAGAGATTAGCATGTTTAAACAAACAAAAACCTCTTCCGCTTTATTATATTAGTATAGATTTGATTTTGCTATAATGTTTAATTGATGTATAATGTACTTACGCACATATATTACTTCAATGTAATGTTGATTTCGGCTTGGATTCAAATCAAGGGTCCGCGGTGTAATAGTCGATAGATGTAATGTTATTTATACACAGAAAAATATTGGCTTACCACCAACAGAAAAACCTCGAGAAGGAAACCTACTTATTTAAAATGTTTATATAATATTATATTTTGGTGATATTTGAAAAGCTAAATAAAGATGTCATGTATCAGCACCTGTTTATTTTTCCTGCTCCATTAACTTCAAAGACATGAACGACAGGAAATGATTTCCTAATTTTGTGTACGCAAGGATGTAAAACCAATTATAAATAAACATATTTGTAATTACTGTAATGCCATTTTAAATCTTATATTCAACAATTTCAACACACGCATAAGAAGTGTAAGGATCAAGATGTTTTCAACAAATATTTTAAAATTTTATTGCTATTGAACAAAATGGTTGTAAAAATTAATGACACACCCACAGAAAGCGGGACCAAATCAAAAACTAAGCACGCTTAATCAGTGTCCATGTGTGGGTGTGTAGTATCACTGATCATTGGTTTTTTATTTATTATAATATTTTTTATATAATAAGGGTGAAAAACGAGTACACAGTCCACCTGATGGTAAGTGGTTACTGCGGCCCATAGACGTAGATGTCTATGGGCCGCAGTAACCACTTACCAAGGTAAGGTTCAAGGTATATGAAAAGTGTGCAGGTACGAAATAATCCTTGATTGACTAAAGCGTATATGGTTTCCGCGCATATCACTTATAGTTTCCGCGCAATCTGCCACAAAATATGTTTTGACGTGACAACGTCTTATAAATTGGTTTGCCGGGTGACACTTCAAGAAACTGCGTTACGCTCCGCTCACGTTATGCGCTCACAATGAGAGCGAGTGAGAGCACGCGTCCCTTCCACTGGGCATGGTTAGCCCGCCTAAGAGCGAGAGAGACAGACATAATAAAATTATTTTACCACTCAAAGTCGTTGTCACGTAAAACTTTTGCCCGTATACCGACTTTACAGGCAACCAATTTTTTTAATCATTTATTGTTCTTTTTTTGTTCATAGTTTAGTTTTCTCAAAAAATTCTTACTTTACCTTTTATTTCTAAGCTCTTTAATTTCACGTTGCTATGCTACTTTTATAAAAAAGAAGAAGAACAAAGTTAAATTTTATTAACTCTCCAGGGTGAGCGTCACCCCCCCCCCCCCATGATCTAGAAAGTGTCCTGAAGCGTCGTTTTTTCCAGTTTTACAGAAAACCGTACACCATACATGAAAAATGTGCAGATACGAAATGATCCTCCTTCCATCTCTGCACACGGAGGTTGACTCACTGGCCCATGCCGCAAAGGAGAAAGCCGATCTGCTAGGCTCTTTCTTTGCGTCCAACTCGACTCTCGATGACGGGGGGAACACACCGCCGACCATCCCGCGGTGTGAGTGATCCATGCCGGATGTGCGGGTTGCACAGCGCTGTCGGTTCGCAAAGCACTCCCCTCCCTCGACATCCACAAGTCGAGTGGGCCCAACGGAATACCCTTAATTGTGCTGGGGAAGTGTGCTCCGGAGTTGGCACCAGTTTTAACGCATCTTTCCCGGTACTCTTACTCCCTGGACGTAGTCCCGAAATCATGGAAGACAGCTTTTGTTCACCGCGATCCCTAAAGAAGGCGACCGCTCAGACCCGTCTTACTATAGGCCTATCGCCATCACCTCCTTGTTCTCCAAAATAATGGAATCCATTATAAACTGCCATTTCATGCGGTACCTTAAGAATCACCAGCTGATTAGTGACCGCCAATACGGGATTCGTTGGGGTCGATCAGCTGGTGATCTTCTGGTCTACCTGACTCATAGATGAGCGGAGTCCAAGGGGGAGGTATTGGTCGTTAGTTTGGACATTGCGAAGGCCTTCGATCGGGTTTGGCACAAAGCGCTTCTTTCGAAGCTCCCTTCCTATGGGTTTCCCAGGAAATTGTGCAATTGTATCACCAGCTTTGTTGCAGATCGGATCATCAAGGTCGTTGTAGACGGTGCATGCTCCGACTACAAGACTATTAATGCTGGTGTTCCACAAGGCTGCGTGCTATCACCAACGCTGTGTCTTCTGCATATCAATGATATGTTGCGAACTGGTAACATTCATTGCTATGCGGATGACAGCACTGGTGATGCTCTATACACCGGTCGTGCCAATATTTCTCGGCAAAACGTCGCCGAATACCGGAACAAACTTGTGAAGAAAAGTTTTTTTCAACCGACTTCAAAAAAGGAGGAGGTACTCAATTCGACTGTACTTTTTTAATGTGTATTACTTCAGAACTTTTTCTGATTTCTGAACTGATTTTGATGATTCTTTTATTTGAAAGCTGGTGCTTCTCATGTGGTCCCATATAAATTTGATCAAGATCTGACGAGTAGTTTTTGAGTTATTCTTAATAAACCGTATTTAATTGACTTCGACTATATTTATGATGTTCTCATTTTATTGATATTGAAGTCGGTTGTACAAAATTTTTAATTTTACCACTTGTTATAGAATAAAGATGACAAACGAGCACACAGTTTACCTGATGGTAAGTGGGTTCTGTGGCCAATAGACATTACATCTTTACTCGATTAAGAATCAAAATTCAGATGCGTTGTTACCCCTAAGGACTAGAATGTCTCGATTCCAGTAAAAAGGGTCCCCGGTTCCCTACACTCGCCACACGAAACACAGGAGCATTCGGCTGCTATTTTAAGCTGGTGTTCTGTGAAAGCGTGGTCCTTCCCCAGTCGAGCCAACCCATTCATGCTACAACTATAATATAGCTGCAGCATGGTTCTTCCACGTGATAAGTTACGCTGCGTTGCTAGGCACAGACTTCCTCGCAATCCTTAGGATGAAGAAGTGTCCGCCACGCTAGCACAATGTGTATTAGCGAAATTCATATTTTATTTTCAATTTGTTTTACCTTCTTCAGTTAGTAGTATTGCTAAATCTAGTGATATGCAAAAAATCTTAATAAGTCTTAAATAACTGCAAAATAGTCACCCCTCGAAAGATAGAAATAGAAATAGAAGCTTTTTATTCAATATAGATTATAAATAAATTTCTACATAAATTAAAAGTCACTCTTATGTTTAATTTATCACTGGTTCGGAAAATACCTCTGTCCTGGGGAGAATCAGCAAGAAATCCAATTGATTAATTTCATCTCAAAATTCTTAAGGAACAGTAAATCTATGTACACAAACATATATTAACATGTATTTCCATATTTCGTTAAACGCGACGAAATTTCTTAAAAATATCGAAGTAATCAATATTGGTTATTCACCAATCATACTAAATGCAATGAATTTGCTTGGATTTATAGTATTATATAAATAGCCAGCCGAGCAGTTGTCGTTTAAGTTAATAGCGATATATTAGACCGCACTGCGTTTATTGCGCTTGTCTTAGATAAGCTTACGTTTGAGCCGATGCACTGTACTACTACTAAATAACTGCCTTGAAACGACATAATATTATAATATTTGTAATGATAGTTTTTATATAAAGTGACTACTGTACGATCTTTGACTACTGTAGTAGCTCCATACAGCTACTTCTTTCGATATATTATATTTTATAGTCAAAGTCAAAATATATTTTCTATAGTGTAGATTTAGGAAGAACTGCATTCCTGCCGCTTTTTTTCCTAAGTTTATGAAGAGTACACAGTCTGGAGCCATTATGTGTCCTTTTCTATTCGTTTCTTTATCATATTTCTATTTTTTTGTTTTTAAGCTTTTGGACTGAAAAGGATGCGGTTTAAACATCAACGGCGAGTACATCGCTCACCTTAGAAATATCGAAGATATACTCATTATAGCAAAATCGCTGAAAGTTCACGGTTTTTACTTTACTCAATAATATTAATAATAATGTTTTATTTGAGGCGTAGGAAGTGACGAACCCATCGCCTGCTGACGTAACGGTTATGTGACAAAACTGCTACGTCAGCGCAGTCAGTCAGCGCCTTGCCATGAGGTGTTAGTGCCGTGCCTCGGCAAAACTGAAGGCCCGCTTGTGCACATGGCCTCACCATGAAACGGTGCCGGGTCTGGGCGTCTCCCGTTAACTGACGCCCACTACATGGATGATGGAATTGAGGAATACGCGCAAAGGGCCGCTGCCTGGAGGTCGCCAGGGCGCGTCTGGAGCTGGCGCTGGACGCGACAGCATGCGAACCGCCAGCCGATCACGAGGAGCTGCACGACCACCCAGCAGATCCTCGCATCCATCATCCCCACCAGCTGGCTTGGTGTCGGCAGGGTCTTTGCGGGCCCAGCAATCGGCACCCGCCACTGGTGGAGTACGCCGCATGCGATGGACAATTCGAATGAACAGCAACGCATTGCGGGCGTATTTTAGGCGAAGGGGAGAAGTTGGAGGTTTGCGTACCGGCTAGGATGCATCGACTTTTGCTGAGCTGGAGCCATCTATAACCGTCACCGAGCAAAACCTGGCAGACCGAGTTCGGTATATCTTGCGCTCAAACATATTTGATGGCACCGAACTCGAACGGCTACGACGTGAGGCTGTTTCATCGGATGAAAATACTACGACTGTGAATGTGGCGCCACAAGTTGCAGAGCAACCCACACACGGATACCGCCGAATCCCCAGTTGTGGTTGATTCAGACGATGATGAAACAATCGCCCAGGAACTAGAACTAGAGCAAATGAGGAGTACATTGGAAGAGGCGATTGTGAAACGCGCAGTACGCCTCTCGAAAATCGACCGCGACTTCCTCGCATAACCCTAAGCAAGCGGAATCGGGATGTCGTGACGGCCCTGAACCCATTGCTGGCAACCTATTTGAAACCAGTTGACCTTTGCGATACGGACTCAATACTTTGGCGCCGCTTTGGCAGTTTGCCGCATTGTTGGTGCTAAACTTCCACGTCTGGACGTGCTACTGGGCAAAGTAGCGCTATCCCAGCCTGGAGAAGAAGGATTGAGGACCGTATCGCAAAGGCAAGGGCCTCATCGGCAGACTGATAAGCTTCAGGTCGGGCAATAATAGGCCGAGAATTGTGCGCACCGTCAGGATGGCGTTTGCTGGGACAAATGTCAGTTTGTCCCAGCCGGATATAACGCAAAAACTGACGGAGCGCATAGACGACCTGAAGCAGAGAATCGCTGCTTGGGGAAAGCGGATTCGGCGATATACCGAGAGGTCAAGACGGTTCAACCAAAATCGTCTCTTCCAGAGTGATCAGAAGAGGCTCTATGAGTCATTGGAGCGACCAATGGTACGTGGAACGGGCCCAGCACCGAATCAGGCCGACACTGTTGCATTCTGGCGCGGCCTGTGGTCAGAGCCCGTAAACCACAGCGAGGGCCCTTGTACCCCGTCATCATAACGCGGGATGACGTAGCTGAGGCGGTCCGTAGGGCCCCGAACTGGAAAAGTCCGGGACTCGACGGACTGCATCACTACTGGCTGAAGGGGTTCGTGGTGTGTCACGCTGTACTTGCCCGACAGTTTCAAGAGGCTCTCGACCAAAAGTCGCTCCCGAGCCTCTTCACTACTGGGATCACTCATTTGGTTCCTAAAGACCATGATTCCACAGACCCTAGCAAATACCGCCCCATTACGTGTCTACCCACCATATAAGATTATTGACATCCATTTTGAGTACGCGAATCATTCGTCACCTGGATTTAAATCAGGTGATGTCGCGCGCTCAAAATGGATGTCGGGCGGTGGTCGTGAACCAAGGAACCACCTCATTGACGCGATCATTGGCAAAGTGGTTAAACGCAACCGTCGGAACTTCTCCGCCGCCTGGATAGACTATAAAAAGGCATTCGACTCGGTGCCCCATACATGGCTAAAGAGGGTCCTCGAGCTGTACAAGATTGACTGTACAGTTAGAGACTCTCGGCAGTGTATGGGGCAATGGAGTACAATCCTTTGTCATCTAGGCGAGCGGATGACGGATGCGGAAAGCCACATAAGGATAAGAAGGGTATCTTCCAGGCGATTGTTTGAGTCCAATCTGTTTTGCCTCTCCTGAACCCTCTCAGTACCTTACTGGAGGACTCCGGGAGGGATTTCAGCTTCGGAAAGGAGGTACAAAAGTGACCCACCTTTTCTATATGGATGATCTCAAATTATTCGCCTCCAGTCGTTCCCATCTTATGAAATTGCTAAACATCACTTGTGATTTTAGTAATTCTATTAGAATGGAGCTGGGGACGGATAAGTGTGCGGTCCTCCATGTTGAAAGGGAAGGTTGTTAACTCTGAGGGCATAGATTTATCTATGCCCATCAACATAAGAACCCTTTCTGAGGCTGAAACATACCGATACCTGGGTATGTCACAGAACATCGGTATCGATGAGGCGGGTATGAAGCAGTCAGTTTGCGATATGTTTTATGCACGCTTGACCAAAGTGCTTAACAGCCTTTTGTCCGGTGTGAATAAGACACACGCATATAACGGTTGGGTCATGCCTGTTCTCATATATACCTTTGGCATACTTAGGTGGACTCAAACTGAACTTAACGCCCTGATAGAAAAGTCCGCACTACTATGACGTCCTGATAGGATGCATCACCGAGATCGTCGATTATGAGGCTGTACTTGCCGCGAAACATGGTGGGCGTGGCTTTTAAGCGCGCTTACCATGCATAATCGCGAAGTGTGCAGCCTCCGTAATTACTTTCTGACGAGATCGGATGATCCATTCTATAGGGACGTCATTTCTTGTGATAAAGGACTTACCCCTCTATCCTTGGCCAACGAGCAATGGCAAGACCCGGCAGTACAGAGCATTTCCGACCGGGAGACCGTATGGAAGGAGAAGGAGCTCCACGGGAGGTTCTACAAGGCTCTACATGTGCCTTTCGTAGACACAGTTGCCTCCCTCCACTGGCTACGTTTTGGTGACCTCTTTGGGGAAACCGAGGGTTTTGTCTGTGCGATACAGGATCAGGTTATTAAGACCAACAACTATCGGAGATACATCCTAAGGGATGGCACCGTCGACATCTGTCGAGCTTGTCGCCATCCCGGCGAGTCACTTAGGCATGTCATCTCCGGTTGTTCGGCGCTTAACCTGAGTACTTGCACAGGCACAACTTAGTAGCCAGAATTCTACACCAGGAGCTCGTTTGAAATACGGTCTCGTGGACCGGAAATTGCCGTATTACAAGTACTTGCCTGAAGCCGTGCTCGAAAATGACCGCGCCAGGTTTACTGGGACCGGGCCATCATCACAGACAGGACTATTGTTGCCAATAAGCCTGATATTGTGCTGATGGACCGGCACAGTCAAGGATATTTTGGTCGACATCACCATTCCGTATGACGAGAACCTCGTGAAAGCCGAAACAGATAAGCGAACAAAATATCTGGACCTGGCTCACGAGGTGACCGACATGTGGGGTGGACTGCCGACCGAAATTATACCTGTAGTCGTCTCTGTGAACGGGTTAATCCCAGTCAGCCTCTCGGGTCATCTGAGGCGACTGGGACTCCGTGACGGACCGCTCCAAGCTCAAATGCAGAAGGCGGTGCTCCTCGATACCGCCCGCATCGTCCGCCGGTTTCTCTCCTTTCCCAACCTCGGCCGTTTGGTCTCCTGCCGAGGGTTTCCATCTGGTTGGTTTTATTTATTTATGTATTATTTATTTATTTATGTTAGTATATTAAATATATATTTATGTTTATTTATTATTCCTTTAAAATATTTATTCAGCCCAACCAGATGAGAATACTATATAAATACCCCAATAATAATAAATGTTTTATTTGCAAAAATATGGTCATAGTGAGACTTTTTTTTAAAGAAGAGGGAACAAACGAGCATGCGGCTAACCTGATGGTAAGTGACTACCGCCACCCATGAACAACCGCCTCACCGGGGTAATTGCAGGTGCGTTGACGACCTTTGAGAAAGGAGTAAACTCTTTTCTTGAAGGTCCTTAAGTCGTATCGGTCCGGAAAAATCGCCGATGGTAAACAATTCCACAGAGAAGTAGGACGAGGAAGAAAACTCCTAGTAAAACGCACAGTGGTGGACCGCCAAGCATCCAGATGGTGAGAATGGTATCGTGAATTTTGACACGATGTGCGTTCGTGAAATTTGGCGGCTGGAATTAATAAAATACGAGAAAACTTATTAATAATCATTTATGCTTTTACCACTGGTTCGGAAAAAATCTTCTATCCTGAGAAAAACATTTATAAAAACCATGTTAGTGATCACCTCATTCCCAGGGGTATTAATCAATCATCTAATCTTAAGTAAAATGATAAACCCTTTCTTAAACAATTTCTTCTTGATAAAATTTTAAACATTTTGATTGATAGGTTCTGCATATTTTCTGGGATTTTGTTGTAAATGCATAAAAATTGCCTCATATAGGAAAGACTGGCTCCTTTGATTTAAGTAACTAGTCTAACTAGCTTGTGCTTATTCCTAGTATTAAAAAATGTACATCACTATTTCAATAATACTAATTTTGTTAATATTTACACACATTATATTTTTGTTAGTATACTGCTTATAATAAAAAGCCGTGACAGCCCTGGAGCTTAGTGCTCGCTGTAAATTTCATATTATGCGAGCAACCCGGGTTGATTCCCGCCGACATTAACCCTAGATAGCTAACGTTCGTCAAAATGACGAGCATCTAATAAATATCTCCTTCTCGCTTTCTAATGGTTTTACCTACACACTCGCGGTTTCGCGCCAACTTAATGACCGCCAGAATGCGTCGCGTGGTGGTCACGTTTAGCCGGTAAGTAATTTTGTTTTTGAGATATCTACTGCATACTCGTTAAAATGACGAATGGTTAGCTTATGCGTAACTTTTTCACCGGTACTTTGTGTTGATTTTTGCTATTTTTTTTAGTTATAATGTTGGTTGTGAAGAATAGCTGCGAGGTCGATCACAGATGACGACATAGTTCGTGCGTTGCTAGATAATGAAGATAATATCAACACTATAACACAAATGATGTTTGTTTTGATAGTGAGACTGAGGATGGTTTGTTGGTAGATGACGTAGAAAGTGATTTTCTAAGTCATCATCATCATCATCATCGTCATCATCATCATCATTAAATCCCTTCACAAGTCCACTGCTGAACATAGGAATGCCACAAAGCACGGTCCTGAGCCACCTGCATCCATCAACTTTTTTCATGTCTTACCAATTCGTCACTCCATCTAGTGGGCCCTACAGTTCTTCTACCGGTACGAGGCTACCACTCAAGAACCTTTCTTCCCAATCGGTTGTCGGTTCTTCGAGCTATATGGCCGTACCATTGCCACTTCAGCTTACTAATCCGTTGGGCTATGTCGGTTACTCTGGTTCTACTGCGGATATCCTCATTCCTAAGTTTATCGGCAGAGAAACCCCAAGCCCTCGAAACAAGGAAAAAAGGCTGCAGTTTGTATTCCTATAAGAAAAGGTACATAACATAGAATTACTGCAATAGTTGCAGAGTTCCCATTTGTGGCGAACATACAACGAACGACTTTTGCCCAACTTGTGCCAAAAAAAACTGAGTCATTTGATAATTACCGTTGATTTTAATGGTCTTTCTTTTTAACAACAACAAAGAAAAACGAAATTTCTAAACAATAGTTCCTAATTTAGTTATTGTAATATTTAGTGCATTACTGATCTCAAAAAAACATGTGTCATTTAATATTGTGATTTAGTACTTAAAAGTTAAATAAATATTCATTTTTGTAATAATTATCCTTAATTTATATCCCATATTTCCTATAAATATAATAATCCAGATAAAAATAAAATAAAATTTTAATTAAAAACACATTTAAAAACTTTTTTTGTCAAAAAGTCGAATGATTAGCTTAACATAGTAGTTCCGGAACGTTAGCTATGTAGGGTTAATGAAATTGCTAATTCCAATTTCAAGTGCTGATTTACCACGTGCTTGCCGGTAAAGAGAAACATCGTGAGGAAACCTGCATGTCTGAGAAATAAAAAAAAAATACTTCGAAGACATGTGGAATCCGCCAACACGCATTGGGGCAGCGCGGTGGACACTTCCTTGCCCTTCAATCCTTTCAGAAGTGAGAAGAGGCCTATGCCTAGCAGTATGAAGTATTTAGGCCGTAACTTTAATATACTGAAAGACCAAAGCAATTTTTTTTCCTTAAAAATAAATATTTCTCTAAGTTTTTTTTAAAATTATTGTTAATAATTTTAAAAAAAAACCTTTATTTGGTGTAAATTACCTTATTGAACTTTTAATAAAAGCAATCCAACACGGACACGAGAGAAAGAGAGGAAATGATATATTCTAACATATTTTAGAAAATTCTTATAGAAACGAATTTGCTTACATTTATACGGTTACGATCCTTTATATTATCTTATCTGGTTATATCCCAGAATAATCCTACGCAAAGCGATAAATTGAAATATACGGATGCCGCATAATAATAATTCTCCAATTTGTATTTATGTTTTGTTGTTATTATTTATTAAATGAGTATTTTTATGTTTAAATTGTTACTGTATATTTTTACTATTGTTAATATTTATTCATTAACAACATCAACTGATCCGTCCAATAGTCTTCGAAAATTTTCCCGCATCTTTCCGCTATGCAGACAGAAAGGCAAGAAAAACGAAACATTAATTTAATAACTAATCAACACTCAGCATAAAACATATTCACTATCCCGTATCATCACGTTGCGTATGAGGCGACGATGAATATGAACCAGGAGATGGGCGGCAGAACCTTCCCGATAACAGCTAAATAAAAATAAAATATTGCGGTTGTCAACCCACAAGCCATATACATATACATACATATATATATATATATATATATATATATATATATATATATATATATATATATATATATATATATATATATATATATATATATATATAAATAAAATATTATAGCTGAGTATTTTACAGTGAGGTATTATATAAATAAAGTTGATGGAATAATACAGTAAATTGTAAATCTATCAAAAGTTCAATAGAAGGAGTGAGGACCTTGTGTCAGACAGCTGATGTGGTAGCTCTCCAGGAGACGTGGTTGTTGCCACATGATCTGCCTATACTCAGCACGATTGACAGCAACTTTGGGTCTACCGATACGTCTGCAGTCGATACGGCGGCCTGCTTACTCAGCGGGAGGCCGTATGGCGGGGTGGCGCTATTATGGCGTAAGTGTGCCTTCGAGTCAGTGAATGTGATTGAGTGTGATAACGAGAGGATCTGCGCGATAAAGCTAAATGTGAGTAATAGATCAGTAGTTATGTTCAGTGTGTATATGCCTACAAACTCATATGATAACCTTTCCGAGTTTACTGCGTGTCTTGGAGCCATTCGCTCTATAATAGAAATAGAGGAGAACAATGGAGTATCGGCTTTTTATATTTTAGGAGACTCTAATGCACACCCTAGTGAATTATTTTATAATGTAATGTTGGACTTCTGTGTGGATCTTAATTGGATTTGTGTAGATTTAAATATGTGTGCCAGTAATACATATACTTATTGTAGTGAGGATCACGGTTGTAATAGATGGTTGGATCACTGCATTGTCACAGAGTCGGCGCGGAATACAATCGTTAGCGTAACTGTAAAATATGACGTGTATTGGTCTGACTACTATCCACTAGTAGTCGTATGTAATCTGGGTAAACTTAAGCCAAAAGTAGCCAAATTGGATATAGAACGACCTGTAAACCATGTTATATGGGGAGACAGACAGCAGCAACAAATTGACCACTACCATGACCTCTGTCATGCTGAGTTAAGACTCATAGAATTTCCTTAGGAACTAAGTGCATGTTGTGATGAGTTCTGTAATAACAAGAATCATCACTCAGCCTCAGATAAGTTATATTTAGATATTATAAATATATTGTCAGAGGCAGCTATCCAAACACACAAAGTTAAGTGTCGAAAGAAAGGAGGTTATGTTATTGGATGGAATAAGCATGTCGCGGGCCCCCACAGGGAGGGAAGGCTGAAATTTAAATTGTGGAATTTAGCCGGGCGGCCAGCTAGTAGCCGAATTTTTAACGATATGTCAGAGGCAAGGAGGCATTTCAAAGCGAAACTTAAATGGTGCCAGGACAGGCAGGAGCAACTTAAAATCGCCTTAATCCGACCACTCCTCGAAAAAGTTTAAAAATTTCTGGAAAAACACAAATGAAATGAATATAAAGCCGTGCCTCCCCGTGGACGTCGGTGGTGCTTGTGACCATAAAGACATTGCGGATGCTTTTAGGAAACAGTTCACCATGCAGTCACTATTAAGTCCCATGTGTGAGGAGATGAGCGATAGTGAGACCATCGTGAAGGAACGTAATGTTAAGATACCTGCTAAAATGGTGGCTCAGATTATTGAGAGAATGCAGCGTGGGAAGTCCCCGGGTTATGATGGTCTCAGTATTGAACATTTAAATACGCAGGGATCCATTTACCACGAGTTTTTGCCATGTTTTTTACCCAGTGTCTAGTTCATTCTTATTTGCCTGAGGGGCTGATGCGAACAATAGTGGTACCAATTATTAAAAACAAGACAGGTGATGCTTCTGATATTTGCAACTACCGGCCTATCTCACTATACATACAAATAACCACTTGTTCTTTTTATATTTACCACTGGTTCTGAAAAAACTCTGTCGTGCGATTAATCAACAAGAAACCCAGCGGGACTTTTTTTAAATAAAATTAATTTATAAAATATTATTTTATACAATTAGTATGAAAACATGTTTAAACAGCATGATAGCGATCATCTCATTCCCAGGGTTTATTATCAATCATGTACTAGTATTTGTATGGCAATTGTATGTGGTAGATACAAGGGTTTACCGGGGGTCCAACGTAGGGACGGATCATTACTTGGTTTTATGCCGAATTAATGGTCCATTCAAGCGTTGGCGGCATCGGACATCTGTGTCTACCACTGCGTTACAGCGTATAAGAATGGAAAGGTTACAAGATGAAGGTGTGAACGAGAAGTTCAAATGTAGACTGAGAGAAAATATAATTGGTATGGATGAATTGTGTATGAATGATTTAGACTTGGAGACTGTGTGGTATAATGTCAAGAAAGGTTTGGTGGATGCAGCCACCGAAGTATGTGGTGTAAGTAAGAGAACGAATGCTTGCTTGCTACCACCGCGGCGAAAATAGCTTATCGTGGAACTGGCTAGCACACATGTCGGCTGTTATATTGACGAGACATGTGTTAATAATATAAGCTATGCAGATGACATGGTGCTGCTCAGTCTATCTATAGGCAAGTTAAGGAAATTATTGTCTATTTGCCAGAAATATGCGGAGGACTACGGCTTGAAGTACAACTCGAAAAAGAGTGAAATTCTTGTTTTTTACAGCACCGAAACAGCGGCCGCGTCGTGTTCCTCCTGTATACCTCAATGGTATAGCCCTAAATATTGTTAATACTTTTAAGTATCTTGATCATATTATAACGAGAGATTTAAGCGATGATTGTGAGGGAGCGTAGGGCGCTGGCAGTTAGGAGCAATATGCTTGCCCGCAGGTTTGCTTGATGTACAAATGACGTAAAAGTCACTCTTTTCAAAGCATTTTGCCAATCTTTTTACTCAAGTAGCCTGTGGGTAGCATACGGGCGACGAGTTTACAGCGCCCTTCGCATTCAATACAATAACGATTTTAGGATGCTGTTGGGACTGCTATAGCGCTGTAGTGCTTCGAAAATGTTCGCGGATGCTAGGACTGATGGATTTCTTGCTGTTATGCGAAAAAAATCAGCCTCAATGTTACAGCGTCTGCGAAACAGTAACAACAGCATTTTAAAAATGATCGCGGCGAGACCAGATTAACACTTTCAGCGACACTGGGTAGAGCTGACAACAAGATTAAAATGATAATGAATTATGTATATATATATTATTATTATGTAGGCATAAATACTAAAATTACTAACATATTTATTAAGTTAAATTGTTACTAATATACTTACACTTAATATGGAGTAATTATGTCTGAAATAAAGTTATATTATTATTATTAAAATATTTTACTTTGATATTTTGTAGTTTTCCCTTTATGACGTTATAAGCGTTTGGTAAACAATGCTTAGCGTAGTTACAAACAAGTTCAAAGGAAATTTATTCTGAAACGCACGATGCAATGAGAATATCTCAAAACACAAATAAGCAACTGAGATGTTTGTTTCAACTTCTCGGACTAAGGATATTTTCCTTTATATTATCGGGTCAATAGATATAGGTATCATTTATACAACTTCTAAAAGCTCAAGAATATAATGTCGACTTTTATATTATGTAGGTATATTTATATATTTCACGATTTTCTCTTGACGATTTAATGTAATATTGAGTAATTCAACTAACTTCCATGGCAGGAATTGTTCTGCTTTATCCGGTATGTTGAATGATGGCACGATGAATGTTACTCACAATTTTCACAATTTAAGGTAGCGCAGTTTGAGTCTATCGGTCTGTAGGGCCACATGCGGTAATTTACTAAGGAACTATATCCGCGACTTGTTGTCGCTGCTGGTGATAAGAGGGCTGGTTCTTTTCTCGCGCAAAGGCTATGTATAGCTATTTAGCGAGGAAACGCAGCAAGCGTTCTTGTACTATACCGCGGGGAATATGACTGTATGATAATAATTTATAAATAATAAATAAAACTTTGGCATCTCAGTATATTTACGAAAATTTTACGACTGTCAGTGAAAAAGACACAATAGTTAAAGAATCGAAATCTTTATAAATGACTCCCTGGACAGTAAAATGGTAAATATAAGTAAATACAAAAAAACAAAAATAATAATTTACATTCTGTAAATATTAGGAACAAGCACAAAGTAGTATTACCAGTTACGTGACTACAAAGAGTCAGTAATTCTTACATAGGCTATTTACATCCTTTTACAACCAAATGGCTGACAATATACATGGCTTATTTATCAAAAAGCTTACAATTTTTATAAAACAAAAGCTATTTGATAATTGTTATTACAATATTAAAGAATATATTATGACTGACAAAAACCCCTGGGAATGACGTGATTGCTTCCATGCTCTATCTAATGTATAATTTAATTGTGCTACATTGTAAATAATTATACATTTTATTTAAAAATAAAAGAGTCACAATAAAAGAGTCTTGCAGATTTATTTTCCAAACTAGTGGTACAAACATAAATGATTACAATTAGTAATGCTTGTATTGAATAAAAAAAATCTATTCCATTTTATTACATTGTATTTTATATTAAAAAAAAAGTAACGAAGGGACTTACGGGTTACCTGATAGTAAGTGTAATAGTTACAGATGCGTTTTCACCTATAATAACTAAGACTGGAACCCAGCAGTGCACGCACTGCTATTTGGTGGCAGAAATAGGTATGAGGGTGGTACCTTCGAAGATGGACTCCTAGTCAGAAATCCATTCCCATTCCCATTCAGTAAGAATTATTCTATCAAAAAACTTTCCCATAGAAGGGAAATATACTTGATAGAATGATTTGATGCGATTAATAAGCTTATTTGCAATCACAGTAACAGACATCACATTTCCCGTAACAGAATAGCTATACCATCGTCAGCTTTTTTTCTAAGTCGCTTGGAACGTGGTATAACTTTATGAGATGATTTTGCCTCTACTTTTATCTCTAAGAGCGCCGTTTTAACTAGATCAGAGTGTAGCAAATACACCTCGGGGAGCCCATCTCCTCAAGGGAGACAACGCATCTGCATTTTGATTCTTAATCGGAATATTAAATCATGTAAGCGTCTGTGGCCCATACTTACCATCGGGTGTACAGTGAACTCGTTTGTCAGTTGTCACCTTAAAGTTAAAGTTACAGCCTATTTACGTCCCTCTGCTGGGCACAGGCCTCCTCTCAGATATTCTTACATTACAACAACAATATACCTGGAACAATGGTTTCAAAAGGAAGGATACGCCCATCGAAACATTTTACTTATATCTTCTTCATACAAGCAAAAGTAACACCATCTGTCATAACACATACGAACTACATGAGTGCCGCGTTGCATTGATCGATGACGTAACCAGGGCTGGATTTCGAAGTATAATAATTATTCATAGGGTATGTAGTATCGTAATAAATAAAATAAAAATTAATAAAAATAAAAATACATTCAAAAAAAAAAGTAAAGTAAAGCTACAGCTTATATACGTCCCACTACTGGGCACAGGCCTCCTCTCATTTCTGAGAGGGTTTTAGAGCAAGGAAGTGTCCGCCGCGCTGCCCCAATGCATGTTGGCGAACTTCACATGTCTTCGAAATACTTTTTTTCTTATTTCTCAGACATGCAGGTTTCCTCACGATGTTTTCCTTCACCGCCGAGCACGTGGTAAATCAGCACTTAAAATTGCAGTTAACAATTTCATTGGTGCCGACGGGGATCGATCCCGGGTTGTCACCTTACTTCATCTTAATTCCTTACCCACCTTACTTCATCTTAATATATTTCGTCAGCTCGTCAAACGTCACAACAGGCAGCTCAACAGAGAACTCAGTGCGATACGACTTCTATGTTGACTGTAAAACGTACATTTTTTTATCATGGAATTAACTTTCTTGAAATACAACTGCGTCATTATATCGATCTCTTTTTCAAGCAGAATCAAATATTTATCTCGCTGGAAGACAGCAGGGCGTTTTAAGCTACCACAGTGAGCGTTTATCGCTGTTGCCAAAATATTTCTCGTAATGTATTAACTGTGTTAAAATATTATAAGTATGTCCTTTTTCTTGTTAACTTTAAGATGAAGAAAATACATAATATATTGAACAACAAAAATCAAGTCAAACCGACCGTTTGACTTCGTCGACTTGTTGATTTGTTAACTTTGTGGAAGTGTTATAAATGTTTTATTTGCGCTCAATGGTCATAAAAATAATATACATTATTCGCTCTCTTAAATTTATTGAAGCATTTAACTGTCTGCCTCGCGGTTCACGTTCGCTTTAACGGCGATATATTAAAGCTGCAATGCGCTCACTGCAGTACACTTAAAGTAAGTCTATCCTTAGCTTTGTTATAGGACTTGAGGAGAATACAACAACTTTCTAGTCTATTTTCAAGTTTATGTTGTACAGCTAAGAAATTTTTGATTCTTTATGATAATAAAACTAAGGTTTTGATTCATTTTTACTTACATTTACAATTTTGTAGATAAATTCTAGCGACATACGAGAATATAATATGTAGGTTCAAAAACTACATATTATATTCTTCTAGCTAGCTATGATCTTTTCTGTAAAGCTGTCTTACCACTTAAGAGTAGGTACCGACAAAGGACACATAACAATACACATAAGCGATCCACACAAATGTGTCAGCTAGATAAATAAATGAAACTTAAATATAAAAGACTTTCTTCTTCAGTCTGCGGCATTCCACTGCTGAACTTGAAAATGGCCATGCTTGGTTTCTACCAAGCAGGAGCTAAGCAAGGATCGCAGTACCAGACGTCTCGCTACATTGACGCAGCCTCCTGTCGCCAGTCTAGACATTTTCAGTCATTTATAAAAATTGACGTCAAATTATTGCTCTCATTCCCTTCAATAAACTATAATAGAAAGAGAGAAGTATAGAGATAATTAATACCTTATTTTTGTAAGCGATAATCAATGATTAAAAGTAAAGATATTCACCTTAATCGTAAACAAAATATATATACAGCCATCTATCGGGAGCCATGATATCTTCCTTGGACACTTACTTACCAATAGGGTATAACATCCATTTTCAAAAGTGTTTAAATGAATCCTAGAGTGATAATGAATCACAATAATTTTTATATATTTTTTTTTTCAAACCGAATAGTGTCACAAAAATTAATTTTAATCTATCGTTTTAAATTTTCGCTTGAAAACGCTAGCCGCCATGTTGTTCAACTCGTGACGTCACTGCCCTAGAATTTTGCCAATTTTGAAATGGAATAAGATACTTTTGGATGTTTAATAATGAGTTATCATCTATATAGTTGTGGTGTTGTGCCTGAATGCAAAAATACGAGCATATGTACGCCGGAGAAGTTATGGATTAAAGTGCCAACTGATTTAAATATGAGAAATACTTGGTTAAAACTGGCAAGAAGATATCCGAATACATTGTCTACTAAAACTAGACTGTACTTCTGAGAAGATAATTTTGATGTAAGTATGACTTATATTTAAGTATCGTTTATACAAAACAAAATATCATGAGGTGATAGGTATTAGAAGTCAAATTTTGTAATAGATTACGTTATCTTAGATATTACAACTAATGATTGCTAATGATTGTAACCATAGATAAACTTAACTATGTATTATCAAGATACGCTATGACCTGGTATTGTGTTATTGTATAAACAAAAGTCGGTAATAGGTACTTACATTGATGTTTTAACCTTCCTCAACTCAGCAAAACCAAAATCGGGATTGCACGCATAAAATTTTGCCAACGTCAATGTTTACGTTGTTACGAATCCTACTTTCGTGATGTAATTTCAATAAAATACAAAATAACAGTTAACAATTATTATGATGATAACTTGGAAAATTTCAAAATGACACACAGCACATTAGCTAGTTTACTTAACCAGTGACGTCACGACGGTATTTTATATGGCGGACAACGTTTTACAGATTTGAGGCACAGATAAAAAAAATATTCTGAAAATTGAAATATAAAATTTATAATGCATTTTTATAAATAGTAATCAATATTTCTCCTTTAATTTTTACATAATCTATCATAAATATATATTTTTGATGTAAGACAAACAAAAAAATTTTTTCCAAAATATAAAACAAATATTGTGTTTGTATATTACTTATTTATTTCTTTAAACTTTGTTGCAAAGAAAACTGATTTAAAATACGTCTATTATAAAACATCTATTTATAACGGAATTCAACGGCTCCGTGGTGCAGTGGCTTAGCAATGAGTTGCGGCGCTGAGGGCCGCGGATTCGATTACCGCACGGGAAACTGGCGATCGATTACGTATTAAGTTAGACTAAGGCCTTTCAAATAGTGAAAACTACTCTAACAATCTTTCTCTTCGTACTCCAGCGCAGTCATCCTCCTTCTTCAATAAATCATTTTCTGTTATGTCTGTATGATAGGGGAACTCCGCGACCCTACGTATTTAACGCGTTCAATCATTTCTCCTTCAAAAATCTGCTCAAAACTAATTTTTTAGAACTCTTATATTTCCCATTATACTACCCGTCATTTCTTGTATTTATTCTACTTTCCTCAACTGTCATCACTGTTTTTCTTTTATTTAAATGTATAATTTACGTAGACGTCATAGCCATTCGTTGTGGACATTTTGTAGCGTAAAAAGGATGTCTGGAAGAAATCACTTACAGAGCGATAAGCCTGGTTTTTTCCCACGCCAACTTTGTGCTCTCGTCTTAACACTTTATGGTTAGATGTCGGAAAACAAAAAATGAATTCTCACCATACAAATATCAAATCGCTCCGTAAAATGAAAAGTGTCGTACAAACTATAAGACCCTATTTCACCCTCTAAGCCTTAGAAGGTGGTCAAACCCTTAGAGTCTAAGAATTTCAATTTTCCAAAATTCTTTCTTGCGTAATTAAAGGAAGCGATTGTCCTGATATCACGCTTCTACTTTCAGTAATTCGGGCTATACGTCTAAATACAATATTTTTCATTCAAACTTTTTTTTTAAATCGCAAACAATGTGTTCATTTACTTTATTTACAGGGTACTTTCAGAAAGTTTCAAGTCGATCATCCCGTAAAAGTCTCATAAAAACTGTAACACCAAATTTCATCCAATTGAATTTTCCAAAATCCTTCCTTAGTACTGTGGATACTTAAGTAATAAAAGGAACCTATTGTCCCAATTTCAGGCTATTTCGTACTCTCATCTCATCTTAAAATTCAATATTTTTCATGCAAAAACCCACATCTAAAGAAATTGTTAGGCCAAATTAAAAAAAAAAAAATTCAAGAGGATTTACACCTGTTTTTTAGTAAAAAAACATGAATAATTTTTTCTTCGCACAAATTTGCACATCCTCTAGTCCTAGATCCTAGGGGTTGTTTTGAAATATCGCAAAGTATTTTATCATCTATTTTATTAACAGAATCCTTTCAGAAAGATACGAGTCAATCGCTTTCTAAAATAAAAAGTTTCTTATACAAACTGCCAAAACCCTATTTCACCCTCTTACGAGTTGAATTTTCCAAAATCACTGTTAAAATTTAGGATATTTACGTAAAGCGGTTTGGGCTGTGCGTTAATAGATTAGTAAGTTACTCACAACATCTTTTTATGTATATAGATTATATCCATCCATCCATCCATTGGCTTAGTGGCACGCCTAGGGAGAGGCATATGTCCAGCAGTGGACTGCCGCCGACTGATAATGATGATCTATCCATTACAGCCTCAAAAGTCGAATGCTGGATCTTTCCCCATAGATTGTCTCATAGGGATGATTTTGCCTTCTTGGTTCGGCAACCGCAGTTTTTATAATTCACAGTTATTATCAGGAAGATGCTGTATAATCTTTGGTACGTCTGTTAGTGATTGAGTAACTTCTGAACAACTTGTTATAATAATATTAGGTCTTTACCAATGAAATTGTCGTTTTTTATAAAATAAGTTAACGTAATTTTTTTTCTATCTTTTTTATTTCTATTAATCAAAGTAATCACCCATGCAATCGATGGATCTTTGCAATTGCAGTGGGAGTTTATTGATGCCCTTCTTGAAGAAATGAGCTGGGCGGGAGGAAACAAATTCTTCAAAGGCATTTTGTACTGCCTCTCGGGTATTGAATTTTTTCCCGCTAAAAAGTTATCAAAATTCTGGAAAAAGTAGAGGTATGTAGGCGCAAGGTCTGGTGAGTACGGCGGATGACGGGGACCTTCCAACACTAGCTCTTGGAACTTGGAGACCGTCTGTTGTGCAGTATGAGGTCACGCGTTGTCGTCCAGGAGCAGCGGGTACGAACGATTGACCAAAGCTAGTTGGAGACGTGCGAGCTTCTCCATCATTGTGTTCAGTTCTTCACAGTAAACATCTGTAGTAATACTCCCGTTTGTTAAGTAGCTGTGACGAATCACACCGGCGCTAGACCACCAAAAAGTGACCATCACTTTTCTAGGGGTAAGTTTTCGTTAAGGGCATTATTTAGGTCCTGAACCAGGATCCAACCAACTTGCTGAGCGCTTGCGATTGTCAAACAAAATCCATTTTCAAATTTCCTTCGTTTGTGTGCCTAGTGAGCAGTGCAAGGCACGTCTCGACGCGTACTTCGCGCTAGCGATCATTGAGTTCGTGGGGCACCAATTTGTCAAGCTTTTTTACTTTTCCAATTTGACGCAAATGGACCAATATTGTTTTGATGCTAACATCTAAAGCTGCTGCTAATGCAGCCGCAGATTGAGTATCATCAGCTTTCACAAACGCCTTTAATTCGTCATTGTCCATCAAAGTTTTCGGACGACCACGGGGTTCATTTTCAGGTCGAAATTTCCAGAATAGAAGCGGGTAAACCAATAATAGGTGGTGTTTTCGATTGTAGTATTTGCTCCGTACACGTCGTTGATGTTGTGTGCCGCTTGTGCCGCGTTGCTGCCACGACGGTACTCATATTCCATAATTACTCGAATTTTTAACGTATCCAGGATGACCAAAAAAATTCAAATGCGATGAAAATGTAACGCTTATCAATAAAAAAATAACTAATTTTGAAAAAAGAATTCCATGTTTATAAAATAAAATTAATTTTAAATTAGAATTATTAGCCAAACAAAAATTATTTTGATTTGAAATGGCCAGTACTGCAGAACGGCAATTTTATAGGTAAAGACCTATTATATCTCAGAATATATTTTTTTTTAATATAAGATGGGTGACTAACGATGACATAATCAACATGATGGTAAGTGGATGCTGTGGCCTATAGACATCTACATTTATCCTCGATTAAGAATCAAAATGCAGATGCGTTGTCTTCCCTGAGAACTAAAATGGAATGCCTTATTTCCAGTAAAAAGCTCTCCGGTTCTCACTCCCCATACGAAACACAGCAGCATTAAGCTGCTGTTTTATCGGATCGCTGGTATTCTGTGAGAGCGTGGTACTACCCCGGTCAAGCCAACCCATTCATGCTATAAATATAATATAGCTGTAGCGTGGTTCTACCAAGTATATTCATTGAATGTCATACTTTAAGATTTTTTTCGGCCAGACGATAGTTCAAAGCTATGTTAGGATCTGATAGGTGGCTTGATAGTCAATTATTTCCAAATGCTACATTTGTGGACGAAAACTGTTTTATTTACAATATAATATAATCTTCGTTTAGTGCCGAAAACGAAAATCAAAAATTTTGGGCCCATGCGTCGCTTCACTACCACCAGTAACATATTAAGAAAGTGTCTATTCCTGTTAATTGTTTTTCTACAATCACTACATAATATTAGAAAATTATAAACATATATTTATTTTGCTGGTAATAATAATGAATTCAGAGACACGGCTGCTATCTTACGAGAATTGCGCCTGCTGATGTCAAGCTTCCTACGTCGTTTATTAGTGACAATATTATGCAAGACAGAAGCAACGCAATATTATGTTATAATGTTTTAATCGGATAACAAATATTTACTAGATAGTAGGACTCCTTTTCTGCAGCAGTGCTTACACTACTGTGTTCTGGTCTGAAGGATATATGCCTAAACTTCAAACGCTGCTCAATTTTAAGATGCCGTTAAGTCTCGTGCTGTCTCTATCACTGTAACACCACGAGACTTAACATTATCATAAAATTGAGTAACGTTTGAGTATTTGGCCAATTGTGACCCAGTATTTTAATTAAAGGCTGAGAAATATTCTATCTTATTCCTTAGAGGTGATAACGCATCTGTAGCCTTCTTGGTTTAAAGTAGGCTGCAGGTGTCCATGGACCGTAGTAGCTACTTACAATCAGGTAAACTATAAGTTCATTTATAAAAAATACTAATATTATAGAAAAAATATATTATTTAAGAGTCGTGTTAGCTCAGTGGCTAAGCGCTCATCGTAAATTTCACAGTACACAAGCAGCCACATATTGGTTATCCCCGCCCCCGTCCGCCACCTTTGATATTATAAATTATGATTTTATAATATCAAAGGTGCCGGCCGGGTACCACCGCCGAGCGCGTGGTACATCTTGATTTACCACGCGCTCGGCGGTAAAGGAAAACAATATGAGAAAACTTTCATAAATAAATAAATAAATGGTAACTAAATTAAGGGTAAATTAAAACTTAAATTAAAAAAATCAACTATTTTTGATTGAAAAAGGTCTATTTACGAGTAAAAGAAGAATTCTTTAAAAGTTACAATATGTTTATATAATTCTGTCACTGAGCTGGCCGTATGGGGAGACTTATGGTTACTTAGCAAGCTATGGAGAGGGCCGCTATGCTCGGACTTTCCATGGTGATACTTGAGACTTCCTTATCAGTATATCCAAATCAAAACCGATATAGCCTAACGGAGAAAGAATTTTTTTCGAGTGTCAGCCTAAGCGAAGTGTTGGGTGATTGCCACATTGATCTAGTTATCGTAAACGCGGTTGCTTATCATGAGGTCTCGGGTTCGAATCCCGAGTCGGGCCAAAATCATCTATTGAGTTTTTTCTGTCACGAAATTGTCAGTACCAGCCCGGAGGAAGTTTGCGGTGTTTCACCCCCGTGCCGCGGAAAGCACGTAAAGTCGTTGATCCTGCGCCTGATCTCTCTCCGTTCGGTACCGTGTCGGTTTGTCGTCCCATCGAACTATAAGAGTGAGAGAATAGAGAGTGCACTTGTGCTTGCGCATACTCGGGCACTATAACCCTGTCTTTTGTAAATCCCGGCTGGTCTTCGTTGAGACTGGCCACCGTGACTGAATTTTTTATTCGGTTTGGAGGACAATATTAGGGCGGCTCCACTCTAGGTGGAGTGACGACCTGGTTAGAGATGCAGGAAGTCGATATATGCAGGTGGCTTAGGGTCGTGCTTTATGGCGTTCCTTCGGTGAGCCTATGTTCAGCAGTGGTTTTAAAAAGGGCTGTGGATATGATGATGATGACGTCACTTTATTTTGATATGTACACATAGCGTAAGAATGCATCACCTTCCTAGTCCTTTATTAAAGAACTGGAAAGGTTTTTTTTATAGAATAAGGATTACAAACGAGCACATAGTCCACCTGATGGTAAGAGGATGCTGTGGCCCATAGACATCTACATTTATCCTTGATTAAGAATGAAAAATTTAGATTTGTTATCACCCCTAAGGACTAAGGTAGAATGCCTAATTTCCAGTAAAAAGGGTCTCTGATTATTTACACTCACCATACGAAAGAAAAGTCTCGCGTTATATACCTACCGGCTAGCGTACTCCCGGGAGTATATGTATCGGTGGGGGTGCCGCACGCTTTAAAAATATAATTTAATTAATTTTAATATTTGTTTTATAATAAAAATTTTAACTATTAAAATAAACGATTAAAATTAAATCACACATTTATTAAATTAATTAAATTAACCATAATGAATAAAATTATCATAATATCTGATCCATTATATTCACGATTTCATGACTTTTTTATCAAATAGTTGGCGTTTGGGCTATCTAGCGTCTATTTTACGTAATACTGTCCTTGAGATTCAAGTGTCAACCAATTTGTTAGATAAAATAACCTATAGAATGATGTAGATGACGCATTAAAATAGAATAAATTCAAATTAGGCTCTACTCAATGCTTACGGATAACATTATTTGATACAAAATTTAACTATTGTCTTAATACTTATTATGAATTAAAATATATTTTAAAGTGTTCACATTGTTTTTATTTTAAGAGATAAAAAATTATATTTTTAACTTAAAGGAGTCGATTTTCAATAAAATATTTTATACTTTTCATAAATATCCTTTGAAATAATAATATTTATTATATAATATCTTCAAATGTAAATAAACTATTATATAAATATTTATTTATTTACTTCTGAAGCAATTGGTGACATTCTACATAATGTCATTCAGTGATGGTTGTTTAACAGTGTCCCAGTTTATTTGTAAAGCTTATCGTAAACATCGTTCGAATACACAAGTAACAAATTAACGTTGAAAATGTTATGATAACAAATCTTACATCGTAAGTTGAAATAAACGTATCCCGAAAACATAGTTTCAATTTATTGCATACCAATATACACTCTGTTTGATACAGTCACCATGTTAAATTTCAAACAGTTTTATGAGTTAATTAAATTCTATTTACGTTTTAATACATTCTCAAAGATGAACAAACGTCGCTTATAAGTACAGTAAGAATGTAAATAAAATGCCAAAAGACGCCAAAAGGCTGATTACCTTTGCTTTTTTTATAGAATAAGGCTGACAAACGAGCAGACAGTTCACCTGATGGTAAGTGGATGCTGTGAGGAGATGGTTAAACCGCCATCTATCGGAAATCATGAGATCTCTCTGGGATTTTCCATAATCGCCTCTTATGCCGCCACCACTTGGCTTCGCCAGCACGTGGCTCCGCCCCCATACGGCTTTGGCACCAGTAGGTATATGTAAATATTAAAATGAATTTATAACGGAAAAACTTCCTAAAGAACGTCTACATCTACAACAAATCATATTCCTTTCTCAATGTCGATCCCACCATCAAATTTTTCACCTCTGATTTCCTTATACGACCTGATGTATTTTACATCTGGTATGACTACGATAATGTCATTAACAATCTATTGGGCCTCACCCACCATAGGCTAAGTTTCAGTGATGGTTTTCTTTCGCCATCGATTTTATACTACACAAGTACCGTTAAAAAAATTAAATTCAAACTGTAATAAAGTTAATCAAAACTACTAAATTAAAAGTCTACTAAATCATAAATCAAAATTACTGAATTAAACCCGTAAATAAAAATAGGAGGCATTAAAAATAAAGTACGCCTTTCTCACAAATTTGCACAAATTAAACTTACTTTTGCACACGACGAGATGCGTTGATGACATTTTACGTCAGCCGCACGTACTGGTCAAGGCAGTCACCAGTACCGTGCAAGTTGCAGTCACATTTTAAGTTTAGTATGATAAATTGGTGTAGGTTAAGCTATTTTATAATATTCTTACATTACGACAACAATATACCTGGAACAATGATTTCAAAAGGAAGGATACGCCCATCGAAACATTTTACTTATACCTTCTTCATACAAGCAAAAGTAACACCATCTGTCATAACACATACGAACTACATGAGTGCCGCGTTGCATTGATCGATGACGTAACCAGGGCTGGATTTCGAAGTATAATAATTATTCATAGGGTATGTAGTATCGTAATAAATAAAATAAAAAATTAATAAAAATAAAAATACATTTAAAAAAAAAGTAAAGTAAAGTTACAGCCTATATACGTCCCACTGCGGGGCACAGGCCTCCTCTCATTTCTGAGAGGGTTTTAGGGCAAGGAAATGTCCACCGCGCTGCCCCAATGCGTGTTGGCGAACTTCACATATCATCGAAATATTTTGTTTAAATTTCTCAGACATGCAGGTTTCCTCACGATGTTTTCCTTCACCGCCAAGCACGTGGTAAATCAGCACTTAAAATTGCAATTAACAATTTCATTGGTGCCAGCGGGGATCGAACCCGGGTTGCTCGCGTACTGTGAAACTTACAGCGAGCGCTAACCATCTGAGCTACCACGGGTCAATAATCTTCAAATAATCAAAAATACATTTATTTCTCAATAATACTATTTTAAAATTAGTGGTGTAACAACCCCAGAGAGTAATTTAGTTCCTCATGTTGGGGTGTTTCGCTCTTACCCTGGTGCTTAACATTTATACTGTACCATGCCACTATACTAAGCGAAAACACCATAATTTTATCTACAATATCGAGAATTTCTGTATGTTCGGCAACATGATGTTTTACTATCCCGGTCGTTCTGACAGAGACGATATCATGTTCATAACAATATTTTTGAATTAGCTATGAACAATTTATTAATTTATTAGCTATGAGCATTTTATTTTAATTCAAAATAAAAACGCTGAAAAATGAAACGTATATATTATACGCTAGACGCGTGACGCGAAAACCACGGCGCATGGGAAAAAAACACGAAACGTCAAACATGGTATAATTTTGGGCAAATAGTAAGTATAATTTTTAGTACAATATTTTTGAGGGTCTGAATCCAACCCTGGCCTAACCTAAAGTCGCGAGTTGAAAATATACCCATAGTATGATTTGAAATAAGCCAAACACGGTTATCATAAGTACGTCTTAATACTCGTAGATTGAACTCGGCTTATTCAGACGCTTATAGATACACAAAGTTACAGTAAAAACTTTTTTATTCAATTTAAGCTTATTTAAGGCTCGGTTAAAATCTACACCGTTGCGCAAGAACAAAACCTCAGAGAAGTTCTTCTCAAACAAGATATTCTGTGAACTTATAGATGTTTATAGTGATTTACCTAAATAATATAATTCATATTATTTAGATCTCAATAATATATTACACATTATTTAGATACATTATATTTAATATTTTTGAAAGTTGTAAAGTCATTTAATGTTACAAGTAATGGAATATTCAGCTACTCACAAATTGACATAAACGATCATGCAGTGAGGAAAGTGCACTGCATCGCGGCAGTTTCTACTGATAAACAAAAAGCCATTGCGCGTTTACACAGGAAGTGCATTAGTGGCTGCAATCCTAGTCTTGCTTCATCGTTAATAGTAAACAGAATAAATATTCAAAGTAAAGTGCATGTAAGTTCGCGGACTTCGAATATACTCGAAATATATTATATTTACATCTCTTAATCGGTTTCTTTAGAAAGAAGATATTTCTCAGCTGAGTGCGTACTTTACGTACATTCGTTTTTTAGTGGAGTCAGCGGAAATTTTTGACGACTCAAATCGCTCTTGGCATTGTTATCTAAGCTGTAACTCTTTCATTACAATCGGTTCAGCCATTCTGAAGATTAGCCCGGACAGTCTGGGAGACAAAACTTAAAAAAAATGGTTATTCAAATCTTAATGGCATGCGAATAACTCCAGTTATTTCGATATTAAAGACAGAAACTTCAACTTTACTTAATTATTTTTTAACCACTTATTGTTCATAAATACAAAGTACCTACTCTGCGCAAGGAAACTCTGACTTTATATTTCACTTTTATAATTTCAAAACACAGAGCACAGATTACTATTATTTAATGATATTTATCTATGCCCTCTGTCACCCAAAAATATATTTCGCAAAGCGAAACCAACGAGAAACAACAAAATAACTCAATTTATGTGCCGTCATTAAATGGCTTAAAACTACCCAGTATGGAAGAGAGGATTTGCCGTGGTTTCATAAAGACCTTTGGAATTCTAGAGGCGGTACATTTTGCGGCAAGTCTCTTATTTGCATGGTATAAAGGGGCTTTTGTAATAATGTTGCCACATAGTATGATGTTTTGAATGAAAATGTTGAAAATGAATGAAATGTTTCGTGTGACTTTCTAAATAAAAGTGTAGTAGTAAATAGAAGCTTTTTTCTTTAAGCAATGTGAAGCTTATATTCAAAATTTGAAGTCATATATGCGTAATATTTTAGAAAATTATAAAGTAATAGCTTATAACAAAATTATAAGCTATCACTGTAAAGTACTTAACGTATTAATATACATATACATACATATAATCACGCCTCTTTCCCGTAGGGGTAGGCAGAGACCACTTCTTTTCACTTGCTACGATCCTTACATACTTGTTTCGCTTCGTCCACTTTCATTATTCCCTTCATACATGCTCTTGGTTTAGGTACTTGACCTGGCCTTTTTCAAGACGTCCCTGATTTCGTCGAGAAACGTCCTCCTAGGTCTACCCCTTCCAACACTTTCATTCACACTCGCCTTATACACTTTTTTCGTCAATCGTTCTTCATTCATTCTCTCGACATGGCCAAACCATCTCAGCATACCTTTCTCAATTTTTGTCACTACATCTTCTTTCAAACCACAACGTTTCCTTATCTCACTATTTCTTATCCTGTCACCAATTTAACTCCTATCATACTTAACGCTCTCATCTCAACTGCTTTCAAGTTTCTTCTGCCATACCCAACTTTCACTTCCGTACATGAGTGTCGGAACCAACACCCCCTCATGCACAGCCAAACGAGCCTTGTTAGACAACTTCCGACTGCTCATAAAGGAGTGCAAAGCTCCATTCACCATGTTTCCTGCATTCACTCTTCTTTCGATATCACTCTCACACTTTCCATTTCTTATAAACTTTAAACCCAGATACACAAACTCCTTCACCTGTTCAATTTGTTCATCTCCAATCACGATATTGCAGTCTGTCACTGCCTCATCTCTTTCAAACACCATCACTTTCGTCTTCTTTACATTCATCTTCATTCCCTTTCTAACAAAAGCTCCACTCATAGCAGTTACCATCTCCTGCAACTCCTCGGCCGAAGACGCAAGTAGTACTTGGTCATCAGCATAGAGAAAACATTTGACGAGTAACTCATTCATTCTCAACCCACTTTCATTCGCTTTTAAATCTGTCAAGCAATTGTCCATGAACAGATTAAACAGCCACGGTGACGCTACACGTCCCTGTCTAACACCTTTTTCGATATTAAACCATTCAGTGTATGCCCCGTTTATCCTTACACAAGCACTAGAATCCCTATAAAGAGATTGCAGTGCTCGTATGAGGATACTGCTCACACGGTTCACAGACAGTGCTGACCACAATTCATTCCTCATTACTCTATCATAGGCCTTTTCTAGATCCACGAATGCGCAATAGACCGTCTTGTTTTTAGCCAAACACTTTTCGGCTATGCACCGCAAGGAAAAGACCTGATCCATACATCCCATTCCCTTTCTAAATCCCGCTTGTGCATCCCATACTTTTTCATCTGTTTCATTCACAGCCCTTTCAATCAATACTTTCGCATACAATTTACCGACGACGCTGAGAAGGCTTATACCGCGGTAATTTATTAATATAATTCTATATTAATACGTTAAGTACTGTATAAAGTATTAATATAATAATCTAATATAATACTGAACTACTTATACTGGTAATAAAATGTATCAACGGAACATTTAAGCCTCCAAATAGTTAATCAATTTATACAACATAGGAATCAACAGAGTATGAAAACCAGAAAAAAATTCTTGTTCACATCTTCTGTCGATTCTATGAATTTATTACTTTTGGTTTCACATTATTCGTTGATTCCTTTTTAGCTAATTTCGCCCAAGTAGCTTATATTCTTGTAAGCAACTAATAATAACGATTAATTATATTTACGCCACCACTAAATATTGAATAATTCTAATTTAACGTTAAATTAATAATAATTAAATGCGGTATAATCCGTAAAAGTACTTTTATTCAAAGCAACTAATAATTTTCATTAGATATTTATAGAATAAATTCTGACCATGTGTGATTCTAATCATGAGTTTAATTAGTGAGAGGGGTTATGGAGCATGAAATAGTCCACCACAGTGCCTCAATGTGAGTAAGCACATTTCAATCATGTCCTTAAAAATATTTTATTTAATCACACATAAAAAACGCTTTTCTCACGATCTTTTCATCCACCGGCAATTATAGAGGTAAATGTTATTGGCGGTTATTTAGCGTATAATAAAATTACACATAGTTACACCCCTGACCTACCAAGATTTTTTTTTATTTTAGTTAGAATATCATAGTTAGCAGTTTAACAAGTTTAACAACACAAAAATTGAAATTAATTACCCAATATTCTAATAATACTAACTTTACCATAATTTATTATTATAGAACATTATTTGATTAATCATAGATACCTATATTCCATTTTGTTTTTGAAAAATAATGTTGTATCATTTCATTTTAAAAAAATGACAAAATAGAGGATACCAGCTGAGTATCTTTCGCCCTTTCTTCTACGAATAAACTTAATTATAACGGGTAATTAATGTAATATGTTTGAATTACAAAATGTGTATACATAAAGTAAATATCAATTTTTATTTACTTTTATTCTGTTAAAACGTTTCAATCATTTTATAAACACATGATCGAAATTTAAACATATTTTCAGAAGAATGTAGAATTCTTACTTCAGGACATAAGAAATGCCTTAAAATAATTCTGGCACTTCGCCGGCCACTGCCTTTATGCTCACCAGTATTCTAAAGTTTCTATTCACTTCACTCGTCGTCGCACCTACATAAATATGCGACTTTGCCCCAGGGCAAATGTTATTAAGGGGATTGTTAAAGGCTAGTCTAGACTAATCAATAAAAATGTTCGATGCTGTTTTCCATCTATTTATATTCAAGAAAATTATATTATGTGATCAGTATATCACATTAGTTGTATAAAGAAACATATTTTTTAAGTTTATCGTTGAAATAACATATTTTTAACGTATTAGAACCAAGCTGCATCTATATTACGGTTGTAGCACGAATGGGTCGGTTCGACCGCGGTAGGACCACGTTCTCAAAGAATACCAGCGTAAAATAGCAGCTTAATGGTGCTGTGTTTTGTATGGTGAGTGTAGAATACCGGAAACCTTTTTTACTGGAAACGAGGCATTCCATCTTAGACATCAGGGGTAACAACGCATCGGCATTTTGATTCTAAATCGAGAATAAATGAGATGTCTATGTGCCACTGCATCCACTTTCTATCAGGTGGACTATGTGCTCATTAGTCACCCTTATTCTATAAAAAAAATATGTTGAACTAAATGATCTTGGTATCGTTTCCAAATATTACAGTAATTAAATCGAATATCAAATAAAAATTTACAAACAGTTTGTTATTTCTCATGTCATTTATAACCAGTAAGCGGTGTTAACATGAAAATATGCTAAATGGATTTCGAACAAATTAGGCACAACCCAAAGGAACCTCATTCTTCATTTTCATTTTATTATTATTTCAAAAAATGTTAATTATTACCAACAATCAAGATTTTTTTTATATATTTCGTACCAATACGTACAATGTTAAAGGACTTCAACTTTATACTTGTCATTTTATTAATTTTAATATAAAAAGATAATTTGAATCTAACACAGTGTAAAATAGCCCTATTTGCTAGGAGATTGGCAGGTGGCTCGCAATTTTAATACCTCTTTCTTAATGAATCGCCGCTACAATATCTTGGTCACGCTTTATGTACAATATACTTAAATATGTATCTTTGCAATTACTCTAAGACGAACAAGTAGCTTTTAATTTCAATTATAACTGACAGCGTTACATTTATATCATGTTAGGAAAGGTATAAAATGGGTGGTAATTTTTTAACTTCCAAGGAAATTTTTTTTAGAAATATGGGTGATTATAAAAAAACTCGTCTGATATTGTATAGATAACAACATCCATTCTCGATTACTATTTAAAATGCAGATGTGTCGCCACTCTTACATTTAATATTCGTGGTACCATACAAAGTACAGCAATATTATTCTAAAAGTTAACCGTGTAGTAGCGCTGTATACCCACAACATATCGTCGCGTGGATGTCGTAATAGGCGACAGAGGGAAAGTGAAACAAGAGATGAACAGCAGTATCTTTCTGATAAAAACTCAAAATAATAAAAAAACTGCGGTTTTCAATCCACATAACTATGGCAAAATTATTTATTATTATATTAAATATTAGGGGAGACCTTTGTTCAGCAGTGGACTTTAATATATTTTTTCTATATTTTTACTGTTACTATTCAGTGAAAGCGCTATTGTGAATAAGCGATAGGGCTCGTAATCGGTCTATAAAATATGTGTATTGCATTCTATTAATTAATTTATTCATTTCATTCATTATTTATGGCATTCTTTGGAGAAGGCCTATGTTTACTAGTAGACTTGGGGTGGGCTGTAATTATATTATATGCTGAAAATCTTACAGAGAACAAAGAAAACAAATATATTACCAGCGATACTTTTGCTGTTATTTTGCAACACCTTGCTGAGTATATTCCGGCAATGTTGCTTCAATGAACCACCAAAACCAGCCTTATTTATTATTATTGCATTTAATGCTTAGATCTTGGGGTTAGCCATCACAGAGCCTAATTCTTCTGGTGATGCCTCGTTTAGATGCGAAACACGTGTCAAAATCAATGGCGGTGTGTAATAGTGAAGTGGTGCTGTTGGTAGTGGTATTGGGATTAGTGGTGACGGTGGCAGGGAGGGAGGTGCTTTACAAACTAGGTAAGATACATCATTTAATTATTTTTCGCGCGAATCTTAGCAAATAACATACGTACATACATTAAAAGTCACGTCTGTCACCCAGAGGAGTAGGTAGATATTTCGGACTTCCATTTGGCACGATCCTAACGCACCTCTCTCGTCTTCTTTACATCTATATACCTACTCATACCTGCGACCAAACCACCGAAACATTCCTTTCTTAATCCTGGTCACAAAATCATCTTGAACACACTTTTCTCTTATCACGCATTTATCTACACTCTTCTGCCACGCCCAACTTTCATTACCATTAAGGTAGGGACTATCACAGCATTGTGAATTGCCATACGTGACTTTTTGACACATACACAAATGCACACTAATACATAAATGCCACACTGCATTCAGGGTCTACATATTGGCGTCGATTGTCGGACCCTGATATGTGTTTATCTCACATATGATAAAGTTGTAGGACATTTTTAGAACATCATTACTTCCGTATTTTTTTTTGTGGTGAATATTTCTCTCACGGATTCATAATACTTATTTCTCCTTATACTTGGCTGTTTATAAAAAGAGTAAGTTAGAACATTTCTGTCATAAACGTAGTGATTATATTCTCTTTGATTCCTGTCAAATTAATGTGTCAAAATTTGTATAATAACGCAGTTGTAGAAGTATATTTTAGATCCGTTACCATATAATTATGTTCCTGAAATTACCATTCAAATATGAAATACGGAATACGAAATGTTCAAAATTTTACTAATTTTTTCATACTTCAGTAATAAAATTAACTGTGTATGTAAGTACAGTATATTGAAACCATGTAACTATGAGTATGTTCATAAAATAGCTTCCAAATGAAAACTCTCAAAACGTGATGAAAAAATTCCGTAGCGTATGTATTTTTCTTCAGCATTTTCAATTCCACAGCTGCTGGACATAAACCTTACAAAGAATATGCCACCTTGAAAACGTTGCCCAATTTTGTCAAATTTGTAGGCTAGAAAGATGTGGTAGGTTATCGGATGCCATTCACTATAATGTTAGGATAAAATAGTCTTTACAATAAGTAAAATAAAAACAATGTATCTTATAAAACATACACTTTCCTCTTGTATGTACATATACCAGAAAAAATTACAAGTTGGGTTTAGATTCAAGTCGCCTAAATTTGAGGAGTCTGTTACTGTGGCGGTGTCAAGGAGGCTTATCTCAAGCGCCCCTATGCAATTTTCGCTGCTGGAGCTGCGTTGAAATACTTATTCGACATCAAAGTATCGATAATGTTGTTGAAGGTTATTTAGTTTGTAATGTTTTACGATATAATAATAGGGAATATGCATGCTTTTTTTGTATAAATCCGTTTATTATGACTCCCATCACACCAAAAAAATCATATAAACTTTTTATGTCATGAGTAACGTCATGAATGAAATGAAACGTCATGAAATAAAATATTTAATTTCCAATAACTAAGAATCAATTCAAACAGCAGTCACATAGCTGGCATCTTGGATGACGTCACTAGGTCCATTAGACGCTATAATAATAGCATATGATTGGTCGGTCGGCGTCGAAGGCAAATCGCGAAACGTGAAATCTAATAAGAGAGCGCCACCATGTTTTTCATATTCGTTTCTTTTACAAAAATACACTTTAAATCTAACATATTTTAGAAAAGCACTGAACTTTAAAGTCGTTACACAATAAATTATTTCACAAATTCACAAGCTTGCACGTTTACCGCTAAAAAGAACACCTTTGTCGTATCTCCTCAATTTCAGAGCCAAAAGCGGAATCTTTGGCCTCGACATATCGAACTTCACTTGGAAGAGAAAGCTAAATAAGCTTCTAAAAAGCTTGGTGTACTCAGTAGAGCGGGACAGTATTTCATGCTTGCACACCGTTTGCAACTTTAAAAGCGCAGGTTTGGCCTAACATGGAATATTGTCCTCATCTCTGAACCAGGGCTCCCCAGGGCGAGCTCCTTCCACTTGACCGCATAGAGAGCAGAGCGGCTTGACGTCGACGACCGAGTTGTCTTTGATTAGCTCGATTCACTGGCGCTGCGTAGAGATGTTGCATCCCTTTGAATTTTCTATCGTATTTACCACGGGGAGTGCTCTGAGGAATTGTTAGGATCAATTCCAGCCACCAAATTTTAGCAATAAACATAGCAACAAACCTTACGTTACCATCCACATCATTTGGATGCTAGGCGGTCCACTACCGTGTGATTTAATAGGAGTTTTCTTGTGAATCGTTTACCATTGGCGATTTTTAAGGACCGATACGACTTAGGGACCTTCAAGAAACGAGCTTAATCCTTTTCAAAAGGCCGGCAACGCATCTGCAATTCTGCGAGTGTTTTAGAATTTTATTAACATTTTAAAAAGAAGGCTATCTTGTTGACTGGTTGTACTGGATGTACTGGCTGACATAGACGTTGCACGTTAAAACCAACGGCCGGGTGCCTCGACATAGGCCTCCTTAAATATTGTAGATGATTAAATCTGCACCTTGTATAATATTTTTTTATTGATAACAACAATATATAAAAGTTGTCAATCACTAACCATTTGGTGACGTTACTAGATAGCAGAGGGCGCTTATTACCATGATGATAAATGTTCTAGAACAATCTACCAGAAATAATAAAATTTAAAAATTATGGGGTAAATAAACTTTATACTTGCGATAATAAACCGAAATCACATTCAGTTTTTGCTACATATCGGGACTTACAATACCTTAATGCACTATCGGGCATATTTTCTTTAAAATATTTTTAAATTTAGGAAAGGAATACGTTTTGAGCTTTTGACGATGTCACTAAGACTAAATGACACAAATCCGAAATATATCCTATAGGACATAAGTAAGAGGTGACAATTTTGTTGCTGATGTTCGGTCTATTACCACAGCGGTGACACTCTCTGTACGTGAGAGTTCAAGCGCCGGTGACATTGAGCTGGAGCGTGTAACGCTAGGGTTGATACCGAACCGAAATGGAATATTATAGACTTGTGCCAAAGAAGATACATAGTAGGTATATGTTATATAATGTAAACTTGTGTATTTAGGTAGTGAAGGATACGATCAATTTTAAATCAACTTTTATTAAATATCTTTACAGATGGGGAATATTAAAATTTCCGACAAAACAAAATATGCACGACAGTTAATGATAATCTTAAATAATAAACCAACACTTAGTATTTCAGTACGCAATAATCAGTATTACCTACTACCCTTTAAAACCGATTTACTCTTATATATTTTTGGCTTTTTCGATTACTTTTATAATTTTTATTATTATTTTTAACAATTGCAAAAATTCGTAGCCGTATGTATATTTTTTTTTGAAAATCCATAGGGAAGCATAGATAGATAGATAGATAGATAACACTTTATTGTACGCCAAAAAATAACATAAATATGAACAAAAAATTAGAAAAAGAAATGTGGTACAATGGAAGGTCTTATCGCTAAGAGCGATCTCTTCCAGACAACCTTTGGATGAACAGGATTGCAAAAAAACAATAAAAACATGTGCGGTTTGGCGACATAAAGAACATTATTTTTATTAAAGCCATAAAATAGAAATATAGAATGGTATATAAGTACATAGATAAGATAAATACATACATACATATTAATATATATGTATATATATACATATAAATATATATTTTTATAAATATAAATATATGAAAGTACAAATATATACTTTAAAACTATTACTTATAACATAAATGTGCCATACATATACACAAATATTGTAACTAAATAAAGGTAGAATAATTATATACAAATGAATAGGCATTATTTTTGTATAAAGCGCAGTCAGTCTACGCTTGCGTGCGGTGCGTGAGATTAGACAGACGAGACGCGAACTACTAAGTGCTAGCCCTCGGCCAGGGCAGTCGGCGACGGCCCGTTCCACGCCCCGCGCATCTCTCAAGGCCCCCGCACACATCCAGACACCCACACATAGCCGCAAGCGATTTTACGTGCACACATGCTTAAGTGTCGTTTCTTTTTGCGTAGTATATATTTCCTTTGCTATTACTACTACTACCTAAATGAAACGGATTTTAAATTACTCTAAATTCTTACTTTTTTGTTTCTTAAGTTGATATTAACAGTGACAGTTATACTCGACTTCGCGACTCGCGTCATAAGCATAAGCGTCATTGCGTTTAAAAAAAATAATTACAATAATCCAGAGAATTTTGGTGATGCCATAGTGGAGTACAGGGTGATGCAACTTTGTATGAAAGCTGAAAAATCTGCACACAATCATGATTTTGTCAATGTGCATGTTGGGCTTGTAAAAATAAAGCGAGAAAAAAATATCGCTGTTTCTTTCCTTCATGTTGTTTTAAATTGCCATTTTAAAAATTAGATACAAAAATTCATATTATATCGGAAGAAACTAAAAATTTTAATTCTGTGTCAAGCTTTTTTTGGTGGTTCTTTAAAGTATAATTACATACATATTACTCTGAGATTTGCACAATTAATTTACCTATTAATTGATTAAAATTAAATTATTAAATATTAGCAGAATTCTATCAAAAGAAGCCATGAATTAATAGAAGAAAAAAAAATAACATTTGTTTGTCAACGTCTTTCATATTGAAAATATTTTACTGAAATTTATTTCATAGGTTTAGATTTTAATATTTATTATTGATTTTTGCTTAAATTTAGTTATTATGGGCTCAGAATACTTCAATTTCGTTTGTAGGCGAATACACAATCATAATATCGTCGTGTATACACAGTAAAGATTTTTTGTGAGATGTTAACTCTGTATAAGATATTGACTATAAATGAATTCATTATTTTAAAAATTTTATGCACGATGTGTGATCATCATCGAAAGTAAGTTAAGTGTTGTGCAAATAAAAAGCACAAAATCATCTGATCATTTTCTGCAGGTTTCCTATAATAGGAAAAGAAAAACTTATGACAATATTGTGGTAAGTCTATAAACATTTTGAATTTATTGACCGTTATTTGTAGGTTTTATTACTATATTGAATCGAATTGTATCTGTTTCAGATCACGTATTTCGGCTGAGTTAAGTTTTCACCATGAGAATTTTGCTGATTTAAATTTACGTTAATGTTCTGTGAAGAATAACTCTCTGACAATAACATGTGTTATATATCAGTAACAAGCGTGGAAATATTATGTGCAAAAGCAATAAAAAACATCAATAATAATGTATAGTTTATAAAACAATCTGTCTTCCAGAAAATAAAATTACATAACTATATATATTTATAGTTTTATTTTATCTCACATACTAATCTGAAGTATATTCGAGTAATTTTGGTGCAACCTCTCTAATGTATGGGAATTTACCCCATAGGTTTGTGAGGCTTGAGCCAAAATTACTCGAATATGCCTTAAATAAAAAGTTCAAAGTACAAAATACAAAGATTTGAAATTCCTGCTAAAAAAGTTTTATATGGGCGCTCACCGTAGCGCTTTTAGTGTACACTCATAAAGACGTGTTTCCGTTTTTTAGTATGAAGTTGGCGTTCTTCTTGTGGAGGCGGAACATTATGAAATATAATTACAGGCTGTGAAGCATTTAATCTCAGTACTCAAAGTTGACAACGCAAATGTGGACTTCTATGTCTGAAGTAACTTGTAGAGGTCAATGCAGTTGACACTATCAGGTGGACTGTTAGGTTGCTTTTCTTTATACATGACTGGATCTAGTCGGCTTTTGGCAAAGACGTGAATCAAAAACGTTTTTTATATATAGAAGAGTAAGGGTGACAAATGAGCACTCAACCTTCCATCTGTGAACAGACAGGCAGTTGAGTGCTCATTTGTTTGTGATTTTAATTAGTTAGAAAAATGCACAATTAAGCTACTGTTATACACTCGCATTCTCTGACAGCCTGGTCCAAATAACCTACTCTTGCTGCAGTTATGGTATGCAAAACAGTTGCACCGTGCCTTTGCCACGGATGTAACCTGTAAATTGGTACATATAAATAAAATATGTTTCCGTTTCAGATTTCAATGATTATGATGAAGTAACATACATAAAGAATTATTTTACTCAAGAAGATCGTGACTTTGTTCCTATAAACACACTTTCTAAGGATTCTGAAAAAATCGTCGCTACGAGAAATATAAACTGCGATGATTTTAAGAACTACGCGCTTAACTGCACAATCCAATCGGCACACATTTATAACTCTAGTAGAAAAGCTCCGCCTATGCCTGCAAATATAAATGATTGGTGCCGGTACGTATTACTATTATTTTTTCAAATATACATACATATTTTTGAGGTTAATGCAAGGATTTCCTTCTCCGCTGCATGCATGTTTGTCCAGCGCGTAGTAAGTGTGCGACATTCAGTGGACAAAAAGTTACTTTATTGGAAACGCCTTATTTTATAATCAGAAATAATAAAAATGTAGCCGATGAAGAATCTAATTCAATAAAATGCCTTTCATTTTATCGAAAAATATTACATGATTATCGCTTAAAAAACGATAACTTGAACTGTGCCAGACGGGCGAAACTCGGGAGTAAATATTGACGAAAATACTCCACGAGTCGCTCACATCCTACACCTATAGATTCACCTATAGTCGTTGTTGGTTGTTGAATATGGTTGTTGTTATGGTTGTTGAATATGGTTGTTCAACTTCGGTTGTTCTATGTCGGTTGTTCACTATCGGTTGGTCACTATATTTTTCAGATGATTTGCTGCTATTATCAGCTACTAATATCACTTTTCACTAGCTGCTATTATTAACTACTATGTTGTACTACTAGCTATTACTATCACTTGTTTAGCTGCTATTACCTGCTAACTAGCTATTACTATCACTTGTGTAACTGCTATTATCAGCTATTATGTTGCTAGCTACTATTCACTATGTTCTATGTTCTGCTACTTCTTGGTTCTGCTACTAGTTACTTCAGCTACTACAATGTAGACTCGAGTGTTACTTTAAAGTGAGCCGCTTGCCATTGTCCGTTTTGCCTCTTTATTGTATAACATTTTCTCTATACAATTTTCCTACATTACAATTTTTTCTATACACGATTACTTCTTACGCTTATATACATTGTTAAATCGATAATTCAGTTCTCTATTAGCACACCGTAAAGTTTCTTCATATATTAATAATGTAAAAAGTTATTAACCAAAATATCCCAAATTTTCACAATATTTGGGTACATTAATTCTTTAATTTAATTTTAGGAAATAAGTTTCATGGTGCTAAATATTCTTTTGTTTCCTTAATCTACAAACCTTACTCTAATTCAATACCATGTTTACAATTCTTCTAGAGCATAAAAATTATTTCTATCATTTTCGGGACTAAATATGCGTAATATTTAGTCCCGAAAATGATGGACATAATTTTAATTAATAATTTTTAATTAATAATTTCTAGAATGTTCTATAACGTGTCGCGCTCTGATTGTTCGACTTTTTGTTTGTACAAATAAGAGTAATTTTCTTAGCTATTACCAAACGATGCTCACTACTATAATACTAAGGTTGTAGGCATGTTGTAAAATTACACTATTGCACTTTTAATATTGTTTTTTAATCACTATGTTTTTAAACACTTGTTGCCGTCGCGAACACGAACGTATTTTTTTTTATGGTACTTAAACTATAATTCTTTATTTCGATTAGAATTTAAGTGGGTATTTTATGCATACGCATATTTTTTCCCAAGCATACTTCAAAATATTTCAAAAAGTATCAATTCTCGCGAGTCAAGATTGTATCTAAAATACGATATTTTGTCGAACCTGGCCTTAAGAGAAATATATATTTTAATAGTCTCCGTCATTGCCCGCAAATATTTCATTCAAAACAAGCCTCTTCCATTTGGATTTCCCTTCCCAGTGTGTATTTTCATGATTGGTAAGCTCACGCCTTTGACATTGCTCTTCGTCGCTAGCCCGGGTATTTTATATTCACATACACCGTCTACGTACTACATTTATTAACTGGTCAACACTCCATTTAGTAGGAGGTTGCTTTACACTTTGATTACCTAGCGGATCAATAAGCTGAAGTGGCAATGGGTTGGCTGTACAACCCACAACCAAGGGGAAAAAAGACTCTCGTCATTTAGCTGATATTAAATATTTGATGTAAATCGTTATCAAATTCAATTTCATTAAAGATAAATAAAGGAAGTATATTTATATTTTTAACTTGGTGGTAGGACTCCTTTTCTGCCTAGGAGTCCGTACCAAACAACGGTACCACTCTCTCACCTGTTTGGGCATCTCTATTCTTCTTTGAAGTTAGCTGAAAATGTCCAAGCACTGCCGTAGCAACTAACCATTAGATGGAATATAAGATCGATTTCCACTTTAGTGTTAAATAAACACACAAACTAATGAAATTAGTTAAAAAATATGAAAAAATACGTAAAGTGTCGTCTGTAAAGTGACTGTAAAGTGTTTCATTTATGTAAAAAGCGACCGGTTTCATTTAACGTTGTCGTCAGCTAATTTGAACTATAAGATTTTTTGACAAAATATTTACTAAAGTAGTTTACTATAGCATTTTTACGCGGAAGAGTCACTCGAGACTCTTAGAGATCGACTCGAACTGGGAAAGACCATATTCATACGGACTTCAGCGTGAAATACACAATGCTGTTGTATTTCCTATATCAAGTGAGGAGCACCGTAGATCCATTTTAGAGTTCCGTACCAAAAGAGTAAATCAAAGCCCTATTAATATCACTCTGCTGTCTGTTTATCTGTCTGTCCTTCTGTACGTTCGTATATCACGGATCTCTAGCTCATAGAAGGAATGAGTTGACAGACCTGAAATTCGATGAAACTAATTTTTACGGCTTCTATCGCGTTTAATTTAACTTTTTAATTCCCGACGTTTCGGGTGCTTTACAGCACTCATGGTCACGGGGGAAACTGAGGTGTTTGACGTCCCGATGTTATAGTTAGCCCGGCTACCTTCAATTTTTGAATATTATGTTTTGGTTCGATTTACGCAGAATGAACTTACAGTATCTTGAAGTCTTGCAGTGGTATACTTGGGTTTGGATTTAATTTTATTAATTATAGGATCCCAAGCAGATGGCAGCACCCATCTATCTTCTCTATTGAAAGTAGGATGTATTGTCTTGTCTTCCTTTTGTGTATTATGTGTTAATATAAGAAGTCTCAATTGTAATTTAGACGCTTTTCTAGTTTTTATGTCGCAATTGAATATTAATATAGACATTGTAGTTTTTACTGAATGTTGGTTAAAAGATGATTCCATAATACCGGAAATAGACACCTACACATCATACTATACTAAACGTTTATTTAACCAGAATGACGGTGTTGTAGCATACGTTAAAAAAAACATAAACGTCACATCATATGAACCATTAGTCGATGATGGCAATTGCTAATATCACTGTCGATACAGATACCACGGTTATCTGTACATAGACCACCAAGTTTTCGCAATCCAACGCAGTATATCACATCACTTGATAAAATACTTAGCATAAATACAAGTATCGTAGTCTTAACTGGAGATCTAAACTTAGATGTTATGTTTGTACTATAAAAGGATATTCTGCCGATTATCTCAATATGCTCTCTATGCATGGCCTAAAACAATGCGTTTATCTTCCGACAAGGAAGAAAGCATGCTTAGATCATTTTATGGTACGATCCCAACATAGGATTTCATCTATTGTTTTTGATGAATTAACTGACCATCACCCTATTTTATTACTTATTGACAGAGTAAAAATTAGTAAAAATAAATCAAAATTTTATAAAGTAAAAATTGACTATGACAAAATAACTGTAGGTATGAATGAGCTTAACTGGAAAGAATATTATGGAATCGATAATGTCAATGATGCTGTAGAGTATATTGTAAATATTATAAAAGATTTAATACAAGCTAATAAAACCAGAATAACTATATCTAAAAGAAATAGGCTATTAAAACCTGGATAACAGTGAGTTGTAAGATCGATAAGAAAAAGGGACAAATTATATAAACAATTAAAAAGGAAAATAATAATGAAGATTTAGCATCGCACTATAGAAAATACAGAAACACATGTAACAACATAATAAAAAATTATAAGACAGTATTACGAACGAGAACTTATTACCAATACTGGAAACGTTAGAAAGACATGGAAGATAGTTAAAGAAGTTTGTAATCTAAGCCAATCAAAACAACCGACAACAGAATTATTAAAAATTAAAGATACGCCAAAAGCTTCACTTAATCTAGTAAACACCTATTTCACAACGATTGGTTCACAGCTTGCAATTATACTTGAAAACCATAGGCAAATCAGTATCAGAACTTGCTGATAATGTCAAACAGACGGGTCCAACACATTCGATGGCTTTTTTCTTAACAGATCCTGAGGAAGTAAAAACTACTATTAACGAACTTAAATCAAATAGTTCCCCTGGCTGGGACAAAATTACTGCTAATTTTGTTAAAAGGTATAGTCAAATTTTGGCACCTATAGCACATCTATGTAATAGTAGTTTTCAGACAGGGCAATTTCCATCACCATTCAAGCAGGCCTTAGTAACACCAATATTCAAATCTGGTGATAAGTCTGCCTTCGAATTACAGCTGATTTCTTTGTTACCTACTTTTCAAAAATAATTGAGAAGATTGTGAACAACAGACTTATAAAATATCTAGAGCGTTATGGATATCTAGCTGCGAATCAATTTGGTTTTAGGCACATCGTTCAACAGAAGACGCTATTTTACAACTGATTTCAAAAATAACATCTTATGTAGACAAAGGTGATAGGTGCATGTGTTTTCTTAGACTTGCAAAAAGCGTTCGATACTGTATCTATTCTTTATACTTCTCGGACGTCTCGAAAATCTCATAAGAGGGCCATATGCATGATTTTGTAACTACCTTACAAACAGAACCCAAGTATTACGTGTTGACGACAAGGTTGAAAGCCGAATGTAGCTATGGCATTCCACAGGTAGCATTCTTGGACCAACACTTTTTTGACGTACATAAATGAATTATGCAAAATTAATATCCGTAAAGTGGACCTTTTTACGTTTGCGGACGATACTGTAATCCTTTCATGGTACAGACTGGGATACTGTAAGCAATGTGCTGAAATGGATTACGTACGGTTAAAAATGGCTGGAAAATAATCTTTAAACGTCAATTGTTCAAAACAAAATATATATGTTTTTACAAAACAATAATCTCAAAACCACCACATAGCTTCTGTCACCATGCATATGCCCTTGTAATACGTCCCAAAAAAGGAGAGATGTAAATGTACAATATTAGAACGAACATCTACGATAAAATACCTTGGGGTAATCCTCGAAGAAAGATTAAATTGGCAACCTCATATCAAATATATCTAAACGAATTCGGAGACTCACTATAGTATTTAAGAACCTAAGAATGGTAGCGACTAAAAACTACTAATTCAAACATATAACGCGCTTTGTCATTGTCTCATAAATTATTGCATCTGCTCATGGTGGAGCTCCCAAAACATATCTTATTGAGCCGAGCGAGCTCAAAGATCTATACTAAAACTAATATTACATCTTCCTTATACATACCCAACATTTAAAGTTTACGAATTGTCAAATGTCCTCAGTGTGTACGAAAATCGTATATATACAAATGCATAAAACGATATCATAATTTTTCCCCAGTATATGTAGCTAAAACAAAAGAACACAAAAATTTAGTACCATTTATGAAAAGCGCATTTATGAAAAGGCAATATGACTACCAAGCACCACATTTATATAATATAATTAATAAAAAAATAAAGTTAAATAACTTAAAAAGTCACCAAGTTAAAGAAATTATTTTAAATTGGTTAAAAGAATACGACTATGAAAATTGTGAAAACCTACTTTAAGTCATGTACACATATTTTAATAAAAACAGACGCGCGCACACACACACACACACACACACACACACACACACACACACACACACACACACACTTTTTGTTTGTTTTATATTTTAAAGTCTGTATTGTACACGGAAAATAAGATCACTTAATGAGAGGAAACTGCCTCCCAACATACAGGGTAACCTAGTTTAGGAGTCAGGGTCTAAATGAATTGTATATTATATCTGTGTTCAATAAAGAATTATTATTAATGTGGGGTATTTATATAGTATTCTCATCTGGTTGGGCTGAATAAATATTTTAAAGGAAATAATAAATAAACATAAATATATATTTAATATACTAACATAAATAAATAAATAATATATAAATAAATAAATAATACATAAATAAATAAATAATACGTAAACAAATAAATAATACATAAATAAATAAATAATACATAAATAAATAAAACCCAACTAGATGGAAACCCTCGGCAGGGGAGACCAAACGGCCGAGGGTTAGAAAGGAAAGAAACCGGCGGACGATGCGGCGGTATCGAGGAGCACCGCCTTCTGCATTTGAGCTTGGAGCGGTCCGTCACGGAGTCCCAGTCGCCCAGATGACCTGAGAGGCTGACTGGGATTAACCCGTTCGCAGAGACGACTACAGGTATAATTTCGGTCGGCAGTCCACCCCACATGTCGGTCACCTCGTGAGCCAGGTCCAGATATTTTGTTCGCTTATCTGTTTCGGCTTTCACGAGGTTCTCGTCATATGGAATGGTGATGTCGACCAAAATATCCTGATTGTGCCCGGTCCATCAGCACAATATCAGGCTTATTCGCAAGAATAGTCCTGTCTGTGATGATGGCCCGGTCCCAGTAGAGCCTGGCGCGATCATTTTCGAGCACGGCTCGGCAAGTACTTGTAATACGGCAATTTCCGGTCCACGAGACCGTATTTCAGAGCGAGCCTGTGTAGGCTACTGTTGTGCCTGCAAGTACTCAGAGTTAGAAAGCGCCGAACAACCGGAGATGACATGCCCAGTGACTCACCGATGGCGACAAGCTCGACAGATGTCGACGGTGCCATCCCTTAGGATGTATCTCCGATAGTTGTTGGTCTTAATAACCTGATCCTGTATCGCACAGACAAAACCTCGGTTTCCCCAAAGAGGTCACCAAACGTAGCCAGTGGAGGCAACTGTGTCTACGAAAGGCACATGTAGCCTTGTAGAACCTCCCGTGGAGCTCTTCTCCTTCCATACGGTCTCCGGTCGGAAATGCTCTGTACTGCCGGGTCTTGCCATTGCTCGTTGGCTAAGGATAGGGGTAAGTCCTGTATCACAAGAAATGACATCCCTATAGAATGGATCATCCGATCTCGTCAGAAAGTAATTACGGAGGCTGCACACTTCGCGATTGGCGGTAAGCGCGCTAAAAAGCCACACCCACCATGTTTCCGCGGCAAGTACAGCCTCATAATCGACGATCTCGGGTGATGCATCCTATGGGACGTCATAGTAGTGCGGACTTTTCTATCCAGGGCGTTAAGTTCAGTTTGAGTCCACCTAAGTATGCCAAAGGTATATATGAGAACAGGCATGACCCAACCGTTATATGCGTGTGTCTTATTCACACCGGACAAAAGGCTGTTAAGACTTTGGTCAAGCGTGCATAAAACATATCGCAAACTGACTGCTTACACCCGCCTCATCGATACCGATGCTCTGTGACATACCCAGGTATCGGTATGTTTCAGCCTCAGAAAGGGTCCTATGTTGATGGGCATAGATAAGTCTATGCCCTCAGAGTTAGCAACCTTCCCCTTCAACATGGAGGACCGCACACTTATCCGTCCCCAGTCTATTCTGATAGAATTACTAAAATCACAAGTGATGTTTAGCAATTCCATAAGATGAGAGCGATTGAGGCGAATAACTTGAGATCATCCATATAGAAAGGTGGGTCACTTGTACCTCCTTTCGAAGCTGGAAATCCTCCGGAGTCCTCCAGTAATGTACTGAGAGGGTTCAGGAGAGGCAAAACCAGATTGACCTCAAACAATCGCCCTGAAGATACCCCTTCTTATCCTTATGTGGCTTTCCGCATCTGTCATCCGCTCGCCTAGATGACAAAGGATCAGAGTTCATTGCCCTCATACACTGCCCGAGGAAGTCTCAACTGTACAGTCAATCTTGTACAGCTCCGAGGACCCTCTTTAGCCATGTATGGGGCACCGAGTCAAATGCCTTTTATAGTCTATCCAGGCGGCGGAGAAGTTCCGACGGTTGCGTTTAACCACTTTGCCAATGACCGCGTCAATGAGGAGAGTGGTTCTTGGTTCCACGACCATTGCCCTGACATCCATTTTGAGCGCGACATCACCTGATTTAAATCCAGGTGACGAATGATTCGCGTACCAAAATGGATGTCAGTGTCTTATATATGGTGGGTAGACACGTAATGGGGCGGTATTTGCTAGGGTCTGTGGAATCATGGTCTTAGGAACCAAATGAGTGATCCCAGTAGTGAAGAGGCCGGGAGCGACTTTGGTCGAGAGCCTCTTGAAACTGTCGGGCAAGTAGGTATTATCGAATAGAGTTATAGTAGAATATTGATTGCGCTACGCTGAATGCTGAATGAAATTCATTACGTTAATTTATTACTGATAATACTCGTAAATAATAATACATCACACTGCTGTTACTTTAAAATATAATGTATTAAATGTATTAATTAAAAAAACGCAACATTTAACGGATTGTGTACTTAAATTTCAACAAAATACTTTTTCCTAAAAACAAAACAGTACAGCATTTTATTAAATTTGTCTGACATAAAGATTTTTCATTATTCTATTATTATGTTTGAAAAATAACAGAATAACAAAAGAGCCATTTATTTCAGAATACGAGAGGGTGACCCAATGTATTGAAAGTACAGAGAGTAACTGGGAAAATTGTTACTCAGCTTTCAAAAATGTTGTAGATGAAAAAAAGAACACAACGCGTGAGTGGACACACTACGAAACGCATTTTTATTTGTGTTGGTTAGTTTTTTTTAGTATCATTAATAATAAGAACAATAAGAAATTTATTAGGTGTTAACACAATAAACAAGAGATTAATTAGTATACCCTAACATTTTGAATTGAAAAAAAATACTATAATTAAATGTGATTATCACAATCGTCACTACAGTCCTTCACAAGCCCGCTGCTAATCATGGACCGGCTCAAAGGAATGCCACAAAACCACCTGCATACATCGACATGATGTATATATAATACGCATTAAAATCCTAATACAGTTAATTATACTTATCGTTTGATGGCATCGTAAGATAATTCTTTATTTTACCAAAATGATCCTATAGCTTCTGATAGAAGGCAGTATAACCTTAATATTTTTTACGTTGCAAGCCACGCTGCAGCTATATTATGGTTGTAGCACGAATGGATCGGCTCGACCAGGGTCTTACAGAATACCAGCGTAAAATAGCAGCTTAGTGCTGCTATTTTTTGTATGGTGAATATAGAGAACCGGATACCTTTTTTACTGGAAACGAGGCATTCCATCTTAGTCCACAGGGTGACAACGCATCTGCATTTGATTCTTTATTGATGGTAGATGCAGAAGTGTATGAGCCATAGCACCCACTTACCATCAGGTGGACTTTGTGATCGTTTGTCACCCTATTCTATATAAAAACCATTTCGTTTACAACTAGAGTGAAACATATTTTACAAAAAAATATTGTAGTTTTTGACATATAAAACGACATTTCGTACAATTAAAAGTCATTTATTAGGCACGTTAAAAGCCACGCTGCAGCTAATGTCTACATCACAAATAGGGTCGATTCGACCGGGTGAGGACTACGCTCATACAGAATACCAGCGTGAAATATCGATATTCATATGGCGAGTATCGAGAACCATTTAAATAGTAATAAAGCATTCCATCTTAGTCCTCAGGGATGACAACGCATATATATTATAATTTTTAATGGACGATAAATGTAGGTGTCTATGGGCAACAGCATCCACTAACCGTCAGGTGGATTATGTGCTCGTTTATTATCCTTACTTCTTTAAAAAATATATAATTTTTGTTGCTTACTCAGACTATGAAAAATTCTAGTAAGATTTTATATCCTCCGATATATGGTGCTATAATCTCTTATAAGACATGTAAAATACTTGGACTGACGATGCACTGCAGCGCCACAGGTGCGACAATTGTTATTTTGTTCACCAATTCGCCTACTTGGGTTGACCACTGCAAATCTTCTCTATCATACGAGGGGCTTATGTCCAACTGTGGACCTTAGTAGGTTGATAAAATAGAAAGGAAGTTACTTAGTTGAATAAAATAAGTAACGATTATTCGCATTTTTACAAGTTTATCTCTTCAAAACAATTTTACGAGTTTTATCGCTTTTTAATTATATTTATTTTATTTCCCAAAGTTTTGCTTTGCAGACCCCAAAGTTATGATAATATGTCTGCAAAACATTAACAACATCGGGGATTCAAAATAAATTATTATTAAAACTTGAATATTCGAAAGATCTATGCTTATCTTTTGAAATATAGTTATCTAAAAGTGAATTTTAATTACAAAATGCGAACTAATGCACCTTGACATTAACATTTTACAGTGCAAGGGCAAGGTTTCGTCTCTGTACACTGGAGTTGCTCTTTGAAACTCCAACAAAGTGCTCTCATGAGGAAGCTGTAACATTACAGAGATTCTCAGTTATAGTTTCTGAGGGAGACGTTTATCAGGTAACTAGTTAATAAGTAGATGAAACTTGAGGACGCTTGCTATTAAAATAATTAATATTCAATAAAATTTAATACGCATTTGGCTGTACTAAAAAAATAAGTACTGGTCTTAAATTCTTGGTATTAAATTCTCTCAGCTGGATACAGGAATTTTCCCATTGGTGAAAAGGTAATAAAGTAGAAAACGTTCACCAAACTCAGAAAATGTTCTTAGCTAATCTAACAGAAATTTTATTTCCTGAACTGAAAGTTAAAATTGACAGTGCTGTTGGCCTTAGATTCAAATTACGTACGGAACAACTATATAAAATCGCTGTTGATAATTGTTATATTTTCGTGTACCTATACACACCTCTACGATACAGGACACATGACTAGTTTAGATGTTTTATTATTCTATCATTGTACTATTCTATCATTGTACCAGCCATGAAATATAACCTATTTCATATTAAAAAAATCGTTTTATAAATAAAGAAATTACTCCAGACCAGTCCATCTATGCATAAAATAAATTTGAAGTGCCTGTCTGTAACATTGAAATAACTGCCTTTTATCGAGCTCAGAGTGATATTTGCATGCCACTAAGCCATGAATAGGTAACCATTTTTAAAAAGTTTATCTGTCTGTCGGTCTGCCCGCTAATCTTCGGAATGGCTGAACCGATTTTGATGAAACTTTACGAAAAGGTACCGAACCAGGAGGGATCTATGCTATATTTGATCCGAAAAACTTTAGGTTTTTTCTAAAACTAAAAATTCATAAATTAAATGGTATTGGGCTATCTCAATAATGCCACATTAATAGATCCTATCCAGGCGAAACCAGGGTGGGTGACTAGTAAAAATACTGGTTGGCGATTAGGTTATCACATTAAATAACACAGCGGTAAATACAAGTTCATATATATCTGTTAAAATAATAAAATAAACAATTCTACCAAAAATAAAAAAATGCATCTTTCAAACAAAATAAATAGCGTAAAAATTGACACGAAATAAATCACCTTGATAATATTAGTTTACTGACCTGAAGTGACCTGTAAAAGCGGCAACGGTGCGGCAGGTGCGCAGTGCTCACGCGGCATTGACATAGGTAATTATTTACCTACACTTTCTTATTCATAGGACCGCGACTAGAATGTTAATTTTATATATTTTTTTTTAGTTGTGTATGCTCAAAGAACGTTATATAGGATAAGTCTTTTCATTTATTGTGATCATTTTATCGCCACCCCGCCCCCGTATCAATAGAGAAATAGAGACCTTTTACTTTTTGAATAGAGAAGTTGCATTAATTTTTTTGCCACATATTTATATATAAATGAAAGAATAATTCATTTAAAGTATATTAAAATTTTTCTTTTATTAATAATTCCATTTTTTACTATTTTTTAATAAAAATAGTACAATTTTTGAACGAATGAAAACGACTTGTGATTGGTTGTGACGTCATTTTTCCATAGACAGAATATACTGGCGTATAGACCACCTGACATCCCTAAAACGCGTGACCAATTTTGATTTGGCAATTTAATTTAATTGACAATTTAAGTAAGGAAACTTGTAGAATCAGTTAAATAATATTGCTCTGTTTAAAGGCCAATATGTTTATGACGCTTCATTATGCTTCATGTTTATATTCTTTCATCTGTTCCTGAAAAGTATAAAGTAATAATAAACTTATTATTATATTAGCTGCATGAATTTTAAAAACATAATGATCTTAACAGAGTAAAGTGCACCAAGTGTCTGAGGATACAGATGCACTCTCTATTCTCTCAATCTCGGTATGTTAAGAAAATGGTCACTCATTCATGGACTGACCGCGGCAAGTGCAACTTAATCTCGCAGATCTATCTATCTATATTCTTGAGTTTTGAAGAAACATACACGAGCGCTTGTAAGAACACGTATGTCCCGCTTAATAAAGCGGAAGCCCTATTTGTTACAATGAGTAATTACTTTTGAAAATCTCGTAAAAATAAGTTTATTTTTATAGAGCAATAAAATATCTTACAAGTTGCGCTGAGGATTGGAACGCCGACTGCAGAGAAGTAACCGAAAGAAAATTCTACGAGGAAAGCATTAACGGTCACTTACACGTCGTGAGTAACGTGTGTATGAATGAGTGGTTTATTTCACGTAAGATATATTTTATAAATATTTTAACATTATATGTAGCAGTATAAAGTTCCACCGTTCTGCGGATCTCCGTCTAAGTAATTCAATCGTATATCTTGTTTATAGTGATTTAGTTAGTTTTTTATTGAACTAAAAATGGAAAAATATATTCTGCGGTGAGGTCGACCAAAATTACATCGTGATAAGTAGTCCCGCTGTTGGTTTTCATACTTAATCTGTTTTGGTCTTGTCATATAATTCTTTGTTTATTCGGTGTGTATCATGTTGTCAAGAATATCCACTATCCCATATCATACCGCGGGTGCCGTAATAGGCGACAGAGGGAGACTGAAACACTAGACAGGAGTACCGGCGAAATAGTTATCCATTGCTTAATATTTTAGTACTGAGAAGGAAGCGTTGTTCATTATTTTTAATTGTGTATTAATTTTATAGGGAAATCTGTAATAAGGCTTTTGTCAAATCCGATTTCATGTAATTTTTTTTTGTAAAAGCTTTTGGTTTTCTAAATAAATAAAAAAAGGCGAACTGAAACAGCGGACGGGAAACAGCATCTTCCTGATAACAACTGAAAAGAATAAAAATGCAGTTGCCAACCCGCCTGCCAAGCTTGGCAACAATGGCCAATTGCCACCTATGAGGCACTCTATGGGGGCGGCCTATGTTCAACTCTGGACTTTTAATAGGATATTAATAAATAAATGAATGAATGAATGAAATGTAATTACATCCATCGCATTATATTCCATGTGTGATTATAAGAGCATTTAGGTATTATCGAATAGAGTTATATTAGAATATTGATTGCACTACGCTGAATGCTGAATGAAATTCATTACGCTAATTATTACTGATAATGCTCGTAAATAATAATACATAACACTGCTATTATTTTAAAATATAATGTATTAAATGTATTAATTTAAAAAGAAACGCAATATTTAACGGATAGTGTACTTAAATTTCAACAAAATACTTTTTCCCTAAAAACTAAACAGTACAGCATTTTATTAAATTTGTCTGACTTAAAAGATTTTTTCATTATTCTACTATTATGATATGAAATAACAGAATAACAAAAGATCCATTTATTTCAGAATACGAGAGGGTGACCCAATGTATTGAAAGTACAGAGAGTAACTGGGAAAATTGTTACTCAGCTTTCAAAAATGTTGTAGATGAAAAAAAGAACACAACGCGCGAGTGGACACACTACGAAACGCATTTTTATTTGTGTTGGTTAGTTTTTTTTAGTATCATTAATAATAAGAACAATAAGAAATTTATTAGGTGTTAACACAATAAACAAGAGATTAATTAGTATACCCTAACATTTTTGAATTGACTTATTTTAACAAATGTTAAAATAAATACGACTTATTTTAACAAATGTTAAAATAAGTGGACTGCGACATTTCATGGTCTCAATATTTGAACTAAAAACGACATTTCGTAAAATTTTAAGTCATTTATTAGGCACATTAATAGCCACGCTGCAGCTAATGTCTACATCACAAATAGGGTCGATTCGACCGGGTGAGGACTACGCTCATACAGAATACCAGCGTGAAATATCGATATTCATATGGCGAGTATCGAGAACCATTTAAATAGTAATAAAGCATTCCATCTTAGTCCTCAGGGATGACAACGCATATATATTATAATTTTTAATGGACGATAAATGTAGGTGTCTATGGGCAACAGCATCCACTAACCGTCAGGTGGATTATGTGCTCGTTTATTATCCTTACTTCTTTAAAAAATATATAATTTTTGTTGCTTACTCAGACTATGAAAAATTCTAGTAAGATTTTATATCCTCCGATATATGGTGCTATAATCTCTTATAAGACATGTAAAATACTTGGACTGACGATGCACTGCAGCGCCACAGGTGCGACAATTGTTATTTTGTTCACCAATTCGCCTACTTGGGTTGACCACTGCAAATCTTCTCTATCATACGAGGGGCTTATGTCCAACTGTGGACCTTAGTAGGTTGATAAAATAGAAAGGAAGTTACTTAGTTGAATAAAATAAGTAACGATTATTCGCATTTTTACAAGTTTATCTCTTCAAAACAATTTTACGAGTTTTATCGTTCTTAATTTAAATTTATTTTATTTTCCAAAGTTTTGCTTTGCAGTCCCCAAAGTTATGATAATATGTCTGCAAAACATTCACAACATCGGGGATTCAAAATAAATTATTATTAAAAACTTGAATAATAGAAAATATCTATGCTTATCTTTTGAAATATAGTTATCTAAAAGTGAATTTTAATTACAAAATGCGAACTAATGCACCTTGACATTAACATTTTACAGTGCAAGGGCAAGGTTTCGTCTCTGTACACTGGAGTTGTTTTGAAACTCCAACAAAGTGCTCTCATGAGGAAGCTGTAACATTACAGAGATTCTCAGTTATAGTTTCTGAGGGAGACGTTTATCAGGTAACTAGTTAATAAGTAGATGAAACTTGAGGACGCTTGCTATTAAAATAATTAATATTCAATAAAATTTAATACGCATTTGGCTGTACTAAAAAAATAAGTAGTGGTCTTAAATTCTTGGTATTAAATTCTCTCAGCTGGATACAGGAATTTTCCCATTGCTGAAAAGGTAATAAAGTAGAAAACGTTCACCAAACTCCAGAAAATGTTCTTAGCTAATCTAACAGAAATTTTATTTCCTGAACTGAACGTTAAAATTGACAGTGCTGTTGGCCTTAGATTCAAATTACGTACGGAACAACTATATAAAATCGCTGTTGATAATTGTTATATTTTTGTCCATGTACAATTCGCGTACCTACACACTTCTACGATACAGGACACATGACTAGTTTAGACGTTTTATTATTCTATTATTGTACTATTCTATCATTGTACCAGCCATGAAATATAGCCTATTTCATATTAAAAAAAATTGTTTTATAAATAAAGAAATTACTTCAGACCAGTCCATCTACGCATAAAAATAAATTTGAAGTGCCTGTCTGTAATATTGAAATAACTACCTTTTATCGAGCTCAGAGTGATATTTGCATGCCACTAAGACATGAATAGGTAACCATTTTTAAAAAGTTTATCTGTCTGTCGGTCTGCCCGCTAATCTTCGGAATGGCTGAACCGATTTTGATGAAACTTTACGAAAAGGTACCGAACCTGGAGGGATCTATGCTATATTTGATCCGAAAAACTTTAGGTTTTTTCTAAAACTAAAAATTCATAAATTAAATGGTATTGGGCTATCTCAATAATGCCACATTAATAGATCCTATCCAGGCGAAACCAGGGTGGGTGACTAGTAAAAATACTGGTTGGCGATTAGGTTATCACATTAAATAACTCAGCGGTAAATACAAATTCATATATATCTGTTAAAATAATAAAATAAACAATTCTACCAAAATAAAAAATGTATCTTTCAAACAGTATATTACATAAATTTTAAACAAAATAAACGCTTCATAACATTGACGACGTCTTGAGAATTTACGTGTGAAATGTGCAATTATCAAGATTATTACTATTATTAACACCACAATCACTCACATAACAAGTAACCATTTTGGAATAAAGTTACTTACTAAAAATAACCACTATTACACTCTGAAAAATACAAAATATCTAGGAGCTATTTTTGCGTGCCGAATTGTGCCGACCTGTCATTCAAAATCGGTTACAGAGTCATGAGATTTGGTATCCTTTTCTATCTTGCATTTTTGCCATAAGGAATTTTCTCCCTTGCACACTATGTTGGTCTATGCGCCAGTATATTCTAAGTCTATGGTATTTTCTATATTCGGATCACCATGTGTCGTAACAAAACAAATATTATAACCTGTATTATGCAATGACATTTTTTTTTTTATTTTGACAACGTAAACATGAGTGTTTTATCATTTCACCATGCGGTGCCGTTACTAAAGGGATATAATGACGTCACTTGCGTTTGATTTGACATTTTAGAAAAACCATTGTTAATTGTAAGAAATTACATGAAAAATCTTTTTTAATCATTTTAGTAAACTTTCAAAAAAAACAATTTAAAAAAATACAACTTAGTTCTTAGTTTTTTTTTTTTTGTAAATCGAATTGATTTGCTAAACTGGAAATCCTCTGCACACTGGGGGAAGCTCCATTTCCAATATTACAGTTTCACAGGCTGATGATGCTGAAGAAGAAGACAGACATTCCTTACCAGTCAACCCAGGGAGAGAAACATACGATCAATTATTGGTATTTCAAAGGTGAATTTAAATTGTGTTTTGCAGGATTGCGACATAAACGTTATGTATTCAAGCTGTCCAGGAGGGGATCCACGACCAAACGACATTTTAATCTCCAAATTTGTAATGCAAGATGAAATCGAAAATATGGCAAACAAATTATTTATGAAATGGCCTTCTTTACTCGTGTTTGTATTTATACAGTTTTTGAACATTCTGTAATTATATTTCTATATATTATATATTTTAACATTAGAATAGGTATGTCCTTTTCTCTCTATTCATCCCACAGAGTACGTATCATTTTCCGTATCCGATACTAAATTCCGGTTTTAAAGGTGTATGGAGCCAGTAACTCGTAATTACAGGCTGTGAGACGGAGGGTTGATGTTTATTGTCATTCATCTTAGTGACACACAGATGTTTGTTTGCATTTGATTGCAGGTGTCCTTGGACTACAATAGCCACTTATTATTAGAAAGGCTGTTATATCGTTATATAATCTAATGTTATAAATAGTAAAAACCGAATTTAAATTACTTAATAGAATACAAGTGGTAAAATGAAAAATTTTGTACAACCGAATTCAATATAAATATAATTTATTGTTGATTTTTTTAAAACCGCTCGACCGATTTCGATAAAATTTTAATGGGACTACCTAGAAAGTGTACCCTTTGAAACAAAAATAAAATTTTCCAAATCGATTCAGGCGTTTTTGAGTAATCGGTTCACATACATAAAACAACAAAGATTCCGACGAATTGTAAACCTCTTCTCCTTTTTGAAGTCGGTTAAAAATAATTCTGATTTCGGGGGCCTTAAAATTATGTCTTAGCATAGAATTCAAACGCTAATTTGTGGAAATTATTTTTATCTTTAATAAGTACTTTAAATTCAGTTTTACTTGTTAATAAAAGTTAAATTGTTTGATCATTTCTAGTGAACTAAAGCATATCAGAAAATTAAAAAAACAACTAGAATGTACTTGTAATTAAATACCTTATAAAGGTCATCCTGTATGGGCGGATTTATCTTTCTATTCAAGTGGGACTACGAGTACCCTTGAGGTATAGAATAAAAAAAGAATCATTAAAATCAAAATAGAAGTTCAACGCTGCTGAGTTTTGTATGGTGAATGTAGAGAACCGTATACCATTTTTTAATGGTTACGAAGGCATTCTGACTTGGTCCTCAGGAGTAACAACATATCTTCATTCTTAATCTGGGTGTCTATGGGCAACAGAACCCATACACGATCAAGTGAACTGAAGGCTCATTTGTCACTCTTAGTGTATAAAAAATACACAAAGTAACACACAAACATTTGACAACCTATTCCTTTTTTAGAGTCCGCTAAAATGATTTAGAATGTTGATAAAGTTTAAATGTACATATTAAAAAAATAGAAATAAAGAATTTCATATCGTAAAAAAAAATTCGCCTTAACGCGAATTTTCAACGACATCAAAAGCGAGTAAATTAAGTTTTGACCTAATTCAGACTAATTTAATATCAATCACAAATTTTGCGAACATATTAACAAAGTTTAAAAGCTTCCTCTTTCGCTTTTAATAAAAAAAAAAACTATCTTTAGACAGCGGGACTTAAAGTTATTATTACCTTAATTTCATTATGAACTTACTTGTGATTTTCCTCTTACTTGATTTTATTTCTCTTTAAAAATTCCTGAATTCAATGCTAAAAATTTCCAATGGTGAAAGAGTAACATCTACATTCATTCGAACTCTTCATAGATTACTATTATTTTTTTATAATAATAACAAACAAAATTGGTAAATCCAATTGGGCATACCCTAAGCGCATTAAAAAAATTACGTATAACATGATTATACGGAATTTTTTAAAGTAGTTTAAATACACACAAGTTTTCACTATTAACCTTATTATACCTCTAATTTTCCGATAATTTTATGTCAAACTTCAATTTAAAAAAAAAGTTTGGAAAATCCAAAAGTGCACAACTCATAATGCTCATATGATCATCATATCATCATTCAGGTCACCCCATAAAGTCCAAGACGTATTGAAGTATAAATATTACATCCTACTTACTTTTAGTACGTACTATTATTATTTATTCTGTGCTTTTAAAATATTGTAATAAAAATCTCTAATTACTATTATAATCAAGTATGTAAGAAATTTGGTTTTATGATTATTGTGTATTTGTACAGCGATCTTTTTGAGCCTCTGCAAACAACCGATACAGTGTCCACTCACGACGGCGATTAACGCCGAACTAACTGAGTGAGTGATGCCGTCTCTATTTAGTAAAAAATAATTCATACAAGGCTGCTAAAACACCGAATATTTCAACATTTCGCAGCCGAAAATAAATAAATTATAACTAAACTAAACAAAATTAAACTGTTATTTACATTCAATGGCTTACCACATGATAGATGAAGAGTTTTAAAAATAGATTGAGTTGAATAATTGATATTTTCAAAAATTATCGTGTTTACGAAGGACTAGATAAATCCACACCATAAGCTAATAAAACCCCTTTTTTATGTAAAAATAGCAACTAATCGATTTAAAAACATATTTATAAGTTCAACAATCATTTATCTTTCCGACAATGTGCTTTTTATATCACTTATATGTACAATATGATTGCTAGATACGATTTCATGCGACAAAACGTTGGAATCTTAATTTTTAGGCCCTAGTACAACATACAGGCGCGCTTAGCGCTTACGGCATGCAATAGACAATTATTTGGCATTAATTACACTAATAGAAAATCAATTAACATCAAATGAAACTATTTTTTTCGGATTATATCGCGTTTAATTTTAACTGGTGATTACGGCATTTGAGGGAGAGCTTCCAACCCCAGCTTTTGTAACTTGAAGACCATCTGTTGTGCATTATGAGGTCGCATGTTGTCGTGCAGGAGCAGCGGGGACGAGCGATTGACCAAAGCTGGTTGGAGAAGTGCGAGCTTCTCCATCATTCTTCAGTTCTTCACAGTACACATCTACAGTAATGCTCATCCCGTTTGGTAAGAAGCTGTGATGAATCACACCGGCGCTAGACAACCAAACAGTGACCTTCACTCTTCAAGGGGTAAGTTCTCGTTTAGGGCATTGTTTAGGTGCTGAACCAGGATCCAACCAACTTGCTGAGCGCTTACAATTGTCAAACAGAATCCATTTTTTGTCGCAGGTAACAAATGCGTTTCAAAATGTCTTCGTTCGTGTTCCTGTTGAGCAGTGCAAGGCACGCTTCGACGAGTACTTCGCGCTGGCGATAATTGAGTTCGTAGGGCACCCATTTGACAAGCTTTTTTAGGGTTCCGTAGTTACACAACAAGGAACCCTTATAGTTTCGCCATGTCCGCCCGTCTGTCCGATAATCCGCGGTTTTACTCAGAGACCCTAGGTGCTACAAATCTGTAATTTGGCATAGTTATAGATATTAATCACATCAAGAGAACTATGAAATAAAATCTTAAAAAAACATTTTTATTTTGGGTACTTCCACACAGGTAAATGGAGGATGATTTTTTCAGGTATTTGAGGTATCGTTGGACAGGTTTTTCAAAAACACTGGGGGTATGGAAAAACATGTTTTCAATTCATGGGTCCATTTACGAAATATTTAGCTTTAAAGTGGTATTTTTCATAAGATTCAAGTGTCCCCCCATCTACCAACTAAACCACTGTTTTTGGAAATGTGAAAAGTATACACGATAGTAGTTTATATAATGAAATTAAAAGGAAAGTTACCACAGCTAAGTAGAATTTGCAAGTTAACGAGTAATAGTCGAACAACTTATAAAATGCACTTGGGTTATTAAAAATTTCGTTGCAATTCCATAGAAAGTGGCCTAAAACTAGCTGCATTATAACTTTGTAAACTGTAAGAAATAATAATAATAATATATACCGCCGGACGATATAGCTGAGGCGATCCGAAGGGCCTCGAACTGGAAAAGTCCGGGCCTCGACGGGCTGCATCACTACTGGCTGAAGAGGTTCGTGGTGTGTCACGCTGTGCTCGCTCGACAGTTTCAAGTGGCTCTAGACCAGAAGTCGCTCCCGAGCCTCTTCACTACTGGGATCACTCATTTGGTTCCTAAAGACCGGGATATCACAGACCCGAGCAAAAACCGCCCCATTACTACTTAGCTGTGATAAAAGAAAAATTATCACAGCTAAGTAGAATTCGCAAGTTAACGAGTAATAGTCAAACAACTTATAAAATGCACTTGGGTTAGTAAAAATTTCGTTGCAATTCCATAGAAAATGACCTAAAACTAGCTACATTATAACTTTGTAAACTGTAAGAAATAATAATAATAATAATATCGAGCTGTACAAGATTGACTGTACAGTTAGAGACTTCCTCGGGCAGTGTATGGGGCAATGGAGTACAATCCTTTGTCATCTAGGCGAGCGGATGACGGATGCGGAAAGCCACATAAGGATAAGAAGGGGTATCTTTCAGGGCGATTGTTTGAGTCCAATCTGGTTTTGCCTCTCCCTGAACCCTCTCAGTACATTACTGGAGGACTCCGGGAGGGGATTTCAGCTTTGGAAAGGAGGTACAAAAGTGACCCACCTTTTCTATATGGATGATCTCAAGTAATTCGCATCCAGTCGCTCCCATCTTATGGAATTGCTAAACATCACTTGTGATTTTAATAGTTCTTTTAAAATGGGGCTGGGGACGGATAAGTGTGCGGTCCTCCATGTTGAAAAGGGAAGGGTTGCTAACTCTGAGGGCATAGACTTATCTATGCCCATCAACATAAGGACCCTTTCTGAGGCTGAAACATACCGATACCTGGGTATGTCACAGAGCATCGGTATCGATGAGGCGGGTATGAAGCAGTCAGTTTGCGATATGTTTTATGCACGCTTGACCAAAGTGCTTAACAGCCTTTTGTCCGGTGTGAATAAGACATACGCATATAACGGTTGGGTCATGCCTGTTCTCATGTATACCTGGCATACCAGGACTCAAACTAAACTTAACGCCCTGGATAGAAAAGTCCAGACTACTATGACGTCCCATAGGATGCATCACCGAGATCGTCGATTATGAGGCTGTACTTGCGGCGGAAACATGGTGGGCGTGGCTTTTTAAGCGCACTTACCATGCATAATCGCGAAGTGTGCAGCCTCCGTAATTACTTTCTGACGAGATCGGATGATCCATTCTATAGGAACGTCATTTCTTGTGATAAAGGACTTACCCCTCTATCCTTAGCCAACGAGCAATGGCAAGACCCGGCAGTACAGAGCACTTCCGACCGGGAGACCGTATGGAAGGAGAAGGAGCTCCATGGGAGGTTCTACAAGGCTCTACATGTGCCTTTCGTTGACACAGTTGCCTCCCTCCACTGGCTACGTTTTGGTGACCTCTTTGGGGAAACCGAGGGTTTTGTCTGTGCGATACAGGATCAGGTTATTAAGAACAACAACTATCGGAGATATATCCTAAGGGGTGGCACCGTCGACATCTGTCGAGCTTGTCGCCATCCCGGTGAGTCACTTAGGCATGTCATCTCCGGTTGTTCGGCGCTTTCTAACTCTGAGTATTTGCACAAACAAAACCTAGTAGCCAGGATTCTGCACCAGGAGCTCGTTTTGAAATGCGGTCTCGTGGATCGGAAACCTTGCCTTATTATAAGTACTTGCCGGAAGCCGTGCTCGAAAATGACCGCGCCAGGCTCTACTGGGACCGGGCCATCATCACAGACAGGACTATTCTTGCGAATAAGCCTGATATTGTGCTGATGGACCGGGCACAGTCAAGGATATTTTTGGTCGACATCACCATTCCGTATGACGAGAACCTCGTTAAAGCCGAAACAGATAAGCGAACAAAATATCTGGACCTGGCTCACGAGGTGACCGACATGTGGGGTGGACTGCCGACCGAAATTATACCTGAAGTCGTCTCTGCGAACGGGTTAATCCCAGTCAGCCTCTCGAGTCATCTGAGGCGACTGGGACTCCGTGACGGACCGCTCCGTGCTCAAATGCAGAAGGCGGTGCTCCTCGACACCGCCCGAATCGTCCGCCGGTTTCTTTCCCTTTCCCCCTAACCCTCGGCCGTTTGGTCTCCCCTGCCGAGGGCTTCCATTTGGTTGGGTTTTTATTTATTTATGTATTATTTGTGTTACTATATTTAATATATATATATATATATATATATATATATATATATAGTATAAATCATCGTGTTAAATAAAACGTTAATTTTATTAAAATAAAACATGAAAATACTTAAACATTAAACCAGCAATGGAATTTAAAATAAATAAACCATAAAATCAGCTGACTAGGTCAATATCCGCGTCGAAGCCAAACTCTTTTATCTAGCTCGGTACAGGTCCCGTCACGTAAAAGAACGCTGAGCGATAGTGGAGGGGTGTGTCTGCGCATGGGTACAGTCGCGTTCTAAAGAACTACATGGTACTATGCTGTTGTTTTATAATATTATAATAGTAATTAATGGTTTTATTGTAGAATCATAATAGGTACTTTACTAGCTACTTATAACTTTGGAAGAGGTTGAAATTAAAAATTGATAATGTTTGCTTGAGCATTATTTTTATTTCTATCGTAAAATAAAGTAGTTTGTAACAAGAAAACTTAAGCTAAGGGTGACACGCTGTCCATTATACCGTTGGAACATGGAACATGGAAGCCAAATGTCGATGGTGTATTGGTGTTACTGGATGCTACTTCATCATCACTCATCAGAATCATCATCATCAATGCGAATGATAAATGTTTCCGTCATCAGGTTGACCACATGGTAATTTTTTCGGTATTCTTCCTCAATACATTTAACTTTACTGCACAATTTTCCCCATTCACCTTCTATTTACCTTTTCGTTCACTAGTTCAGTCATAAAACAATAGATATAAATAATTTTTCTTTCCTTCCTTATTAAAACAATCGTCGATCTTCGTGAAAAGAAAGCTGTGTGCGACTGTATATTGGAAAACATCGCTTTTTCAAAGCGCGGGAAGAATGAGGAACCAATAGCGTGCGCGCACAGTAATACTGGCGAGCATTCCCCGTCGCGCCCCCTTCGTACCACGCGCTGCCGCCGCCCGGCCGACTGTGTGTCACCTCGCGTCAGCGCCAACATATGGGGAATTCCCCAAATTTACCTACTAAGATTTGTTTGCAAGCGACATAAGAATTAGAGGCGGCAATTACAATAAAACTTGCAAGTAATTTTTAATAGTTTTGACGTACCTCTTTTCAAATCAAAGTATTGGATGGATTAAAAACGGAAAGTCAATAAAAGTAAAGTAAAATAATTATTTTTTAGATTAATTAACTGTCGATCATAATTGCAATTGATTTTAACTATTAAATTATTCAATACCATTTTATTTCTATTTTCTTGTACAAAATCAAAGATAACCAAACCCAAGTAAGTACGTTTATTAATTTCAATATCATTTTGTAGTAACGAACTGCTTGTTTCGTCAGGGTACAATTGATTGTCTAATTGTATTAAAAATTACAACTATAACTTCAAATTCCATATGAAAGACTAGTCATAGGGATCATATGGAAACTAAACTTATAAAATAAAAGTTGGCAATGTCATAACATTTGACGGTCTGTGGAATGTTCAAAGTGTAGGCTTCAGTTTTGCGGGATTAATTATTGATTTTAGTTTTTGACACAGTTCCGTGTTGACTTTGGACACGCATGCATGAGCGACAGTTCAATTGTTTTTTTATTAAATTCTTATTGTTATTACTTGGTATTACCTACTTTTTATTACGTGTTATTCTTGTTGTTACGTTTTGTGTTTCTTTTTTGTTTTAATAATGCCTAACGCGTACGTTTATAGTGCTCGTGAATACGGCAACATGTTAATGTGCCTTGGAGAAGCTTGCGGAATGCTTCGCGTGCATTACGAATTTACCGAGAGAATTCCCGACCGCTCGACACCCAGCTGACTCTCGTCAGATAACAGCAGCATTTCAGCGAGTGTTGGAAAATCGGCCCATTGCTCCAGTAGCGGCAGGAGGTGGAAGTCAAATGACTGTTCACTCGAGGAGCGCATTTTAGATGTCGTTCGCCGGTATCTGAACCTAGGTACAAAGTATCGCTAAATTGTTAAGACGTCGGGATGGAACAAGTGTGTCATACTGTTCAGTTCACAAAGTGTTAAAGCGTAACCGAATGCGGCATACAAAGTGCACAAAGTGCAAGCTTTAGTTCCCGGCGATCACGACCGCCGACGAGTTTTCTGCCGTTGGTTATTAGACCAATAACAACGTGTGCCTGGTTCCATTGAGCACGTTATCTGGACGGACGAGTCGACATTTACCAGAAACGGCCTGTGGAACCGAAGAAATACACGTGTATTCAGAGGTTAACCGTACGCTGTTCGACAAACCGGGCACCAAACCCGATGGTCGGTTAACGTATGGGCAGGTTTATTTAAGGATCGCATACTGGGACCAGTGTTTCTGCCACAGCGACTTAACGGACAGGGATACCTAAACTTTATAAATGAACAGTTGGTTGACATTTTAGACGACCTATCGTTGGATGAATATCGCCGCACATGGTTCCAGCATGATGGTGCACCTCCACATGTCGTGAGGTTCGTCCGTGAGCGCCTTACCGAATTATTTGATGATCGCTGGATTGGCAGACTAGGACACGCTTGGCTACCTCGCTCACCAGATCTGACCCCTTAGACTTCTTTCTGTGGGGGTATGTGAAAGAAAGGGTTTTTGATCGTGAGTGTGATAGTGCTGACGAAATGCGCCAAAGGATCGTGGATGTTTTCGACAAACTACGTGCAGACTGTGTCGAAGACCACATGATGATGCCCCGCCTGCATGAGGAGACGCAACACCGAGCCCAAATCTGCCTCGAAATGAATGGAGCACAATTTGAACCGCATCTCATAAGACCACGGAGGATTTAGAGCGGTAAGCTGTTTCATACCTATTTTTTTTTAAATAACTTGGTACTGAACTGATCTGAATAGGTACATAACTGAATACATCAGAATAATAAACATACCTACACGATGAATAAAAACGCATAACTCTAACCTTGTTAACTTTTCATTTAAGTATTTTTTTCATTAGCAGGGAATCGAACCAGTTATTTGGTTTATTTAACCTGTGAATTTGAATTAAAGTGGCTACGTGGAGACAAGCACAGTGGCAAAATAGTAGGTTAAGTAGATAAGTTAGGTATTTAGACAAGTGTTGTAAATTATTAGGTATTGTGGTACCATCGCTAGTTACGGGCCGCGCGAATTCGGCGTTCACGTACATTGACCCTAGTCAGCTGATTGTAATTCAGTAATTCCACTGCTGGTTTTATGTTTAAGTATTTTCATGTTTTATTTTAATGAAATTAACGTTTTATTTAACACGATGATTTATACTAACACGATGGAGCGTGAATAAAGCTAATAAAACGTTGTGAAAAGATGATTTTTTTTCATCAGGATCGATTTTATATTTCACCCATCATCTAAGATATAGTTAGTACTGTCGTCTGTCTTCGTTTTCGGGAGCGTTTCAAAAATACCCTATATATATATATATATATATATATATATATATATATATATATATATATATATATATGTGTGTATATTTATTTACTATATTTCTTTTATATATTTATTCAGCCCAACCAAATGAGAATACTTATAAATATCCCGAATAATAATAATACCCCATCGCCCGCTGACGTAACAGTTAATTGACAAAACTGCTACGTCGGCGCAGTCAGTTACCGCCTTGCCAAGAGTTGTGAGCGCCGCGTCTCGGCAGAAATGAGGGTGCTAATTTTGGGCCCGTTTGTGCTTACGGCCAAATCATGAAACGGTGCCGGGCCTGGGCGTCTCCCGTTAATTGACGCCCACTTTATGGATGATGGAAAAAAATAGACCGCGCATAGGGCCGTTGCCTGGGGGTCGCCGGGGCGCGTCTGGAGCTGGCGCTGGACGCGACAGCATGCGGGCCGCCAGCCGAGCGTGAGGTGCTGCACGACCACCTAGCAGCCCCTCGCATCCATCATCCCCACCAGATGGCTTTGTGTCGCCAGGGTCCTCTCGGACTCGGCAAGCGGCACCCGCTGCTGGTGGAGTACGCCGCATGCGTTGGACAAAAAATATGAACACAAACGCATTGCGGGCGTACTATAGGGCGAAGGAGGAAGAAACTGAGGGATAGCGTATCGGGCTCGGATGCATCGCTTTTTGCTGAGCTGGAGCCGTCTGTTCCCGTCACAGAGCAAAACCTGGCAGGCAGAATTCGGTACATCATACGCTCGAAAATATTTGATGATGCCGAACTCGAACGACTACGGCGTGAGGCTATTCCCTCGTCGAATGAACCAGCTATAGCTGGGAATGCGGCTCCTAAGGCCATAGACCAGCAGCCACGTGTGGAAACCGCCATGGATCTTCCCGCTCTGGTTGATTCAGGCAATGATGACCGATGGCGATGGTCACCCACAATTTAGAGCAGATGAGGAGTAACTTGGAGGAGGCGATTGTGGAAACGCGCTGTACGCCTCTCGAAAATCGACCGCGCCTCCCGCGCATAACCCTAAGCAAGCGGAATCGGGATGTCGTGACGGCCCTGAACCCATCGCTGGCAACCTTTTTGGAAACCAGCCGGGACCTTTACGATACGGACTCAATACTCATTGGCGCCGCTTTGGCAGTTTGCCGCATTGTTGGTGCCAAACTTCCCACGTCTGGACGTGCTACTGGGCAAAGAAGCATTATCCCAGCCCGGAAAAGAAGGATTGAGGACCGTATCGCAAAGGCAAGGGCCCTCATCGGCAGACTGATAAGCTTCAGGTCGGGCAATAATAGGCCGAGAATTGTGCGCACTGTCAGGATGGCATTTGCTGGGACAAATAACAGTTTGTCCCAGCCGGATATAACGCAAAAACTGATGGAGCGCACAGACGATATGAAGCAGAGAATCGTTGCTTGGGGAAGCGGATTCGGCGATATACCGAGAGGTCGACACGGTTCAACCAGCATCGTCTCTTCCAGAGTGATCAGAAGAGGCTCTATAAATCATTGGAGCGGCCAATGGTACGTGGAACGGGCCCAGCACCGAATCAGGCCGACACTGTTGCATTCTGGCGCGGCCTGTGGTCAGAGCCCGTAAACCACAGCGAGGGCCCTTGGACGGAATTTGTGGCGAGTCAGTGTGAGAATGTTACGCCCATGGACCCCGTCATCATAACGCCGGATGACGTAGCTGAGGCGGTCCGTAGGGCCCCGAACTGGAAAATTCCGGGACTCGACGGACTGCATCACTACTGGCTGAAGGGGTTCGTGGTGTGTCACACTGTGCTCGCGCGACAGTTTCAAGGGGCTCTCGACCAAAAGTGACTCCCGAGCCTCTTCACTACTGGGATCACTCATTTGGTTCCTAAAGACCGGGATTCCACAGACCCGAGCAAATACCGCCCCATTACGTGTGTACCCACCATATATAAGACACTGACATCCATTTTGAGCGCGAAAATCACTCGTCCCCTGAACTCAAATCAGGTGATGTCGCGCGCTCAAAATGGATGTCGGGGCAGTGGTCGTGGAACCAAGGAACCACTCCTCATTGACGCGGTCATTGGCAAGATGGTTAAACGCAACCGTCGGAACCTCTCCGCCGCCTGGATAGACTACAAAAAGGCATTCGACTCGGTGCCTGATACATGGCTGAAGAGGGTCCTTGAGCTGTACAAGGTTGACTGTACAGTTAGAGACTTCCTCGGGCAGTGAATGGGGCAGCGGAGTACGATCCTTTGTCATCGAGGCGAGCGGATGACGGCTGCGGAGAACCACATAAGGATATGAAGGTGTATCTTCCAGGGCGATTGTCTGAGTTCAATCTGGTTCTGCCTCTCTCTTAACTCTCTCAGTACCTTACTGGAGGGTTCTGGGAGGGGATTTCAGCTTCGTAAAGGAGGTACAAAAGTGACCCACCTTTTCTATAGGGATGATCTCAAATTATTCGCCTCCAGCCGCTCACATCTTGTGGAATTGCTAAACATCATTTGTGATTTTGGCAATTCTATTAGAATGGAGCTGGGGACGGATAAGTGTGCGGTCCTCCATGTCGAAAGGGGTAGGGTTGCTAACTCTGAGGGCATAGAATTATCTATGCCCATCAACATAAGGACCCTTTCGGAGGCTGAAACATACCGATACCGGTTGGGTCATGCCTGTCCTCATACATACCTTCGGCATGCTCAGGTGGACTCAGACCGAACTGAACGCTCTGGACCTCTTTGGGGAAACCGCGGGTTTTGTCTGTGCGATACAGGATCAGGTTATTAAGACCATAAATTATCGGAAATACATCCTCAAGGATGTATTTCCGATAATTGTTGGAAGTTGGAAGGAAGGACACAACCTAGTAGCCAGGATTCTACACCAGAAGCTCGCTCTGAAATACGGCTCTAATTGCCGCAAGCCGTGCTCGAAAATGACCGCGCTATGCTCTACTAGGACTGGGCCATCATCACAGACAGGACTATTCTTGCGAATAAGCCTGATATTGTGCTGATGGACCGGGCACAGTCAAGGATATTTTTGGTCGACATCACCATTCCGTATGACGAGGACCTCGTGAAAGCCGAAACAGATAAGCTGACAAAATATCTGGACCTGGCTCACGAGGTGACCGACATGTGGGGTGGTCTGCCGACCAAAATTATTCCTGTAGTCGTTTCTGCGAACGGGCTAATCCCGGTCAGCCTCTCGGATCATCTGAGGCGACTGAGACTCCGTGAAGGACCGCTCCGTGCTCAAATGCAGAAGGCGGTGCTCCTCGACACCGCCCGCATCGTCCGCCTATTTCTTTCCCTTTCCCCCTAACCCTCGGCCGTTTGGTCTCCCCTGCCGAGGGCTTCCATTTGGTTGGGTTTTTATTTATTTATGTATTATTTGTGTTAGTATATTTAATATATATGCATATATATTTATGTATATTTATTTACTATATTTCTTTTATATATTTATTCAGCCCAACCAAATGAGAATACTTTATAAATATCCCAAATAATAATATTTATTGGGTAATAAGTATAATAAGCATAATATATATTGGGTAATAAGTAAATTGATACAGTGTTATAGTTGAGACCTCCTTTTAAGTATTTAAAATACTTGTGCCAGAAGGCCACAAGAAATGAAGATTTTATGAAGAAAACGAGCTTTACTTTTCCTATGTGGGATAGGCTGCATAGATCTTTCTTACTTACTACTTTCGCTTATTTTTTAGTTGTAGTTTTTTTAGTATACAAACAATCATATCGCCTCATACAGTTTCATTCGTGGTACTCTTGGTTTACGCGGGCGACCCTCAGGATAATTTAGGGGAGTGATGGTTTACGGGGAGATTCGTTACGGTCATATCTATCTTAGGGTTGCACTGCTGGGAATATATAGATAGATAGTCCAACTATGACCATCTTTGTACATACTTGGCATGTGAATGATTTGATGTAGATTGTATTACCCTGCTGTACAAACACTTCAGCACTTCGATATACCGATAGTCAACTTGGCACCGCTGAAGGGATTGCAGCACCGCCCAAATTTCTACGGAATCAAAGGCTTTCTCATAGTCCACATACGCAAGGCAACGTGGCAAAATTTACTCTTCGGTCTTCTGTACAACTTTCCGAAGGGTATGTATGTGATCTTTGGTACTAAAGTCTTTTCAGAAACCGGCTTGTTCGGGAGGCTGGAAGTCGTAGAGTCTGAGTGTGAGACGATTCGTAATGACTCTTGAAAACAGCACGTAGACGCGGCTCAGATGGGAAATCGTAATTTATGCCTCCTAAGTAGTCCCACCATAGAGGACGGAATTAAAGAGCTTCTGAAGGACTACAAGTAAAGGTTTTCCACCCACTTTCAGAAGCTCCGCTGTAACTCCATCCTCACCTGGGGCTTTGCCGTTTTTAAGGTACTGGAGAGGCATTCTAATCTCGCTCAGATTGACGTTCGGGATATCATCGGAATTGTATCGGATAAGACTTGCCCTTGGATCGTTTTTCAGACTTGCGTGTGGCTCCAACGATAATGTGTACAGCTGCAAATACAATAAAATTAAAACATAAAATGAAGAGAAATTGAAAGTATTTATAATATAATTATGTCTATTATGCAATCAGAATATTATTTAAGTACTTATCGATGAGGGAGCCGTGGTAGCTCAGGGGGCTTAGCGCTCGCTGTAAATTTCACAGCACGCGTGCAACCCGGGTTCACACCCTGCCGGCACTAATGAAATTGTTAATTGCAATTTCAATGGCTGATTTACCACGTGTTCGCCAATGAAGGAAAACATCGTGAGGAAACCTGCGTATCTGAGAAATAAAAAAATATTTCGAAGACATGTGAAGTCCGCCAACACGCATTGTAGCAGCGCAGTGGACACTTCCTTGCCCTAAAACCCTCTCAGAAGTGAAAGGAAGCCTGTGCCCAGCAGTGGGACGTATATAGGCTGTAACTTTAAATTTAACTTTTAACGATGTTAATTGATAATGTTTTCTTATATTTACGTGAAGATTACACATTAAATGAAACTTATTTTTACGGATTATATCGCGTTTAATTTTAACTTTTTAATTCCCGACGTGTGCTTTACAGCACCTATGGTCACGGGGAGGACTGAGGTGTTTGACGTCCCGATGTCATAGTTAGCCCGGCTACCTTCAGTTTCTTTAATATTAATTTTTGGTTCGATCTACGCAGAATGAGCTTACAGTATCTTGAAGTCTAGGAGTAGTATACTTGGGTTTGGATTTAATTTTATTAATCCCAAGCAGATGGTAGCACCCATCCATCTTCTCTATTGAAATTAGGATGTTTTTTTAATTTCAATAGCCTCGCGAACCATCCTTGGTAGGAATCGCTGTTCTTTTGCGAGGATTTGTGGTCTATCAAATCTAATGTAATGGCGGGGACGATCTCGAACATGTTCACAAAATGCAGACTTCCCGATATGTCGGTGTTTCAACTCAGCTATATGTTCTTTTACGCGGGTTTTTATAGATCTTTTTGTTTGCTTCTGAAAGCGGGTGGAAAACCTTTACTTGAAGTCCTTCAGAACCTCTTTAATTCCGTCCTCTATGGTGGGACTACTTAGGAGGCATAAATTACGATTTCCCATCTGAGCCGCGTCTACGTGCTGTTTTCAAGAGTCATTACGAATCGTCTCACACTCAGACTCTACGACTTCCAGCCTCCCGAACAAGCCGGTTTCTGAAAAGACTTTAGTACCAAAGATCACATACATACCCTTCGGAAAGTTGTACAGAAGACCGAAGAGTAAATTTTGCCACGTTGCCTTGCGTATGTGGACTATGAGAAAGCCTTTGATTCCGTCGAAATTTGGGCGGTGCTGCAATCCCTTCAGCGGTGCCAAGTTGACTATCGGTATATCGAAGTGCTGAAGTGTTTGTACAGCAGGGCTACGATGGCTTCCCGAGTACAGAACCAGAGTACGAAAATTATCCAACCACAGAGAGGTGTAAGATAGGGTGACGTTATATCTTAGATCTTAAGATGAAAATGGACAAAACAAAGAGCATGTGTAATGTTCATTTCACACCTATGTCGCTAGAAGTTGGGAGCACTAAGTTCGAAATTTTTGATGAGTATGTTTACCTGGGAAAAATAATCCGACTCGTTAAGTCCAACTTCGACCGAGACGCGAATCGACGGATTCAGCTCTGCTGGGCAGCGTTCGGGAAATACGACACATCATCTCGTTAGGTATATACCTCAAAACCTGAAAACGTGATTGTACAACCAGTGCGTGTTGCGAGTGATAACTGATGGATCTGAGACGAATCTGAGAGAAATATTTTAATGATAATCATGATAATTTATATTTAGCTATGCAAATATTGCCAAAAATGGACAAAGAAACGAAACGTGTAACCAAATAAAATACATAAAATAAATTTATTCCTTAAAAATATAATTCGTGTGTACGCGCATAATTAAGTTACAGTATAGTGCATAAGCGAGGCGAACAATCGAAGACAATAACAATCACATTTTTTATTTCTTGTAAATAATATCAAAAACTATCTTCTCCACAAAAAATAAGTACAGTTTAAGAAATACCTAGTATAAATTTTAAATAAAATAATGTACATACCAATAATTTTTAATATTCTGTTACACAATTTTAACATAGTACTTTATATTTAGTTTAAGTAAATGTTAATTTCAATATTATGTAAATAAAAGTTTAAGTAAAATAATATATAAGAGTAAACTGTGCATTGCCAAGACAAACAAAATGATGTTTTATGGCACAAAGAAATTGTTTTGTAATTAAAACTGTTACTTTGTTGAAATAAATAAAACATAAAAAAGTGAGTTCTCGGTTTGACCGCTATAACGACTAATAATGGGCCCAAATAGGAAGATGGTAACTAAAGGACTTATTTTCAAATCAGAACTATAGGGAGTAGTATTGGAAAAAAGATTAAAAAACTTTTCGATTTTGAAAATAATACAATCTACATCAAATCATTCACATGCCAAGTATGTACAAAGATGGTCATAGTTGGACTATCTATCTATAAATTCCCAGCAGTGCAACCCTAAGATAGATATGACCGTAACGAACCTTCCTGTAAACCATCACTGCCCTAAATTATCCTGAGGGTATGAGGCGATATGATTGTTTGTATACTAAAAAAACTACAACTAAAAAATAAGCGAAAGTAGTAAGTAAGAAAGATCTATGCAGCCTATCCCACATAGGAAAAGTAAAGCTCGTTTTCTTCATAAAATCTTCATTTCTTGTGGCCTTCTGGCACAAGTATTTTAAATACTTAAAAGGAGGTCTCAACTATAACACTGTATCAATTTACAATGTAATTATTACCCAATAAATATTATTATTTGGGATATTTATAAAGTATTCTCATTTGGTTGGGCTGAATAAATATATAAAAGAAATATAGTAAATAAGTATACATAAATATATATGCATATATATTAAATATACTAACACAAATAATACATAAATAAAAACCCAACCAAATGGAAGCCCTCGGCAGGGGAGAACAAACGGCCGAGGGTTAGGGGGAAAGGGAAAGAAACCGGCGGATGATTCGGGCGGTGTCGAGGAGCACCGCCTTCACATTTGAGCACGGAGCGGCTCACGGAGTCCCAGTCGCCTCAGATGACCGAGAGGCTGACCGATTAGCCCGTTCAGAAACGACTACAGGAATAATTTCGTCGGCAGACCACCCACATGTCGGTCACCTCGTGAGCCAGGTCCAGATATTTTGTCAGCTTATCTGTTTCGCCTTTCACGAGGTTCTCGTCATAAGGAATGGTAATATCGACCAAAAATATCCTTGACTGTGCCCGGTCCATCAGCACAATATCAGGCTTATTCGCAAGAATAGTCCTGTCTGTGATGATGGCCCGGTCCCAGTAGAGCCTGGCGCGGTCATTTTCGAGCACGGCTTCCGGCAAGTACTTATAATATGGCATTTTCCTATCCACGAGGCCGTATTTCAAATCGAGCTTCTGGTGTAGAATCCTGGCTACTAGGTTGTGTCTTTACTTCTAACTTCCAACAATTATCGGAAATACATCTTTGAGGATGTATTTCCGATAATTTTTGGTCTTAATAACCTGATCCTGTATGGCACAGACAAAACCCTCGGTTTCTCCAAAGAGGTCCAGAGCGTTCAGTTCGGTCTGAGTCCACCTGAGCATGCCGAAGGTATGTATGAGCACAGGCATGACCCAACCGGTATCGGTATAGTTCAGCCTCGGAAAGGGTCCTTATGTTGATGGGCATAGATAATTCTATGCCCTCAGAGTTAGCAACCCTACCCCTTTCGACATGGAGGACCGCACACTTATCCGTCCCCAGCTCCATTCTAATAGAATTGCTAAAATCACAAATGATGTTTAGCAATTCCACAAGATGTGAGCGACTGAGGCGAATAACTTGATCATCCTTATAGAAAGGTGGGTCACTTTGCCTCCTTTACGAAGCTGAAACCTCGCAGAACCCTCCAGTAAGGTACTGAGAGTTTAGAGAGAGGAACCAGATTGAACTCAGATAATCGCCCTGGAAGATACACCTTCATATCCCATGTGGTTCTCCGCAGCGTCATCCGCTCGCCTCGATGACAAAGGATCGTACTCCGCTGTCCCATCACTGCCTGAGGAAGTCTCTAACTGCAGGCAACCTTGTACAGCTCGAGGACCCTCTTCAGCCATGTATCAGGCACCGAGTTGAATGCCTTTTGTAGTCTATCCAGGCGGAGAGGTTCCGATGGTTGCGTTTAACCATCTTGCCAATGACCGCGTCAATGAGGAGTGGTTCCTTGGTTCCACGATCACTGCCCCGACATGCATTTTGAGCGCGCGACATCACCTGATTTGAGTTCAGGTGACGAGTGATTTTCGCGCTCAAAATGGATGTCAGTGTCTTATATATGGTGGTACACACGTAATGCGGTATTTGCTCGGGTTGGGAATCTCGGTCTTTAGGAACCAAATGAGTGATCCCAGTAGAAGAGGCTCGGGAGGACTTTTGGTCGAGAGCCTCTTGAAACTGTCGGGCGAGCACAGCGTGACACACCACGAACCCCTTCAGCCAGTAGTGATGCAGTCCGTCGAGGCCCGGACTTTTCCAGTTCGAGGCCCTTCGGATCGCCTCAGCTACATCATCCGGCGGTATATATTATTATTATTATTATTATTCCTTACAGTTTACAAAGTTATAATGCAGCTAGTTTTAGGTCATTTTCTATGGAATTGCAACGAAATTTTTACTAACCCAAGTGCATTTTATAAGTTGTTCGACTATTACTCGTTAACTTGCAAATTCTACTTAGCTGTGATAACTTTCCTTTTAATTTCATTATATAAACTACTATCGTGTATACTTTTCACATTTCCAAAAACAGCGGTTTAGTTGGTATATGGGGGGACACTTGAATCTAATGAAAAATACCACTTTAAAGCTAAATATTTCGTAAATGGACCCATGAATTGAAAACATGTTCTTCCATACTCCCAGTGTTTTTGAAAGACCTGTCCAACGATACCTTAAATACCTGAAAAAATCATCTTCCATTTACCTGTGTGGAAGTACCCAAAATAAAAATGTTTTTTTGGGATTTTATTTCACAGTTCTCTTGGTGTGATTAATATCTATAACTATGCCAAATTACAGAATTGTAGCACCTAGGGTCTCTGAGTAAAACCGCGGATTATCGGATGGACGCACGGATGGGCGGACATGGCGAAACTGTAAGGGTTCCTTGTTGTGTAACTACGGAACCCTAAAAAAGCTTATCAAATGAGTGCCCTACGAACTCAATTATCGCCAGCGCGAAGTACTCGTCGAAGCGTGCCTTTCACTGCAGCAGGAACACGAACGAAGAAATTTTGAAACGCATTTGTTACCTGCGACAAAAAATGGATTCTGTTTGACAATTGTAAGCGCTCAGCAAGTTGGTTGGATCCTGGTTCAGCACCTAAACAATGTCCTAAACGAGAACTTACCCCTAGTAGAGTGATGGTCACTGTTTGGTGGTCTAGCGCCGGTGTGATTCATCACAGCTTCTTACCAAACGGGATGAGCATTACTGTAGATGTTTACTGTGAAGAACTGAACAAAATGATGGAGAAGCTCGCACTTCTCCAACCAGCTTTAGTCAATCGCTCATCCCCGCTGCTCCTACACGACAACATGCGACCTCATACTGCACAACAGATGGTCTTCAAGTTACAAGAGCTGGGGTTGGAAGCTCTCCGTCAAATGCCGTACTCACCAGACCTTGCGCCTACAGACTTGTACTTTCTCCTGAATTTGGATATCTTATTGGCGGGAAAAAAATTCAATACCCGAGAGGCAGTACAAATTGCCTTCGAAGAATTTTTTGCCTCCCGTCCAGCTGATTTCTTCAAGAAGGGCATCAAGGCAAGCATACCACTTCGTTGGCAAAGATGCATCAATTGCATGGGTGATTACTTTGATTAATAGAAATAAAAAATATACAAAAAAATCCGCTAACTATTTCATAAAAAACGGCAATTTCTTAGGTAAAGACCAAATATCAATCCATTCGAATACATCAAATCGGAATAAGTTGATATATTTTTTTTTAAAACCTTACCCCCACGCTAAGATTTTTTCCTGTATCGTGGAGGCAGTTTACAAACATAAATTGCACAAGGACAAACATCCACCCGGAACAATTATTTGCAGGCCAGCCTGTGTCTGAGATAAAATTTATGTTTCAAGTATTTGTAAATAAATATGTAAATCATACATTATTTGCATTGGTGTTTTCAAATGTTAGCTCTGTTCTTCAAAATAAAAACTAAAATATTCAAAATGAAGATATATTTTAAAGTAAGAATTTTCTCCGGTCTGAATGGCTTAAAGAGAAAGTGTAATGGGGGCTAATAGTCTTCCACTCACCAAATGTCGCTAGTTGTGAGTGAGGTAAAAATTTTGTTACACAATGTCAGTTAATTGAGAAATTAGTTTTAAATAATAGTTTATTAGTTTCTTGAGTATTATATTATTAATACACAAAACAACGCCTCAGTGGTTTGATCTTTAACTTTTTACACTTTTTAAGTCTTTTTTAAATTTTTCTAGTTTTAGTTATATCCATAGTTTGGTTTATTCATTTCTAATTTAATTTATATATAATTTATATTAGTTATCTAAGAATAGAAAGAAACATTAACCTTTACGTTTTCCTTCGAAATTATCTTCCCCGCTGTAAAATCTGTAAAAAATTTCACCTCATTGCAAAGTGGCGCCGCCCTGGTGGCAGAAAAAGTAGTGGATTTTTCTGCCCTCATTACATGCTATGGATCATTCCATCTTGGACCCTGACAACGTATATAGAGCCGTTTACCGGTACGAGGCTGTCATCCGAAAAACTTTCCTTGCCATCGGTTCTTCGAGCTACATGTCCGGTCTATTGACGGTCTGAATGCGGATGTCATTGTTACGGATTCTGTTCATCATTACAGCCCTTCACAAGTCCACTGCTGAACATAGGCCTCCCCCAATGAATGCCACAAAGCACGGTTCTTAGCCACCTGTATCCATCGACTTCCTGCATGTCTTACCAAGTAGTACGAGGCTGCCACTCGAGAACCTTTTTCCCGGATTCCATTATGCAGTAAAATTTCAAGCACAGCCATCTCCATAGCTTATTAAGGAAACTTAACTTTCCTCACAGGGTCAGCAGTGATGTACCATTTTCAGTATCATATGGCAACATGAACTAGTTGTACACTTTATTTAAGATTTTTATGAATTTGTGACGAGAAGGTGTGTCGTGATTCCCCGCTGAAGACTATAGAACTGTTCATATTTAGAGGAATAGAAAGGTTTTTTCTAGAGTATATGCTGTTTGCCTGCGGCCTTTACAACTTCATCGCAATAGACCCGTAAGCGAGGACTTACGAACTATTGAGTGCGCTGATTTTGCCGTGACTGCAGTCCCGAAGAACCCTGGCCCTTGCTATTGGAATGAGGCTCCTCAAGCTAGGGTGGAGAGGGTCGATGTGATTCAATGGGCCCCTCAGAAGAAGGTATGAACCTCGGCTTGAACCATTATCGTAAAATGGGAATGGGTCGTAAGTTGAAAACGCCCCGTATTACGAGTACTGAACCTCGTGTATGGCGCGTGTCTGTGACCTCGCGTTTGCTGGCGAATGCAGTGTGCCGTACTGTTATTATGAACTATGTCTGGATGTGTGTGTGTGTGTATGTGTGTGTGTGTGTGTTTGTGTTTGTGGATCGGATTCCATCTCCGGTAGACGGGCGAAGAATAGAAAGGCTTCGATATTTTTTTTTATTATGGTTTTAGGAGAACTTACAACTACATAGTTTTATGAACAACAACAAAATAAATTTGAGCGCCAATTAAAAGTTCCCACTTACCTATAAATAAATTACAAAGAAAAAATTCCACAAGAAACGTAGACTAAGATACAATTGAATAAAACTATTTTTACGGATTATATCGGGTTTAATTCCCGACGTTTCGGGCGCTTTACAGCAACCCATGGTCACGGGGGGGACAGAGATTTTTGACGTCCCGATGTCACAGTTAGCCCGGCTACCTTCAATTTTTAAATATTAATTTTTGGTTCGATCTACGCAGATTGAGCTTAGAGTATCTTGAAGTCTTGCAGTGGTATGCTTGGGTTTGGATTTAATTTTGTTAATTATAGGATCCCAAGCAAATGGCAGCAACCATCCATCTTCTCTATTGAAATTAGAATGTTTTTTTAATTTCAATGGCCTCGCGTATCATCCTTGGTAGGAATCCGTGTTCTTTTGCGGGGATTTGTGGTATATAAAATCTGATGTTCAAGATCGTCACCGCCATTACATTGTGATATTAAATTAAAAAAATTAACGTTTAAAAACTGAAGATAGCCGGGCTAACTGTGACATTGGGACGTCAAATATCTCAGTCCCCCCCGTGACCATGGGTTGCTGTAAAGCGCCCGAAACGTCGGGAATTAAAATAAGTAAATTAAACTCGATAAAATCCGTAAAAAAAGGTTTTATTCAATGTGCAGTGTTCGCGTAAATATAAGAAATTATTAAGATACATTTTTTTTTATCATTAAAAATGTGCTCACTCTTGATCTCCATCTGGCCCGAGGGCAAAGATGACGTCTACGATGGAGCGAGTTTACTTAGGAGAAGCCTGTTAACACGCATCTTGAAGAGGTTAAGGTTATACGCACTCGGAAAAACAGACGCCGGCAGGGCACTCCACTCCTTGGCTGTGCGCATTATGAAAGATGACTTATAGTGCTTAGTGCGAATATTCGGAATATCAACCAAGTTTGAATGGGGTAACCTGCAGTACGTCTGGTACTCCGATAGGAGAATGGAGATGGCGGTATGAGCTTATGAAGCTCATGGGCACACTCTCACACAAGTACAATCTGAAGACCAACAAACAAGCAACTTGGCGACGGTGAGCTAAGCTGTGCAGCTTAGTTTCCACCAGCTTTTTGTCGCCGATGAACCTCATAGCTCTGCGTTGCACTTAGTCGAGCGCGAACAATTACACAATTTCAGATGATTTCAGAAGTAAAATGAAGTAAATAACAATACATGGTATATGTAATACACATACTATGTATAAATACTATATATAGTAAACAATAGATTGTACGTAAGTTATGTTGTGATCTATGGTACAGAAGCTTTTTTAAAACTGTTTTTTTTTAATTTACATTAGTATATACAAAAATGTGAAAATCGTTATTTTTAATAATCGATGCACAAAATTATCGATTACAAGTATCCAATCGCCGTAATTTGTTTTTTTTTACCGTTTTCCGATACATTTTTAATCCCGTTACTGAATTAAGTACGACCGGGGGTCTTCGATTGAAAAACAAAAACCTATGACACAGATCGTTTGGTTTGAATGTTGTTTCAATACAATCCTTATATACTTGTACGAATATGGAAAAGGAAAACACCTTTTTAACATATCAACATCAATAAAGCCAATCAAACTCTACTGCTGAACATAGGCCTCCCCCATTAGCTATGTCTACATCAATGCGCTTTCAATTTTGCTTTCATGATCATTTTGCATTTCAACTTTCAGTTCGTCTTGCGTCAAGCGCTGTGCCATAAGATGCATGCAGCTTATCGCCTACAGCCGTGCGCTTGTCGCATGCAACTTGTCTATACCTCACGCGCCTCGGTTAGGCAAACCACGAAGATTCCTAATTATCTTCTGTTCCGGACCCACTCATTTTCATCGTAACTTTTAATGTTCCTTTGAGAAGTATAACCTCAAGCTCTTTATCTTATTTTTAAACGTTTTTACATCATAATTATATTTTTGGCTCAGAGAAATCAACGCGTCATTTCTTTTTATTTTATTTGTGTAATCATTGAGCTTGTGGTGCCACAATACTTTGATATTTGATTTGAAGGAGATGATTATCGACCATAATCATCGATAAATTCCAAAGTTTGAACATTGTCTTCCGCCATTTTGTTTACTAAAACGCACGAAATGTTGCATGCGAACCCACCGGTGACGGAACAGCTTTCGCTAGAGGTATGCGCTGTTGTCGAACTAGTTTTAGCGCATGCGCTATAGTTGCTCAGGCATGCGTTAGGGGAAGATGCAAGATGAACAGGAAAGCGCACTGGTGTAGACATACCTATTTGGAGGGTTTATTAATCCGTTAGGTGCCGTGTCACTTTGTACAGTGTATTTTATACAAAACTTGACATGATAATAATAATATTATGATGATGATGACGGTATACGTGTGCACCATACTAAAACTGAGTAATATTAAAACTCATAATATATTTTATACGTAGTAGAGCCACGCTGCAGCTATATTATGGTTGTAGTACGAATGGGTCGGCTCGACCGGGGTAGGACCACGCTCTCACAGAATATCAGCGTAAAACAACACCTTAATGATGTTGTTTCGTATGGTGAGTGTCTACACCATACAAAACAACGTAACAAAAGTTCTAGAGAACCGGATACCTTTTTTATACTGGAAATGAGTCATTTTATCTTAGTCCTTGAGGTGACAAAGCATCTGCGTTTTAATTCTTAAACTTCTTCGTACGGGGAGAAATGTAGATGTCTATTGGCAACAGTATTCACTTAGTATCAGATGGACTGTGTGCTCGTTTGTCACCCTTATTCTATAAAAAATTAAAAATATTAGTGTTTACAGTTCTTTGTAATAATACTGCTTGAATTGTTAAAAACTGGTTTCTAATGTTTGATCGAATAAAGTTATCATGTTCTCCAAACCGAATTTCGATCACAATGGTCAGTTTTAACGGACACCAACCATCTTCACAGGACAAGATTATACCTGTGCACGAATGGGTGCGCAAGCACAGGTGCACTGTACATAGTAGGATTAGGCGCAGCTGCTAATTTAAGTAAGGCTTTATGTGCTTTCCGAGGTCCAGTGGTGAAACGTATCCATCTTTCTGACTCCGAGCTGCTACAAAGAATGTTTTGACGGAAAAATCATTAACTAGTTTTACCTGACCGATGACCGATGATTCGAAGCCACATGATCACATGTTCAGCAGTCGCGCTTACGACCACTAGACCAACGAGACAGTCAATACACTTATAATACACACTAAATAAAATATGTTTACTAACTTTACAAGATACCACGTTTAACTTACTATCTACTAGCTTTTTAACATTAATACTTCTCCGTGCCAAAATGAGCAAAATTAGATCACAGGTGTCTATATCTATTTTTCACAGGATTTTATTATTTAATTACAGAAACTATTGGACGTAGAAGATTGAAATTCGGCATAGATATAATATGCTACAGGAACACATAAGAGACTTTTTCAGAATTGGCATTAGTATCATACGTCAAATAACTCCTACCACTTTATGATATCGGGGATCTCTTCCGATGTATCCATAATAAGGGTAAATTGTCTTGGTATCAGAATTGCTTTATAAACATTTTACATTTTACACTTTACATTAATTTATATTTTAATTTCATTTAGTTTAGTTTTGTAATTTAGTTGAATTTTTTGGTCGTCTATTTCATTTGCCATATTTCATTTATTTCATTGGTCCCACTCAATATTTTTTTTAACTTCATACATGTTGTATAGGCGGACTTAATGCCTGAGGCATTTTCTACCAGTCAACCTTTGAGTGATGCAGAGATATAAATATGAAGTAGGTATGTAGAATATTGATAGAGGGAAATATTAATTAAAGTAAATAATTACAAAACAAAATAATACAACCCATAAACAATAACATATACATAAAGTTCCATTTAAAAAAATATGTAATATTAGCATAATATCATATATAAATTATTATATTGGTTGGCACCATAAAATAGATGCTGATATTGTTTTTAAGTTCAAGTAGATTTGAAAATTTTATAAGTGTAGTTCTATTCACGATGAACGTAAGAAGAACACCATTCAAAATCGGGAGTAGAAATATATTCGCCTTGTAGTGGCGGCGAAAGAGAATCCACTACCCCATATCGTCCCGAGCGTATCGTAAAATGTAACATCCCCGAAAATAAGAATGAAATAAAAACTTCATATTAGCCATTAAATTTTAAAACGTAGCAGTCTACATTCACGCGATTAATGGACACAGGGTGCACAAGGTTCTGAAGCAAAAAAGCCTCTTAATTTAGATATACTCATGTAAGCTATGAAGCCGGGTCTGTCACAAAAATCTTAATATGTCTGAAAATATGAAAGCTATCTTAATAAATGACAAAGTGTTTTATAAGTGTCATTGAAATTAAAAAAGGAAAGTAGCAGCACATGAGTAAGAAGGAAAGTCTTCTTTACTCATGTGGTAGCAGCTTACATATGTCTCACCATAGATTACTGTATAGATGTCTCACGACCATGCACATGACTTCTCATATCCTATAGTGTTTTGTGGGCAGGAAACAATCCACCGGAATACTCCAATGCGTATTAGCAGTTTTCATACGACCATGATTTTTTAACTACTTAGATATTTAGGTTTAATATTTAGCTTCTCTATTAATTGCAATTTGGTGTACACAGTATTATTAGTATCAAACAATGGCCATCGGTGTGGATATTTTAAGTCTGACAATTTTTACTCGTAATGCTGCAAGAATAAGTATTCAGTAGCATTCAGTAGCGCCCGCGCGCTTTTCTGCATATATAAAAACTATTGGTAAATTCAATTGTGCATGCCTTAAGGACATTAAAAAAATTACGTATCACATGATTATACGTAAATTTTTAAAGTATTTTGATTATTATATATATTTATAATTATTACTATACTTCCAATTTTCCGATAATTTTATGTTAAACTTCAGTTTAAAAAAAACTTGGAAAATCCAAAAGTGCACGACTCATAATGCTCATGTGATCGTAAAAAATTAAAAAAAAATTATAAATTGTAGTTCTACTCTTCAAAGAGTTCCAGTAGAATTCACCGAAGTACACCTTCAGGTCACTATCAAATCCGGAGATAAGGTCTCATAATAACTAACAATACGAGGCTAAGCTCGGCACACCTAATTCTACTCTTTGAAGAGTTCCAGTAGCATTCACCGAAGTACACCTTCGAGTCACTCTATCAAGTCCGGAGGTAAGGTCTCATCATAACTAACAAAACGAGGTCAAACTTGGCACACCTAGTTCTTCTCTTTGAGGAGTTCCAGTAGAATTCACGAAAGTACACATTCAGGTCACTCTATCAAGTCCGCAGGTAAGGTTTCATCATAACTAACAAAACAAGGCCAAACTCGGCACACCTAGTTCTACTCTTCGAAGAGTTCCAGTGGCATTCACCGAAGTACACATTCAGGTCACTATCACGTCCGGAGGTAAGGTCTCATGATAACTAACAAAACGAGGCCAAACTCGGGCCACCTAGTTCTATGCTTTGAGGAGTTCCAGTAGTTCCAGTAGCATTCACCGAAGTACACGTTCAGGTCATTTATCAAGTCCAGAGATAAGGTCTCATCATAAGTAACAAAACGAGGCCAAACTCGGCCCATCTAGTTCTACTCCTCGAGGAGTTCCAGTAGCATTCACCGAATTACACCTTCAGGTCACTCTGTTAAGTCTTTCTAACTTTCATAACGAGCACAATCTCGTCACAACTAGTTCTACCGGTCGAGGAGTTCCAGTAGCAGATACAGAATTATACCTTCAGTTGATATAAATCCTTACGTGTAAATCCTTACGCTTACCGTCCCCGTACGTGCATCGATTATTAAAAATAACGATTTTCACATTTTTGTATATACTAATGTAAATAAAAAGAAACAGTTTTAAAAAAGCTTCTGTACCATAGATCACAACATAACTTACGTACAATCTATTGTTTACTATATATAGTATTTATACATAGTATGTGTATTACATATACCATGTATTGTTATTTACTTCATTTTACTTCTGAAATCATCTGAAATTGTGTAATTGTTCGCGCTCGACTAAGTGCAACGCAGAGCTATGAGGTTCATCGGCGACAAAAAGCTGGTGGAAACTAAGCTGCACAGCTTAGCTCACCGTCGCCAAGTTGCTTGTTTGTTGGTCTTCAGATTGTACTTGTGTGAGAGTGTGCCCATGAGCTTCATAAGCTCATACCGCCATCTCCATTCTCCTATCGGAGTACCAGACGTACTGCAGGTTACCCGATTCAAACTTGGTTGATATTCCGAATATTCGCACTAAGCACTATAAGTCATCTTTCATAATGCGCACAGCCAAGGAGTGGAATGCCCTGCCGGCGTCTGTTTTTCCGAGTGCATATAACCTTAACCTCTTCAAGGTGCGTGTTAACAGGCTTCTCTTGGGTAAACTCGCTCCATCGTAGACGTCATCTTTGCCCTCGGGCCAGATGGAGGTCAAGAGTGAGCACATTTTTAATAATAAAAAAAATGTATCTTAATAATTTCTTATATTTACGCGAACACTGCACATTGAATAAAACTGTTTTTACGGATTTTATCGCGTTTAATTTACTTATTTTAATTCCCGACGTTTCGAGCGCTTTACAGCAACCCATGGTCACGGGGGGGACAGAGATTTTTGATGTCCCGATGTCACAGTTAGCCCGGCTACCTTCAATTTTTAAATATTAATTTTTGGTTCGATCTACGCAGATTGAGCTTACAGTATCTTGAAGTCTTGCAGTGGTATGCTTGGGTTTGGATTTAATTTTGTTAATTATAGGATCCCAAGCAGATGGCAGCAACCATCCATCTTCTCTATTGAAATTAGGATGTTTTTTTTAATTTCAATGGCCTCGCGTATCATCCTTGGTAGGAATCGGTGTTCTTTTGCGAGGATTTGTGGTCTATAAAATCTGATGTTCAAGATCGTCCCCGCCATTACATTGTGATATTAAATTAAAAAAATTAACATTTAAAAACTGAAGATAGCCGGGCTAACTGTGACATTGGGACGTCAAACATCTCAGTCCCCCCCGTGACCATGGGTTGCTGTAAAGCGCCCGAAACGTCGGGAATTAAACCCGATATAATCCGTAAAAATAGTTTTATTCAATTGTATCTTAGTCTACGTTTCTTGTGCAATTTTTTCTTTGTAATATATTTATAGGTAAGTGGGAACTTTTAATTGGCGCTCAAAGAACAATGGCGAAATAATATGTTAAATATTTTGAAGCGTCTTGAGTTATAATTCTTAAAGGACGTAATAAAACAATATATTGCATTTTATCAAATAAACATCAAAACTAGTAAAAGCGAGAATAAAAATCACTACCTTTTTGGAAACATAATTGATTGTAATCAAATGGATATCGCTTCCGTCACTTAGTGTGACCAGTTTAAAATTACTTCACTTTCGTAGTTAAAAATCATTTTAAATTCATCTTGTTGCATCTGGTTTAAGATAAAATAATATTATTATTATTGCGTTTTATATCATTAAAAAAAAAGTTACATAAGAATATTAAAAAAATATGTAGTATTTTCTTATATATTTTTGGAATTCAGATTGTTTAGTAAGAAACAATATAAATTCTATAGCAACATAATTATGACAATGTCGTAATGACGTTTTCGTTACGCGTTTCACACACACTGCTCTCGCGCCGTTTGTGCTCTCTGTGTTTTCTGTTCTTGGTTTTGCCTTTTGATTATGGTCGTATAGTTTTCTTTTAAAAACATTTTTAAAAGAAAACTATGGCTAAGCATATTATTTTGAATTCTCATTATGCAGTGAATTCCTTAATAAGCGAGTAAATTTCTTAATAGAGAGCTTATTCTGCCCCACCAGTTGATTACTCAAAAATAACCTTGAAACGGTAATATTAATACTGAAATCCTTTAGGTCAAAAACTCATTAATTGATAATATATCTTGAACCATTTCAGTGACATAACTTCACATAATTTAGAAATCTTCAAAGCCTCGTAACAATTATTCCTGACTTCGTTGATAAAAAAATCTTAGACAAACAATCTCAGGTAAGGATGGTGAATCGCTTTTGATATTTTTGATGTAAAGACGCTTCCAGATTACCTGACATAAAAATTTGTATGGGAGTTCGCCATTGTTCTTTATTTTGTTGTTGTTCATAAAACAAAGTAGTTGTAAGTTCTCCTAAAACCATAATAAAAAAAAAAATGGAATCCGGGAAAAAAGGTTCTCGAGTGGCAGCCTCGTACGACCTGGTAAGACATGCAGGAAGTCGATGGATGAAGGTGGCTCAGAACCGTGCTTTGTGGCATTTCTTGGGGGAGGCCTATGTTCAGCAGTGGACTTGTGAAGGGCTGTAATGATGAATAGTATCCGTAACGATGACATCCGTATTCGAACCGTCAATAGGCCGGACATGTAGCTCGAAGAACCGATGGCAAAGAAAGTTTTTCGGATGACAGCCTCGTACCGGTAAACGGCTATAGATACGTTGTGAGGGTCCAAGATCGAATGATCCATAGCATGTAATGAGGGCAGAAAAATCCACGACTTTTTCTGCCACCAGGGCGGCGCCACTTAGCAATGAGGTGAAATGTTTGACAGATTTTACAGCGGGGAAGATAATTTTGAAGGAAAATGTATAAGGTTAATGTTTTAAATGTAAAAGGTTAATGTTTCTTTCTGTTCTTAGTTATATTTTATATAAATTAGATTAGAAATGAATAAGCCAAACTATGGATATAGCTAAAACTAGAAAAATTAAAGAAAGAAATTAAAAGTGTAAAAAGTTAAAGATCAAACCACTGAGGCGTTGTTTTGTGTATTAATAATATAATACTCAAGAAACTAATAAACTACTTATCATTCCGCTTGCGCCGTCAACCCCGCGCGGTCGTGCGCTAGCCGAGTCCACCGCTGACCGAGCACCCATCCCCGTACGGGTCTTCTCCCTCAGTCCGTACAGTTTCTTGGAATAGAACGTCAGTACTGTCCCGTCCCCCTCAGCTAGCGCTGCCGCCCCCGTGCGGTTGTGTTAGCTGACCACTCTCCCGTCCCTGTACGGTTGAGTGCCCTCCCACACTCCCGTCCCCGCACGGTCGAGTTTGCCCTCCCGCTCGGCTCGCGCAGCTGCCCCCGCGAGGTTGTGCTAGCTGTCTCGCCGCCGCCGTGTTTCCATGCTCATTAATGTGGGTTCGGGTGACGGTGAGTGCCTTCCCTCCCTGCCTGCGCCCGCTAGTGCCGCCGCCCCCGCGCGGTTGCGCTGGCAGTCAGTGCTCACCGTCCCCATACGGTGGGTGTATCCTCGCTCATGCGATTCCCGCTCCGACACTCTAGCTGCGCCGCCCTTTGCGGCTGTGCTGGAGACCCGCGCTTCCGTTCCCGGACGCTTGTGCCCCACGCCTCCCTCTTCCCGAGGGAGGTCGTCTCCGATTCGGCGATAAAGCCTTCGGGCTAGAGCCGTTCCCCGGTGGTGTTTAGTGGGTAGGCTCTTCTTCAAAGTGAGTCCCACATAACCACGCAGCCGGCTGCGTGATATGCTACGAGCATTCACCACCTCCCTCCCCCGTTTCCGGAGGGTGTCCTTGCATTGGGCGCAAAATAAACGGAGCAGGTACGTCGCCCCCGTGCGGTCATGCGCTAGCGGAGTCCGCTCGCTGACCGAGCACCCGTCCCCGTACGGGTCTTCTCCCTCAGTCAGTTCAGTCGAGGAATTGAAAACGTCAGTCCTGTCCCATCCCGCCTCAGCTAGCGCCACCGCCCCCATGCGGTTGTGTTAGCTATCCACGCTTACCGTCCCCGTACGGTGAGTGCCCTCCCGCCGCAGCTAGCGTCGCCGCCCCCGTGCGGTTGTGCTAGCTGATGAGCTCACCGTCCCCGTACGGTGAGTGCCCTCCCGTCCCCGCCAGCGCCGCCGCCCCCGTGCGGTGTGTTAGGTGCCCGCGCTCACCATCCCCGTACGGTGAGTGCCTTCCTCTCCCTTCCCACCTCCACTAGCGCCGCCGCCCCTGTGTGTTTGCGTTAGCAGACCGTGCACGCCACCCCGTACGATGAGTGCATTCTCGCTCATGCGACTCCCACACCTTCACTCCAACACCGCCGCCCTTGGCGGCTGTGTTGGTTCACCCGCGCTTCCGTCCCCGGACGGTTGTGCCCCACGCCCCCCCTTCCCTAAGGGGGGTCGTCTCCGATGCGGCCAAGAGGCCATACAGGCCAGACCCAGTCCCACAGGTGGTGTTTAGTGGGTAGGCACTTCTTCAAAGTGAGTCCCACATAACCACGCAGCTAGCTGCGCGGTATGCTATGAGCATTCACCACCTCCCTTCACCGCTTCCGGAGGGTAGGGTTGTAATCTCTGACTTCTTATTCAGCATGGCCGACCCCTTCCTCCTACATGGGATTTATATCACCTGAAGATGTAATTCGGTATCTGCTACTGGAACTCCTCGACGAGTAGAACTAGGTGTGACGAGATTGTGCTCGTTATGAAAGTTATAATGAGACCTTACCCCCGGACTTAACAGAGTGACCTGAAGGTGTACTTCGGTGAATGCTACTGGAACTCCTCGAGGAGTAGAACTAGATGGGCCGAGTTTGGCCTCGTTTTGTTATTTATGATGAGACCTTACCTCCGGACTTGATAGAGTGACCTAAACGTGTACTTCGGTGAATGCTACTGTAACTACTGGAACTCCTCGAAGCGTAGAACTAGGTGGCCCGAGTTTGGCCTCGTTTAGTTAGTTATCATGAGACCTTACCTCCGGACGTGATAGTGACCTGAATGTGTACTTTGGTGAATGCCACTGGAACTCCTCGAAGAGTAGAACTAGGTGTGCCGAGTTTGGCCTTGTTTTGTTAGTTATGATGAAACCTTACCTGCGGATTTGATAGAGTGACCTGAAGGTGTACTTTGGTGAATGCTACTGGAACTCGCTACGCGGTCGTTTTATACCCGTTGCAAAACAAGTCGAGTAGTGGGGCGGTGGGGGAAATCGAGTGGCGCGCTGGGTGGCGTGTACGTGTTGTTTACAAGATTTGCTGTGCCGGCTTACTACGACGCCGCCATCATGTCGTCGCGGCCATGCTGACATACGGACGTCGCAGCGACAGAATTATTATGGTTCTGAAACAATAAGCATCGCTCGATAATCCTGACAAAAACCATAAATATTTACACATTCAGCAACATGTTCTGGTCCGGTCTATAATGACCCTGCAGATATTATCAACAATCAGCTCTGGTCCGGTCTATATGGACCCTTTAGTCAATAAGTATTGGACCGATTCCTTTGAACCCTGCAACACTAATCAGTTTTGGTCCGGCAATATGCCCTTCAAAACTCTTTTATTTTTAAATAGAATAATTCTATTTTCTATTTTCCTTTTTTTTTTCAAGTACCGTTTATGCTAGTCCGGAATCACTATTCCCTGTAGCCATATCATTGGACCGGCAAAAGCCCTGCAATTATAGTAAGAACCATTTTTTTCTCTTACTTGTTTTTTTTTTACAAGTACTGTAGTCAACACATTATGGAGTGGGTGGGGATCCAATTCCACTTCTGATGTAGGAGGAAGGGGTCGGCCATGCTGAATAAGATGTCAGGGATTACAAGATAATATTTAGTTTTATTAATTATAAATTGCACCAGGGCACTTTTATAATTAATGATAATAATTAATTTCAAATTAATTATCTGCGAGCGTCTAAGATAAGCTAGCTTGGTACAACCAGTGCACCGAGTCACGCCAGAGCTAAGACTGCCCGCTCCGTTTTTTTTTTGCGCCCAAAGCAAGGACTACCCTCCAGAAGCGGGGGAGGGAGGTGGTGAATGCTCGTAGCATACCACGCAGCCGGCTGCGTGGTTATGTGGGACTCCTATGAAGTGCCTACCCACTAAACACCACCTGTGGGACTGGCTTTGGCCTGTATGGCCTATCTGCCGAATCGGAAGCGACCCCCCTTAGGGAAAGGGGGCGCAGTGCCTGCTCCGTCGCTACGCGGTCATTTTATACCCGTTGCAAAGCAAGTCGAGTAGTGGGGAAGTGGGGAAAATCGAGTGGCGCGCTGGGTGGCGTGATCAGTGTACGTGTTGTTTACAAGTTTTGCTGTGCCGGCGTACTACAACGCCGCCATCATATCGTCACCTACGTACTTTTAGCGAAACAAAATATTGTAATAAAAATCTGTGATTATAAAAATAATAATCTTGGTCAAGTATGTATCAAATTTGTTTTTGGAATATTTAGTATTTATACAGCGATCGATAATATTCAGCACGAGCTGCTGTAATCAAACGATACAGTAATCCACTCAAGAAGGCGGCCGAGCGCGGTGTGACGGGTGAGGCAAAGTGTATTTAGTAAAATAAATGATTACAAGGCTGCTCAAAACACCGAAAATGTCGGGATTTCTCAGTCGATTTTTTTTTATTATAACTAAACAAAACAAAATTAAACTGCCATTTACATTCCATGGCTTCCCACATGATGGATGAAGAGATTAAAAAATTGATTGAGTTGAATAATTATTGATATTTTCAAAAGTTATCGTGTTTACCCCCCCATGCGGACTTGATAAATCTACACCATAAGCCACTAAAACCACTTTTTTATGTAAAAATAGCAATTTATCGATTATAAAAAAATAATAAGTTCAAAAATCATTTATCTTTCTGACAATGTGCTTTTTATATAATTTATATGTTCAATATGATTGTTAGATACGATTTCATGCGACAAAACGTTGGAATCTTGATTTTTAGGCACTAGTAGAACATACCTACGCGTTTTGCGCTTAAGGCATTTAATAAATTAGGCTAAAAGTTATGTGGATTCTGATAACATTTCCTTTCTGTTATAACGATATGATCATATTATAATGAAATATTAGTCTTATGTTTAGTTGATATTATCATCAAACGATTTTTATTAATTGTTTTGATCACGCCATAGTATCAAAATATGGTCATCAAAAAATGTTAAATTTCATGAAATGCCGACATTTTACGAAATGTTCGGAGTACTTTAGACTCAATTCTATGATCTGGTCTGGTAAAATTATAAGGATAATGAGAGTTTTAATCAATTAGTTTATATATTTGTAATTAAACTAATAACTATCTCAATTTTCATATTTTTGACAGATGTCACTATTATATATTTAACTTATTACGCTTCTAAATATCTAAAATAATAAAAAAAATTATTTCTACAATTTATAAATTTATTTAAACACATAAATTTGAGTTATTTCATAGGTCGGGGAAAAAGTTTCTTCGTATTTTATATACAAATTCAAGACTTATTTTTTTTTCAAAATTTAATTATAATATATACGTGCCATTTTGTTCGATAACTTGTTGCCATCTTGTAGGTAGTGACATAAACCTGTTGCTGCAGAAATCTTGGAATTATTGATGAAAAAAAATGCGACAAGAAATTTTGACAGGCCTAACACTACCCAAAGAATTCTGAAGAGACAGAAACAGGTGAAAATCTTGAGGGTGCAAGGTCTGTACTATATGGTGGATGCATTAACACTTCCCAACCAAGCTCTCTCAATTTTGCTGAGTGGCCAAATATGTGTGTGATCTGGCGTTATCATGCTGAAAGACCACTCCTTTTCTGTTGATCAATTCCGGCCGTGTTTTCTCAATTTCATGCTTGAGTCACACTAGTTATTGGCAGTAGTGATCCGAATCGATTGTATCGCCCGGCGGTAAAAGTTCATAATAAACGATGTCTTTCCAATACCACCGTACACATAGCAGCACCTTATTGCGTGTTAATCTGGTTTAACTCCAGTTTGTGAAGCTTGACTACCCTTGGATCATGATCTTTATCGCACATTCTTGTCGTAGTTGATCCAATTTCCATTATCAGTGATCAATCTTTTCAAAAATGGTTTGTTTTTATTACGTTTCAATAGAGAATCGCAAATGAGTACACGATTCATTAGGTTTCTTTCAGTGAGCTCGTGTGGTACCCAAATATCGAGCTTTTTTGTGTAGCCAGACTTTTTCAAATGGATCTAAACTATTTTGTGGCCAATACTCAATTCCTCGGCTATGTCGTAACTACTAATATGCCGATCTTTTTCCACTTTTTCGAAAATGGCATCGACTTTATTCGTATGAGGTATGACCAGAGCGAGTTGCATCTTTGGTATCAAAATTCCCGGACTGAAAACGCTTGAACCAACTTTGTGCTACGAAGGTCACTCAATAAGTTTTGAGATGCTCGAAATTTAAAAATGGAACGCACCCGTTTTATATGTTTCTAAAAAGCAAATATATTTAAAAATAGAACTCCATAAGCCAATTGCTGAATAATAATAAAAAAAAACAAAGTTCTATTAATTTTCCTGCAACGTTTCCCGCGCTTTTCATTTAAAACGATGGATCTTAACCGTGAACATTTGCGCGCTATAATATATTATTATTTTAAATTTGGTTTAACCGAACAATTAAGTTTACAATGGTTACAATCAGCATTAAGGGACTCAGTTCCATCACGCACATTAATTATTAAGTGGTTTGCTGAATTCAAAAGGGGTAAAATTAATCTTAAAGATGACCAAAGAACCGGGGCCCCGCAAACAGCAGTAACGGCAGAAAATGTATGGACTACTGAAATGCTGGTGCAAGAAGACCACGAATCACATATACGGACATCGAAAAGATTGTAGGCATTAGTTCGGGGAGCATTCGTACCATCCTACATCAACATCTTGGAGTGAGGAAGCTTTGTTGTCGATGGATCCCTCGTTTGCTCTCCGAAAGCGAAAAACAGACTCGTGTGGATTGGTGCCATGAAATGCATCTACGTTTTGAAAACGGGGCATCTAGGCGTGTTTCAGAAATCGTTACTGGTGAAGAGACATGGATCTTCAATATGATCCGGAAAATAAAAGGCAATCATCGGTATGGGTCTACTCAGAAGGACAGTTACCGACAAAACTGCAAAAACCTCGCAACGTCGGCAAAAAAATGGTGGCTAGTTTTTTTCGCGGAGCGGACATTTGTCAACGTCAATGCTGGAAAATTGTAGGTCAGTCAATTCTGAATGGTATACTACAGTTGCATTACCCAAAGCTTTTCAAGCTGTGCGGGAGAGAAGACCAAAGACCGGGCTTCGGGGAATCATGCTGGATCACGATAACGCCTCTTCATACCTCCCTTAGAACAAAAGTATTTATTGAGGAATCTGGTGTTGAAACTCTAAGTCACCCACCCTACAGCCCTGACTTAGCTCTTTGTGATTTCTTTTTGTTCTCAAGAGTCAAAGAAAAAATAAAAGGCAAGTTTTTTTCAAGCGCCGAAGAAGCCGTGGCTGCCTACGAAGAAGCGATTTCCGACCTGTCAGATCAAGACTGGCAAAAGTGTTTTCAGAGTTGGTTTAGGCGAAAAGAACTTTGTATAGAGCATGATGGAGATTATTTTGAAAAGATGTCAAATAAATATTAATAGTATCTAGAATACTTTTTGTATATCTCAAAACTTATTGAGTGACCTACGTACTCTTGCTGACACTGTATTAGGTCCATAAACGTCACAAATTTTTTTTCGCGGCTTGAGTCGCATTTTTCACTTTTTGTAATAAAACTTCAGAAATCGAATTTTTCGTTAGATTCACTCATTTTGGCGGACAAAAAAACAATTGAAAAATGGCGGGGAAAGTATTTTTTACTTTTAATTTTTCTTTTTCTTAATGTCCTGTATGTAATGATATTAAAACTACCCAGTTACAAACAGTACAACCAAAGAGATTTTTCTTAAATTTTATACAAACAAAATACGAAGAAACTTTTTCCCCGACCTATTATTTTATTTAATTAATTAGTAACTAAAGGCTAAATATACGTGTTGCATTTTATGATAGATGGCGCTGTATTTATAACGTATAACATAGATCATCGACCTACTTTCATCTATTATACAACGGTTAAAATTTATTTTCAGTTTTATTTATTAATATGGAATTTATTTGAAAACAGAATTATATTTAATAAATAATTAACATATAAAAAAGAAAATAATTAACTCTCCTTTTTAAATCGGATAAAAAGTAGCCTACATAATACATTTCCTCAGGACACTAACTGTTTAAATACAAAATTTCATGAAAATCCGTCTTGTAGTTTTTGCATAAACTGTAAAGACACAAACAAACAGATAGACGCATTTTTTTTTTCTCTAAAAGCAACTAATTTGGCTTCAGTATACTTTATTAGTCCCCTGAACTTGTTTTATCTACAACATATTAAAATTACAGACACGACTTTTCTACAGATTTATTATATGTATTGATTACGTATTACCGAAGTTTCGAGAGCTTTTTTTATAGGATTGAGTCCACCTGATGGTAAGTGGTTGCTGTGACCCATATAAATCTACATCTATCCTCAATAAAGAATCAAAATGCAGATGCGTTGTCACCCATGAGGACTAACATGGAATGCCTCTTTTCCAGTAAAAAGGGTCTCCGGTTCTCAACACTCACCACACGAAACACAGCAGTGTTAAGCTGCTATTTTACGTTGGTATTCTGTGAGAGCGTGGTCCTTCCCCGGTAGATCCGACCCATTCGTGCTACAACTATACTACTAATATAGCTGCAGCATGGCTCTACCACGTAGTTTTGCAGCACATAATAGCCACGGGTGGACTTTTGCTTTTATTAACCGATTTTGTATATTTTTCTGTACCTATCGTTTTTCATTCCGAAAAATAAGATAATATTTTTATATAATATTTCTGCATTAAAGTATATAAGTGATCAGATCAGGGATAGATAATTAAATTTTGAGATATATAATAGAACTGTTTAGGATTAAAGTTCAATGTTATCGGTAAATGGGCAGTTAAATACTGTTCTACGATACACTTGACGCTATCATTCACAGCACGCATGACATAAGGGTAAGGCCACAATAGATAGCATATATAAAGTGGTCCATCACTATAAAACAGACTTGATTAAACTGTGACTTTTAAACTTTAAATGAGAAACATACACAGAAAAACATGATCGGAATTCCATTTTTTTGCAATATATTTAATCGCGTATGCATTCATTAATTATGCATATTTAATTATAAAACAATATGGTTTTTTTTTATAGAAAAATGGAGACAAACGAGCTCACAGTCCACCTGATGGTAAGTGAATACTGCGGCCCATAAACATCTACATTTATCTTCAATTAAGAATCAAAATGCAGATTCGTTATCACCCCTGAGGACTAAGATGGAATGCCTCATTTCTAGTAAAAAGAGTCTCCGGTTCTCTACACTCACCATACGAAACACAGCAGCATTAAGCTTCTATTTTACGCTGGTATTCTGTGAGAGCGAGTTCCTACCCCGGTCGAGCCGACCCATTCGTGCTACAATCATAATATAGCTGCAACGTGGCTCCACCACGTATGAAATGTTGAAGTGAAGCACTTATTTCGTTGCTCATGAAAAATGTTTGATAGTCCATAATAGTTAGAATGTTTCAAAACAAGTTTCGGAAATCAAAAGATTTGGACACAAATCATACAATGTGTTGAAAGCGGATTTAGGTTAGTGTATATATTAACAATCACTAACAAGTACTAACAAGTAATATATTACCTAAAAAAATATACTGTTATTACTTTTGACTAAAACATTTAATTTGATGTCAATCTTCTTCTAATACTCACTACGATGAGTACACGACAGTGCCCCAATAAAAACAAAAAAAAAACAAAATTCAAACTATCATTTCCTGTTCTTATTATTATAATACATTACAGATATAGATATCATTGTCAAATACCAAAATATTTCAAAATACTATCTATTTGCATCTATTTAATGTTTAACGACCCATTTGGTTAACATAAAAACAATTTTAAAAGTTGGATAAATTGAGTATGATAATTTGTCCACGAGTGTGAATGTACTTGACAGATCCATTTTCATTTAAATAAAAATAGTTTTACGGATTTTATCGCGTATATGAACTTATTTTATATTCCCGACATTTCGAGTACTTCACAGCACCCATAGTCACGGCCCCCCCGTGACTGAGGTGTATGACGTCCCAATGTTATAGTTAACCACGGCTACCTCCAGATTAAAAATTATTAATTTTTGTTCCGATCTACGCAGTATGAACTTACAGTATCTTGAAGTCTTGCAGTTGTATGCTTGAGTTGGGATTTAATTTTATTAATTATGGGATCCCAATATAGGATTATAAGACCACAAATCCTCGCTAAAGAACACCGATTCCTTCCAAGGATGTTTCGCGAGGCTATTGAAATCAAAAAACATCCTAATTTCAATAGAGAAGATGGCTGGATGCTACCATCTGCTCACTCGAAACGTCGAGAATATAAAATAAGTTAATATACGCGATAAAATCCGTAAAACTAGTTTTATTCAAATGTGTAGTGTTCGCGTAAATATAAGAAATCATTATAGACCATTTTCAAATATATACAGTATGTATGTTTTTAGGAATCTATCAGAGAGAAGGCGTTCACGCGTTCAAATGTTCCGTGTTTGCGTTCTGCGTTCGTTGTGTTGTATTATGGCTGATTTACACAGGGTCAGTAACTGGCTCCAAATTCCAGGCAAGTTAGTACTGACTTCAATATTCCTGCTTGAATATTTTGAAGTCAGTCCACTCCCCTCGCCACCCGCGCCAGCGGTATTAACCTTTTCTAAACGACCAAGTCAGTACTTGGTGAGTCTCTGGCGCTGCATTGTAGGGTGACGTCACGTCAACAACAAAGCAGAACCTCCAGTTTCTTTTCTGTCGTCTATCAATTTTCTTATCCAAATTCGTTTCTTTTTAAATCTCTCTTCTTCTAACATTTCCATCAACTCTTTCAACAGCAGATAGGAATATTTTCACAATAAATATTTCAATCGTTGTAAATTCTGCCGTTTCCGTGAATTCATTTTTGCCCACTGACTTCAATAACGTGCGTACACCCTGAAGAAGTTACCACGACTACTGAATGCATGCAATGCAAACAGTACGAGTCAGTCCTCGGCGCCAAGCACTGGCGCCTGTTATTGAGCCTGTGTAAATTAGCCTTTACGTTACATAGACATACCCAGACATTCTGACCGCGTCGGTCAACCAGAACGCGCGCGTTCGCGCGTTCATAGCTGTTTCGGTGTACACATCGGAAGGAAGATGGATACGGAGAAGTTGATTATGTTAATTGTAGCAACATAATCAACTTCTCGGTCAGAAAGGTGTTTTTTATATGATGTGAAGAATGATAATTATACAACCGAGGAAAAATAGCAGAAGCATAGTTATAAATTGCCAGATAAATGGGGACCGAAAATGAATTATAAAAAATTTCTTCATTAGTAAGCCATTTACTAGTCTATGAAATTCTCCATCTTGTTCTCTATTCTTATTTACTGGACGCACCCAATGATTCTTTTTCCATTTTGATGCTGCTAATGTCCACAATATAAATAATTCATCTTCCGATGAAGACCTATGGTCAAAAAACATGGTGATAGTAGTGGCACCGCGTAGACTGTCCAACAGCGGGATTCATGAGCAACTGAACGCTCGAACGCAGAACGCAAACACGGAACGCTTGAATGCGTGACCGCTTCCTGTCTGACAGAACCCTTAATCTATGAATGCAATCACGATCAGATCTTAAGTGGAGGTTATCCCAGAAGGAGGTTATCCCAGACCTGTAGGCAATTATTACGCTTTCCTAGCTCATGCAATTTAGCGCGACGCACGACGTATTTATTCACGATGATGCGTGAACCATAAGTACTTAATGCGGTAATACTCTGTGCTCCGTGCGTTAAATACACGCCACAGTATAAATATTTGCAGTAGATCAACTGAATTAAATACTATAATAATTGAATTGTTACTTTTCTTCTTTAGTAGGATTTCTTTATTTCGCCAGATTTAGATTTTATTATTTAGTATTTTACTTTTATTATTGCATAAAATGTACATATAATATCAAATTAGAAGTTTTAACAATCATCAAATTTTATTAATGAACAAAGGTAGTTTGTTCCGTTACCATTTCAGCTTAGCAATGGCAAGCGGGTTGGCAACCTCAGTTATTTACTTTTATTCGTTATTAGGGAGACGATGCTGCCCATATCCTGACTTTTTTCACTCTATCGCCTCTTACAACACCCACGGGATGACATAGAGTAATGGTTATTCTTACACCGCCACTACGCGGCCCGGTAGGCTGTTCACAAAAATTTATTTGTATATTTACAACACACACACAGTAATATAATAAAACAACAATTTTTGAACATTCAGAATAAAAGTAAAATTTGCTAAATTTGGCAAATTAAAATAAATAAACACTACGCTTGGTTCCTCGGGGAACATCAACAGGGTATGAGTATTGGGTATCAAACCAACAAATCAAAATTCCACTAAGTCAAATGGACGTGAGCTAAGGCCTGGTTGAGAATCATTTTTCGATTTTTGCTGCGATAGTGATGAAAGCTTCACATTTTCTTTATATTGTAATTAAAGATGTCTAATCGGCGTACCGTGTGAATGCCTAGGGTATACATTTTCTGACAACTAAACATTATGAATAAAATTTTACTATTATTCGTTTCGTTATCATCTTCCAAAAATTGTCATCTTTTCAAATGCGTTCAATACGTATGGGTTCATTTTCATTCGCACGAACTCCAAGGAGACATATTTTCCGTTCGGTCACGTGTAGTTGCCCCTGTACCTGGTAGTAAAAATCTTTTTTTTTGTTAATTGTTATGGTGCTAGATTTTTATCATTTTCAATATTATTATTTTATTTGCCTCAAGTGCATTTATTAGGCATTTTTGGATTTTGTATTAGGACACTTCACCTCTACTATCATGTCATCACCAATTGGTCCATCAGGCGTAGCTTCAATAAAAGGATAGATTTTATCAATGAACAATCCATAAGGCTCTATACTAAGGTTCTTTTGCTGCTGTATCTGCTGCAGGGCCTGCTCAATACCATGGGCAATTCACACCACATGAGATAGATTTTTCATCTACAAATTCAAATTGTTTTTTTTATCTGGTGGAGAATATGGTGGGTGATGCATCAACTGATACCAAGCATTTTGCATGGCAGCGCCTGCAACATCAGATCGATGGGCAGGGGCATTATCATGATGAAAAAGCACTACAGTGCGCAATTTTCCTCGATGTTTATTCTTTAGTTTTTCGCATAGTTTTTTGATTTTGCTTAATAATCTCCGGTTATTGTCTCTCTTTTACTTAAATATTTGATAATTATTATAGCGTCCACATCCGAGAAGACAGTTTTCCAGCGGATGCAGATACCTTAAATATTTTGCCTTGCGGGGAAGACGGTCTTTTCCACACCTTGCTGTGGTTTTTCATCTCAGGGTGAAAATGGTGTACCCACGGTCCACGGTCACGAGAAAAGCGCAACAGATGGTCACACGTCGATATACTTTAACAGTTTCTTCATACGTGAGCCTTTGTAGCCAATTTTTAAGTTTATTTTTGCATTCAAACTTATTAAGCGGATAAATGTTGAGCTGCAAACTTTGAAAATTGAAGAATGTGGGTTGAGAATGGGTGAGTTAACCGTGAAATGCCTTTTGTACGCCGATGATCAAGTCATATTTGCATCGTCGGCGGCCGAGTTGCAAATGATGGTTACTTTATTGAACTGGTCATTAAAAGAAAGGGTTATGAAAGTGAACGCAAGTAAGACGAAAGTGATGGTTTTTGAAAGAGAAGTAAGTAAAACATTATGTGAAATAAGAATAGAAGGGGAGATGATTGAGCAAGTGGATGAGTTTGTATATTTGGGATGTTTATTTAGCAGGGATGGTAGATATGATAAGGATATAGAAGGACGAGTGAACGCAGAAAATAGAGTGAATGGGGATCTACACGCTATTATGAAAAGTCAGAATGTGTCAAAAAAGGCACGTAGGGCAATTCATAATGCTGTGTTAGTCTCTACTTTAATGTATGGTAGTGAAAGTTGGGTCTGGCAGAAGAAGCATGAGAGTAGAATAAATGCTGTAGAAATGCGGTCATTAAGGAGTATGCTAGGCTGAATCTAAATGACAGGGTGAGAAATAGTGTGATAAGAGAAAAGTGTGGTTTGCAAGACGACGTTGTGACCAGGATTAAGAAAAGAATGCTTTGGTGGTTCGGTCATGAAGAAATAATGAACGAGGAAAGAGTGACCAAGCAAATTTATGCTGCAGAAGTGAACGGAAGAGTCGGGAAGGGACGCCCTAGACGAAGGTTTATCGACCAAATTGGCGATATATTGAAAATGGGCCAGATTAGGAGTACCCTTAACCGAAGAGCGTGTATGCGTAGATATATGGATGTAAAGGAGGCGAGAGAGGTGTGCCAGGATCGTGCCAAATGGAAGTCCGTAGTCTCTGCCTACCCCTCTGGGTGACAGGCGTGAGTTTTTTTATGTAAATGGTGACCTTTTTATTTACTTTATTATATTATATTGAGCTTATGATAAAATAGTGTTTTTCAGCATGTGAAGTTATATGAATCTGAATCTTATACACATGGTCAGATCTACGTTTCCGTAAAACCTCAGGATCAGGGGGTGTTTCCGTGTGTTTTCTTAAAATACCACATGAGATGTAAAGTTTGCCTTCGATGATGTAAAATTTTACAATCGGCGTATAACATCGATGTGTGGTATAAAATCGGTTTAAAATTTATAATTTTTGAAACTGCCTGCTGAGCTCTTTCCGAAGATATTGGAACTGTTTTATTAGCAGCACCCCAAACCGTGATACAATAAATAAGAATTGATTGACATAGGGCACTGCATACCATATTTATTATGTGTTTATCAGCTACTTTCTTGTGTATGAGTTTTTTGATACGACCAGTAAGTTGTGCAACGTGAGTACTCTAGTTAAGATTACTGTTAATGTGGATACCCAAATACTTTATGTTGTCTAATCTTTCTATTTATTATACATATAGTTCTCGGCCATGAAGATCACATCATATCGAGACTTAGAAAATTACAATCAACCATAATCTATATAGGTCAGGTTTCATTGCTAGAAGATCTAGTATTAAAAATAGAGTTTTCAGGTATATCAGCTACAAAGATTTTGTCGAATTTGTTAGATCGCTCTGAAAAAGAAATCATAAAGTCAAACTGACATTTTACACCTTTGTCAACTAACAAAATAATCGACATAATAAAACAAACTATTGTTACGAGCTTGGGCTTCGAGACAATTAAAACCTGCCGAGTGAATTACCACAATTGACACTTTAATTACAGAACACTAATTACAACTTAAAACCACTCTAATAACAAAACACAACTGTACTACTGATCACTTTAGTTCGCAGTTGTATCGCTTAGAAGTATTCGCTTGTATCGCCGATTAAAAACTCACCCCGGTCGCGGTCTATACCGGCCTTATATAGGGCCTCAGATAGTTCCAGAATCTTATCGTACATACCGGTCCTGATTGACTAAGTGTCGATAGTTCTAGAAAGTTCTTCCATGGAAATTTCTAGAAGGATCTTGACTCTCCTAGTTCTGCTACTCGATACTAGAAGGCGCTAGTGGTAACTAGTGTCGCCGTGTTCCAGGTATTAATAGTGGCGCGCAACACTATGTATGTCTAATAATCTAGGTGTATGTCTATGACTTGCGCGGAAATAAAATCAATTTGCATATGCTCAATCAATGCCCGCTGGGTACTTACTGTTCTTCTGTGCATTTTTTATGTCCCAAGGTACCTTTCTCAGAGCGGGGTATTGATGCACTGTAATCAATAAAGTCTGTTTTATTTGTTTACATAGACTTATTTAAATAACTTAGACACATCTTCGGCTACAATAAATTTCGCTTTACAGTACGCTTACACTGTTACAAAATCTTCATAGAAATACATTTTTGGAAACAATAATGGTCGTACTGATTTACTTAGATTAATTATGTTACTGTGGTAACAAGATGTTTTTTTGTTTTTCAAATTTTATATCTTATTTTTATATGGCATCTCAAAACACTTGGCATAGGTCTAACCTTAATGACATCCGGATGGACACAAAGCAGCAGGCGTGCGTCTCCGCGTGAGCCATTTTACTATTTTAATTTTTATTTGTTAACAAAACTATTGATTTTCAAAAAAATATCCATTAAAATCACTTTATAATACGATTACCTTTAAGTATTAATTACGATGTAAAACGAAAAATTGTTTTAAAATCGACACTTTTTCGGATTTTTTTTCAATCGAGCAAAGTACAATGTATCGTGTTTTGAACCTTTAATATCACTTAATAAAGAATGTATCTATGACATTTTTTTTTTCTGTACTTAAATATAGTAATTTGACTATTTAAAGTTAATTTTACAAGAGCCAATATTGGGATAACCTGCCATTAATGTTTTTTTCGTAAAGTTTTAACAGTTTCCTAGAGTGCGAAAGCAATCATCGACAAAACATTTTGCAAGTCACACAATATGTTTTTTATATTATATTTTATTGATAAGGCCATATTCTAAAACCCATTAAGTTTTTTTACTAAAGCACTATACTTATATCATACCACTTAAATGCTCATTTGCAAAATTGTTTCATAGATACGTCCTCCTTCCACCTTCATTAAATTTTAAGTAGGTTTAGTAGTTAACTTATAACCGTAAAAAGAAACAGCTAAATTTAAAACACTGTTACGTTCTTTTCATCACATTATATCATCATCATCATATTAACGTAAAGGACGATTGTGGGTAATGCCAGAAAAATCTCATAGCTTTCGATCGATTTTTAAGTCGGACTTAAAATACCTAAATCACCAAACTCTCTACCAAGCGTGGCTTTGAAGGGAGGATTTTTTTGGGAGAGGCCTATGAAGGAGAAGAACAAAAAGAATATACATATTCATAAAATAAGTAGTCACAAAATAAGCCCATTAGAAGTTTTAATATGCACATGTATTTTTTACGTGGTATAGTCATGCTGCAGCTATATTATGGTTTTAGCACGAATGGGTCGCCTCAACACAGAATTATATATCATATATATAATTATATATCATATATATGATATATAATAGAATTATATAGAAGAATTATATATCATAAGATAATCAGAATTTATCAACATTTTATACGTGGTAGAGCCATGCTGCAGCTATATTAGTAGTATAGTTGTAGTACGAATGGGTCGGCTCGACCGGGAAGGACCACGCCCTCACAGAATACCAGCGTAAAATAGCAGCTTAACACTGCTGTGTTTCGCATGGTGAGTGTAGAGAACCGGAGACCCTTTTTACTGGAAAAGAGGCATTCCATCTTAGTCCTCACGGGTGACAACGCATCTGCATTTTGATTCTTTATTGAAGATAGATGTATATGTCTATGGGTCACAGCAACCACTTACCATCAGGTGGGCTGTGTGCTCGTTTGTCACCCTATCCTATAAAAAAAAAAAAAAAAGAATTCCGACTTGAAATAGCAGCTCAATGCTGCTGTGTTTCATATGGTGAGTGTTAAGAACAGGACACCCTTGTTACTGGAAACGAGGCATTCCATCTTAATCCTCAGTGACAAGGCATCTGCATTTAGATTTTAATCGAGGATAGATGTGGATGTCTATGGGCGAAAGCATCCACTTACCATTAGATGGACTTTGTGCTCTCATTTCAGAAAAAGCATAATATTGATAAATAATTAAAAAAATACTGCACGTTAATTCGTTCTAAGAATTATAGTGTGTATGCAGAACTAATGTAATGAGCTTAGATGTTATTAATTTACAATTATTAGTACAGAAAAAAATATTACTACAATTTTTTTAACCTTATCACAGTCACAGAAAAGTTATAAAATGAATTACCTACATTTACCTATATCTTTATCTTTACGTATATAATCATGTTAATTCTGAAAGACTTGACCGATTGAGCTTATATTGACAAAGAGCTTTGTTATTTTAAATTTAAGAAGTTATTATTTACAGCACGTCTTCAAATGTTTTAAAACCACACTTATATTTATAAGCATTTTTTTATAGAACTGAACTGTCAAACGAAATAACAACCCATCTGATGTTAAGTGGCTATTCGAGTCTATGGACACCTGCATCCAACTTTAAACAAAGAAGACCCATATATGGATTAAAAAGTCAAGTATCCCCACTACACAACATCACACACATCTGCCACGTCTGCTACAAGTAGACGTGTGCGATGCTGTGTAGTGGTGTTAGCTGTCAGACTTGGGTTTTTTGTCACACCAAGCTGAAAACACTTTTGTGGCACAAATTATAATATACTGTAACGGTGCATCTCATTGCACCCTTACAAATAATTTTAATTAATTCTTAAATAGATAATATTAATATATTCTAATCTTAAAATAAAAGCCAATAAATTATTACATATTATTAATTTAAAATAATTATTCTACGGAACCATAGAATAGTTAATTTAATCCGCGCACCGTGAATCATTTTGCTCACCGATCTCTAAATCAAAAGACTCGGTAGGATTCGACAAGACCACGAGTTCCCGTTCGGGCCATTACTTGATTTCCTTGTTCATTTCTACCTGAGACTGCTTGAAGTTCACAACGCGCGTGAGCCTAAACGAAAGACCGTTGAACTTGATTACCTACATTCGAAATATAAATTATTCAAAGTGCAGTTGATCCCGCTGGGGATCCACTTACCACCTAAGGCCTACTTGCTTGCCATGCCGCGAGCTAACGGAGTGTTGGCCTACCATCCCATCAACGGCCTTCATCACCGTCGGGGTCGGGTATCATCGGCTCCTTCTGCTAGCTGGCTGTCTACGACCCTGAAGGAACAGCGCTTGGACTTGGCACCCCTACGTCAGGCCAGTGATCCCCTTCCTAGAAACTTACTTTGTAGGTGTGCGGAAGTAAGATATATAAAAATAATTTACTATAAATCTTGACTTTTTTAAGAACCCACCTAATTCTGAACCAGCAAACGTTGCAATACGAGTACCACTCGGAGTTAAATTATTTGTAATTATCCAGAACACAACAGGAACCGTTTGGCGGAGGAAGAAGCTAAGCATTTCTTTCTATCTGCTTCGCGGATGGCGACATTGCGTTGCAAGTTGGCTCATCTAAAGAGCTTCTCACAGACGACTGTCACTTTATTTTGGGATCAAAGTTAAATGGCCACGTTTCATTGCAAGTATATCGTGAAAACTTACCTGTGTAGCTGCGGTGTAAGAATATCCACTAACCCATATTGCCCCTAGGGTATCGTAAGAGGCGACAGGGGAAAACTGAAACAAGAGATATGCGGCAGCATCTTCTTGATAACAATTCAAAATAATAAAAACTACGGTTGCCAACCCGCCTGCCAATTGTAGCAACTATGGTAAAATTCACCCTATAGGCCATACATGGAGGAAGCTTGTGATTAGCAATGGCCTTTTATAGGATGTAATAGATGGATGGATGGATATTGTCAAAGTTTTATTTTTCGTTAGCATAGGAATTCTCATACAAGCTTTATATATTATGTAATTCGGTTTTCTTGAATATTTTAAATGGGCAGACATTTTTAAAAGACCGCAAGTGATAGCCGATCTAACTTCGCTTTTTCTTAAAGCTTTTTTGTCGTCTTTTTAATTTAGGAAATCAATTATAAACATGTACAAGCAGGCTCACTCAAAGTAGTCTCTTTCATAGTCAAAGAAATTCATAACATCTGTTTGCGCCACTTTGCAACTACCGCCTAGCGCTTATGAGATTCGTAAATTGTTGTCCAATAAGAGCACTGCAAAGCCCACTCCCGGGTTTCCTATCTACCGCCTTTTATGCCTAGCATGTGCACTCTTGTGTTAAACGGGGTTTTCACAAGTTTGCAAGACACGAAAATAACCGCACCGCCTATAACTCGCGTAATCGCTCCCGCCGTTGTGTGGTTTAAATATTGAAATATACAAGAACATAATAAAGTATATAGACATTTGCTATAATGTTACATTTCGTGATAATCTGTGAAATTCATATGTGTGAAGACAGCCGGCATCCAACCGTCGTGGCCGCAGCCTTCGAGATACGAGGCAGATTAGCGGAAGTCCACGTGAGTGCACATGCATTCCTTCACATCCTTCCTGTAGCCCAAATTTAGGGACATTTGCAGTATCGCGAAAAAGTAAATTCTTAACGCCTCATACAGTCCATAATTTAAGTAAAATCATCCTCTTAATAACTCTGAACCAGGAGTCATTAAAACTAACAAACCGTTTTTACCATCAAAATAGGAAATCTGCACCGCACCAGAAATTGGATCTCTCCGGCCTGGATAATTTAATTAATTTTATCCAACACAAAATACAACAAATTTTGCTGCTTACATTGCGTTTAACTTTATTAATTGCAGACGTTACACGCGCTTTAGAGCACCAATGATTACGGATAGGACTTAGGTGTTTGGCGTCCTGATGTCTTAGTTAAAGAAGGCTTACTTCAACTATTAAATATTAACTTTTGGCCCCATCTACGTAGGACAAGCTCACAGTATCTTGATTTTATAATACCATCAGAAACGATGGGAATAAAAAAGCTACAAGTGGTAAAATTAAATATTTTGTACAACCGACTTCAATATAAATAAAATGAGAACATCATCAATGTAGTCGAAGTCAATTAAATTCGCGTTTTTAAAGATAAATCAAAAACTACTGGTCAGATCTTGAATAAATTTATATGGGACCATATTAAAAGCACCAACTTTCAAATAAAATAAAGAATCATCAAAATCCGTTCACCTAGAAAAAGGTAAAGGTAACACATAAAAAATACAGTCGAATTGAGTACCTCCTCCTTTTTTTGAAGTCAGTTAAAAAGAGTTAAAATTAAGCGCAAATAATTTAAAATAAAAAAAATTGTACAACCGACTTTAATATAAATTATTATGAATAACTAATAAATGATATACGTGGTAGAGCCATGCTGCAGCTATATTAGTAGTATAGCTGTAGCACGAATTGGTCGGTTCAATACTACTTCTATAAAACTGTAACGGTGCATATGAATGCACCCTTACAAATAATTATAATTAATCAATCATAAATAGATAATAGTAATATATTCTAATCTTAAAATAATAAGGCCGAGGAAGGACCACGCCCTCACAGTATACCAGCGTAAAATAGCAGCTTAACACTGTTGTGTTTCGTATGGTGAGTTTAGAGAACCGGAGACCCTTTTTACTGGAAAAGAGGCATATGGAATGCCACTAGTCCTCACGGGTGACAAGGCATCTGCATTTTGATTCTTTTTTGAAGATAGATGTAAATGTCTATGGGTCACAGCAACCACTTATCATCAGGTGGACTGTGTGCTCGTTTGTCTCCCTATCCTATAAAAAAAAACTATTGGTCACACTTTGATCTAGTTTATATTGGACCACATGAAAAGCACCAGCTTTCAAATAAATAAAGAATCATCGAAATCGAAAAACAGAAAAAAAGTGATTAGGTAACACACAAAAAAAACATACATTCGAATTGAGTACCTCCTCCTTTTTGAAGTCGGTAGAAAAACGTTAAATTAGTGAGCATCATTACATAAAGCGAAAATCACGTAAACTTAGCTCAATTGCTGCGAGCGAGTTCCTGCCAGGTTCTCGCGCAAAAATCATTTTGTAAATAAAATATTTTAGTTTATCATCCTTACTTGTATAAAAATCACCATCATCAAATAATTTGTCACATGTGAAACTATTTTGTATAAAACTAAATTAGATAGTTTATCCCTTTTTGGCGCGCCTTCTTACACCATCTATGCCTATGCAATGGATCTCCAACTCTTGTTTAAATAAGTACTTATGAATGGCAAATGACAAATTTCATATTAAATTTTATGGTCTTTTCTATTTCCATACTATTTAATTATATTATATTATTATACTAGCGATCCGCTCCGGCTTCGCACGTTTGATTTCTGTCTACCTACCAGGTCCAGTTGTGAACCATTCTCTAATCAACTTAATCACACACACAAAATTTCATCAAAATCGGTTCAGCCGTTTAGGAGGAGTTCAGTCACATACACACGGACAGAAGAATTATATAATACAAAATATGCATATATTATATATATATGCCATTTTCTTGGACAATTCTGTCTATTGATGAAAACCGCATTAAAATCCTTGCGTAGTTTAAAGATCTAAGCGTACATACGGCGGAAGCGACTTTGTTTTATACTATATTACATTAGTCTGCCCTATGTCAACCCTTTCAGAAGTATCTGACATTTTTTTATTAATTCTTTATCAACTTAGCTGACAAAAAGTGTTTGATTCAAATAATTACGCCCGTACTCGTAAATATACCGATATTTCATGTTTTCCATTGTGCGGTAATAAGCGACGCCAAAGAATAAAATAATGAGGAATAAACAAATGAATGACTATTTTCAAAACTCAAATGTACCAGCTAAATGAATTTATAAATTTGAATTTGGAATTCTGAACCAAAGAGGAGATATTTCAGATCAAATTGGTCAGTACGACTAAACGCTAATTTCATATGTAAGGACCTAATATAAGTTGTTCGACTATACTCGTTAATTTGCAAATTCTACTTAGCTGTAATAGTTTTCCTTTTAACTACATTATATATATACCACTATCGTGTATACTTTTCACATTTCCAAAAATAGCGGTTTAGTTGGTAGAGGGGGGGGGGATGGACACATGACTCTAATGAAAAATACCACTTTAAAGCTAAATATTTCGCAAACGGACCCCTGAATCGAAAAAATGTTGCAACGTACCCCCAATGTTGTTGAAAGACCTATCCAAAGATACCCCACATGATGGAATAGACGGGTAAAAAAAATTATCTTCCCTTTACCTGTAGGGAGTTACCAAAATTAAAAATGTTTTTTTAAGATTTTTTTTCACAGTTTTGTAGGTGTGATAAATACCTGTAACTATGCCAAATTACAGATTTTTAGCGCCTAGGGTCTCTGAATAAAATCGCGGACGCACGTACGTACGGACGGACATGGCGAAACTATAAGAGTTATTTGTTGTTTAACTACAGAACCCTAAAAAAAAGATACATAAAGGCATTCCTCGAAAAATAACACATAATACATGTTTTGCTAATTCAATATAAATTAAATATTCACTTGTCAATTACTGTCTAAATTGTTAAATTGCTCGGTATTGCTACGGTACGGTTTCTTTACTCGTCTGGTATTGCGCCAGTATATTCTAAGCCTATGCTCGGTAGTGACTAGAAATTCATAATTTTGTAATAAAAAAAAATCGTTTCTAAAAACTAAACATGACCTTTTACTCTTTTGGCAATATTACGACGGATAATTAAATGTAAGAACCAAGAAAATGATTAAACGTGTACTTTTGTATGTCATGAAAGATAATTTGTTTACAACGCTTCTTTATAATCACTGTATCATCAATCATGTATTATTATGCCAACAACGATTCCGATGTTAAATTCCTAGAAAACGTAACATAATTATCTACTCCTATAATACGTGTATGTATTGTATTATGACTGTCATTTAGTTTGTTCACTTTGCGTAAGACTAACGTTTTAACATGTATAATATAGTAATGCGACTTATTTACATTATTATTTTCATTTATTTTGTGATAGAAGTTAAAACTGCAAGAATACTGGCGGTATTTCCGATTCCATCAATAAGTCATCAAGTAGTTTTTCGACCTCTTACATTAGAACTAGCAAAGCGTGGACACGAAGTGTTTGTTGTTACTCCAGATCCTGCTTATCCTAAAGGGAAAGCACCGGCAAATTTAACAGAAATAAATGTGCACAACGTTTCCTATAGTAATTGGAAAAAATTTTTGTCAGTGGCAACTGGAAAAAGTGATGATTTAAGTATACAAATCGAAGTGGCATTCGATCTTATAATAAAGATTTTTGAAAAACAAACAGAAGAAAAAGAATTTAGAGAAATATTAAGAGATAAGAGATCTTTTGATTTACTACTCCTAGAAGCCTGCGCAAGACCAGCATTATCTTTATCATATTTGTACAAATCACCAGTTATTTTAGTAAGCTCGTTTGGTGGAATGATTGGAAACTTTGAAACTGTGGGTGCACCAAACCATCCAATATTATATCCTTTATCTTTGCGACAGAAAATCTATAATCTTTCTTCTTGGGAAAAAGTTGTCGAATTGTATTATAATGATTTTTTACTAACGAAACTATTTAAAAACCATGAAGCAAAAGAAAACAAAGTTTTGAAACGAATATTTGGACCGAATATGCCAAAACTAAGCGAATTAACAAAAAATGTACAAATGCTATTTTTAAATGTTCATCCAATTTGGGACAACAATCGCCCGGTTCCACCAAATGTCATTTATATGGGTGGCTTACATCAAAAACCTCTGAAAAAATTACCAACGGTAAGCTAATGAATAAGCTTCATCAATATTTTTTTTATAAAACTGACAAACGAACTAACAGTTCTGCTAGTAGCTGATGGTAAGTGGCTATTGTAGTCCATGAGAACCTGCAGCCAACTTTACAAAGAAGGCTACAGGTGTGTTCTTACCCTTGTGGACTAAGATTGAATGCCTCAGGCTGTAATTATAGTGAACAAGGTAAGAGAGTGGTATCTTACCAGACGGACTACTCGGCAGAAAAATTATCATACTTCGGTGTTATTGTTAAAAGTATAATGATTTAATTACATTACTTAACTAAAATTTTACCTTTTAAAAATTATTAGTTTTTAAACATCATTTTAGGATCTACAAATTCTATTGGATTCTTCAGTGAACGGCGTCATATACTTTAGTTTAGGCACTAATGTAAATCCATCTTTGTTACCTCCAGAAAAAATACAGATATTTTTGAATGTTTTCTCTCGACTACCTTATGACGTCTTGTGGAAATGGGATTCGGATTCATTAAACGACATACCCAAAAATATAAAGATAATGAAGTGGTTTCCTCAATCTGACCTATTAAGTAAGTTTTACAAAACCTTAGCTTATTAAATATGGAAACAAATCGAGGAAATAATTTAGTTATTTGATATAACAAGAGAGGAATTGTCAAATTTACAGGACACTCAAAAGTTAAACTTTTCATAACACAAGGTGGATTGCAGTCAACAGATGAAGCAATAACAGCGGGTGTTCCACTTATTGGAATACCAATGCTTGGAGACCAGTGGTACAATGTTGGACAGTATGTCCGTCATGGAATAGGAATAAAACTCGATTTGGAGACCTTAACTGAGGAAATGCTCGCAACAGCAATAACAGATGTAGTTGGAAGCGATAGGTATTTATTTATTAAACTATATCTATTATATACACAAATATTGAAGTAGAAAACACAAAAATTAGCAAACAGTTTTATTTACAATTTAATTAAAATATGGACCAGGTGCCTTGGTAATTGCATGCATTTGAAAAGTATTATTTTTTGTAATATTAGGGTAACAAACCAACACGATGGTATGTTGATGCTGATGCTCATTGACATCAACATTTTACCTCAAAAAAAATCAAAATACTGATGCGTTGTCACCCCTGAGGTCTAAGATGGAATGACTCGTTTTCAGTAAAAATTGTCTCCGGTTCTCTACACTCACCATACGAAACACAGCAGCATTAAGCTGCTATTTTACGCTGGTATACTGTTAGAGAGTTGTCCTACCCCGGTCGAGCCGACACATTCGTGTTACAATCATAATATAGCTGTAGGGTAGCTCTACCACGCAATTCAGTACAAATGTTTCATATTATCTGTAAGTGAAACTGTGGTCAAATGGAAGAACTTATTTGTTTATATATTATTGTGAATAACACTTCAATCGCTCAAGTCGTTCATAAGTTACACGATTACTAACAGACATACCATTGGTTATTCAGAATGGTAAATGTAATATACGAGATGTAACACCCTATTTCATCCCCTCGCCGGTTGAATTTTCCAAAATCCTTTCTTATTGGATGTCTAAGTCGAGAAAGGAGTACATATGCCAAATTATAAGTAAATCGGCCGTATAGTTTTGTAGATCTCGTGATGAGGATGTTTCTAAATACGTTGTTTTATATCATTGTGTTTTATATAAATGTTTAAAACATATATTTATTATATAAAAAATATTTATCCTTACAGTGTATTTCTAAGTATAAGCGGTAATTTCCTTTAGTACAATAATTTTGTAAATTCTACAGCTATCGTCATAATGTTAAACGCCTCCGGTCATTAATGCATGACCAGCCACAAAGTCCACTAGAGCGAGCAGTGTGGTGGACAGAGCACGTGCTTCGACATGGAGGAGCTGAGCATTTACGGGGCCCTGCCGCGAACTTAACTTGGATAGAATATTATGAAGTTCAATTACTTTTGATTTTGTTATTTTCTCTCTGTTTTATTATTGGACTATGTTTTGTTATATTGTTCCATTTGGTAAGAATAATTTCAACTAAGACAAATCAGAAACTAAAATCAAATTAGTATATAATATGGAATCTGTCATACAATATTTTATTTTGTACTTATTCGCACTTTGCGCCAACACAAAAAAATGTTTCGGATCTATTATTAGTTCGTATACAAATATACGTGACATCTTCACAGTATAGGATAAAATGGAAGTAAGGTTTTTCTTATATATTATGAAAAATTAAATATACCATGAAGTATGTTTTTGCGTAAAACATTAAAATGAAACCCAAAACTAATGCATGCGACCACAGCTCTCATGGTATATGTTATTTCTATGAGCATAAAATGTAATAAAAGATCATGAGAAAGCGTCCTTCAGATAGTCCTTATTTCGTTTCAACAAAGGCGATTTTGGTGTTGTGTACAAGATAATACCTAAATTATTTTGCCCGTTTTACTCACGGAATTTAATCTGCCTATGATTGATGGATCGTAGTCGTAGTAGATATGCTTTATAGAAGAATCGGTTTAAATAAAATAATTTACATATTTTAGTTGAATTTAATAAAGGACTAATGCATTTTAGAAATTTTGCGTTATTTTAGTAGTAGTTAAAACATCGCAAAAATTATAAGCTCAAATACAGGCAACAATAGCAATGAAAGCAAAGAGTGATTTTCGTGACTGTTTATAAGCTTATTGGTTATAAGGTCTCGTAGGTCTAATAGATAAAATGAAAGAAAAACCCCAAATATGTTCAATTAAGTCAAAAACAAATCTTTATGAAAGGTATGTGTGAGTCCCCGCACCAAACTAAAATACCAAATAATTCGAAGTGATGTTCCTATGATTTTATTCTTTGTCTTAGGCGTGTAAGAGCAACAAACCCCGAGTTGATACAAACCCGAAAGGGATAATGTAACTAACATTTTGAAGAAAGAATGTAAAATATTTAAAATAAACAGTTTGAAAAAATAGGTAATATTGTAATTCTGTCTTTTTTTCTTCAAGTTGTGTTTGCTTTTTCAAGTTTATTGTTATTAAAAGAACAAAATAAATACCTAGCTATTTTGTTTTTTTTATAGAATAAGGGTGACAAACGAGTACATAGTCCATCTGATGGTAAGTGGTTACTGTGGCACATAGACATCTACATCTATCTTCGTTTGCGAATTTAAATGCAGATGCGTTGTCAGCCGTGGGGACTAAGATAGAATGCCTCTTTTCCAGTAAAATGGATCTCCGGTTCTCTACACTCACCATACGAAACACAGCAGCATTAAGCTGCTATTTTACACTGGTATTCTGTGAGAGCGTGGTCCTTCCCCGGTCGAGCTAACCCATTCGTGCTACAACTATACTATTAATATAGCTGCAGCATGGCTCTACCACGTAAAAAATGTTTCAATGTTTACAATACAATAAAATATTTTTATGGTATTTTGTAAAAATATTTTACTGAAACATAATTTATGCACTGAGTTTATGCAATAAATTTACATTTTAGAAAACGTTAAAGCCTTTATATGTCCCACAGCTGGTCACAGGCCTCCTTCCTTTTCTGAGCAGTCGGACGAGCTGCTCAATTGCGTGTTGGATGGCTCCACATGCTCATGTGGAGCCATCCATGGAAATGTAGGTTTCAAACGTCGGGTTGCTTGCTTACAACGATCGTTTAGCCTATTTAGAAAAAGTTCTGTTTAATACAATTGAATTTAATTAGCGTAAGATAATTCATCATCTCAAATTCGATAGACTGATCGATGAATTGTCGGGAAATATTTTGTATTTCATTAAATAATTTTTTAATAAAATTTAATTGACAAACGAACCACGGTCTACCTAAGGGCAGGCTGTAAAAATAATAAGAGGCTGGGGGTAGTACTTACATATGAGTATTAGAATTCTAACTAGCCTAGTAACTGCCTACTATTGAAACAGAAACAGAAACAACTTTTTTATTCAATATAGATTATAAATAATACTTATTGAAAGTCACTCTTTTGTCTAATTACCACTGGTTCGAAAAAAAACCTCTGTCCTGGGAAGAACCAGCAAGAAACCCAGCGGGACTTTTTTTTTAAATAACAGCTTACAATCATGTATATTACACAATTAACCACACAAAACAAATTAGAAACAGCCTGGCAGAACACCTCATTCTCAGGGTTATTATCATCCATAAATTCCTTAACATTATAATAACCCTTTTATACAAACTATGTTTAATAAAGTTTTGAATTTTGAGCATGTCGAATTTTGTATTTTTTATGGGATTTTGTTGTAAAAGCGTATACATCTCACAAAGAATGAATTACTGACTCGGTGGAGTCGAGTAACTGGTACTACTAGCTTGTGTTTGTTCCTAGTATTTACAGAATGAACATCACTTATTTTTGTATAACTACTTTTATTTTTGTGTACGTACATTACATTTTCATAAATGTATTGAGAGGCCAAAGTTAATATATTAATTTCCTTAAATTTTTGTCTGAGCGACTCTTTAGGTTTTAAATCATAGATTGCTCTTATGGCCCTCTTCTGTAAAACAAATATAATTTCAGTGTCAGTTGCGTGTCCCCATAGCAAAATACCATACGACATTATGCTATGGAAATAGCTAAAGTAAACAAGTCTAGCTGTTTCCACACTGGTAACATGGTGGTGTTCCACATTAGAATGTGTATTATAAAGTTGAAAATTTTCAAATTATTATTATCAATAAGGATGAAGACAATACTCTTCACCACCGAGCACGTAATAAATCAGCCTAAGTGCTGTATAATATTCCTACAATTTCAAAGTCAAGTGCTGTATAATATTCCTTTAATTTAAGCGCCGGAGGAGATTTAACTCTACTAAGTCTAACCTCTAAGGTACTAAGGCACTTAATTTTGACTTTACATTTATTCGTTTAATAAATACAAACTATTAAAATTGCACTGCTCAACTTAGGCCTCTCCCACAAAGTGCCTCATATTTGCCACGCTTGGCAGGCGCTAACCGCAGTTTTCTTGTTATTTTGAGTTGTTATGAGGAAGATGCTGATGTTCATCTCCTGTTGCATTTCCCTCAGTCACCTCTACGACACCCATGGGGCGACGTGGGGTAGTGGACTCTGATCATACGCCACCACTACATGGCTAATTTTTACTTAGACATCGTATAATAAACAATAAGTTGTATGAACTATAACACAGTTAAGAATTTAAAGAATGTAGTTTTAAATTTTTGTCGAAAAATATTTGATAGAAATGTATTGAATATATCAAGGTAAAATTTGCTTTTTAATTTTTGTAAATGGCACGTAGACACATCATATTTAATTTAAGGTACAAATAATTGCTATAAAAGTTTAAGCAGGCGTTTAATAAATATAATATTACTTCATGCATGACATATTATTTTGGATTTAAGGGTTTTAGGCCTAAATAATTCAGGGTTTTTATTAAAATATATGAAAGTGGAATGGCTGGTTATCTTTACATACATACATGTAAATAAAATATAAGTGTCTGTCTGTAATATTGAAAAAACTGCCTTTTATTTCGATATTACAGACATAATAAAAATTTATAAAATTTTTGTGTCTGCCTGTCATCTTCCACATGGCTGAACCGATTGTAATGAAACTTAACGAACGATATAGAACAATGCCAGGAGTAATCTAGCTTATATTTTATTCGAAAAATTTACAGATAAAATAAAATTTCTTTGATTATCTTAAATGTTAATAACACCACATTAATACAGGATGTATACTTAGGCTAAACCGGGGTGGGTCGCTATTTTATTTAACAAAATATTTAGGCTTATTTCGATGTTTCGGGCGCTAGGCAGTATCCATGCTTTATTCTTTATTCATAAACACACATCTAGCGTCACGCCTGTTATCCACGAGAGGAAAGCAGAGTCCGAAGAGTATCAAGCTATTTGGACCACATTTAGCCAAACATATGAGTATGTATAGAACAAAGTTGTGATAAGAGGCTAGAACATCACCTGCAAAAACCTTTCATAACATGCTAGGCAAATAACATAGTTGGCACATTATCTTTGTTAAAGTCACACATAAATAGCGGTACCATATTATAAGTCAACGTTTAAGGTCATTCTCATTTTTGTATATTTATGGTACCATTGTATTAAAAATAAAATACTTGTATTATTTCTGGAATTCTATCTACAATTAGTCGAAGTAAGTTATATTAATAGAATTTTTATTTAAACTTAAACAACATAAATATTTTTTTTTCATCTTTAAAAAAGTGACGTAAACGTCACCTTCATGTCGTGTGCAACATTAATTTATGATATTACAGACTAAAATAAAAAATAATATCAATAATAAATAAATTAATTCATATTTTATTCCCATAAAACATGGTATAAACTATCTAGAAAACACCAAATAATTAAAACACAAATATAAAAATTGATTCTATATATTTCATAATCAATTTCTAGTAAAGACCTATAAGCACCTTATATAGGTCACTTTTGTGGATTACTCATCACAAAGTATTTATTTTATTAAGGTCAATCGGATATCGTAAAATGACCTGCTGTAACCGTTATCTTGGTATTTCGTCGTTTTTAGTAATCAGCGTTTGAGATACTTGATTACGTAATTGTAGTACAATATCATACCAAAATAAGACTGCATTGAATATATTTTAAGACGACACAGATGTGCAAAATTTGATAGAGATTGTTCTCATTATGAAATAGGAAAGATAGATATATAGATAGATAATTCTTTATTGCATTTAAACAAAGTGGCCCTAGTCATGATATCCCTCACGGAGAGTCAGAAAATACTGTAGTAGTAACTGAAGAACACAACAAATCTGACAAATCTCAAATAACAGCTGTAACTTCTTACCGGGAATTGATTGAAGGCAATTGGGCTGTGATTAAATTGTATGCAAAAAGAAAGAAATATTTTACATTGGTCAAATTGTCATTGTACTGTATTATAAGTATTTGATCAAGTTTCAGAAAGACAAAGTGTGATATAGAGTACACGGAGGTTGTTTGGCCACAGTCTGGAGATGTTTCGGATGGTGAAGATATTATTGTTACTTTACCACAAACACATTGCGGTCGAAGAAATATAACATACTTCAAAAGTAATTTACTAAGTCATTCCTTCATCTTGTCTAAAATGATTATAATAAATAAAATTCTTTGCTGTGTTTGATTTTTACTAAAGATGATTAAATTGTTACTACTTTTTATTAGTTTAGTACCGTTACCGTTACAGCCTATTAAAGTCCACTGCTGAACATAGGCCTCCCACATAGATTGACTCATAGGGGGGATATTTGTCGTAGTTGCCATGCTTGATGTTATGGAGATAGAATTTAAATAGCGAAGCTTGTGGTCTTCAATCCTGGAATGTAAAAGGATGCTGGTTGAGAGAAAGGGCGTTCGTTAAATAAATTGCACGCCTACCTTGTCACCGCTGCCCTCGTAGATCTTCCACGCTCCGGAGGCAGGTTTCACCAAGGTACAGATGACCTAACGCTTCTTTCCCTCTTTTGCGGACACAAAACTTCACTAATCACTAATTTGATTATATATGTCTTATAAAGTATTAATACGCGGCGCGGTTACTTCTCCTTCAGTTGACTGATTTGCGTGGCGTTTTCAGCGATATATCATACATACTAGGCGTACGGGTGAGGGGATACGAACGCCCTAAATATAGGAATTTAAAGGAGGGTAAATTTGGAAAAAATGCATTATATAAAATAAACTAGATGGCGCCAACACTTGGCAAGCGGTTATGGTTTCTCATTTATAATAGTTTTAAAAGTCTCAGTTACTTTATTTCACAAGATAAATTACTATTAAAAGGTTGCCTATGTGACCAGATCGAATTGACTAAAAAACTGTTAACCGACTTTAGATCCTATAAAACTTATTAGTAATAGTTATAAATAACATAATATTAATTAAGCGTAAATACATAAATAAAAAGACTAAAAATTAATAAATACCGAACTGAACTGTTTTATTCGTCAATAAAGCAATCATAGTTTATAAAAATTATACAAATATGTCACTACTGTGTCACTTCCGTAGAGAGATGTTTTCATTTAATTTTTTTTTGTCAAAACTACAGTGAAAATCGTTAGGCTTTTACTATGTGCCTCATAAAGCAAGATAAGGTACATTTGTTATCATTTGAAACTACTTTATATCATATCAAAATATTATTATTTTTTTAGAATTTTAAGTCCGTTTTTGAGAATGTTAGTTCCAGACCAATAACGGATAATTATCCACAGTAATATGTGGAAATAATATTCCAAATAAATGTTAATGAAATAATTAAATACTACTAATATACTTGAAATATTCGTACAGTGTGATCTTAATGTCGTGAAATTGTTAATAAATTATTAAAGTTTTATTTTATTACTGTGGTAGATATTTTCTTCTTTGAACTTGATTTATTGCTCACATGTTATTGACACAATCATATAATTTTTAGTTTATTGTTCAATGATAACATACGGCTGCGAAATTTTACTTTAACATTACATTCAAATTAAATTTACATAAATTTTCCTATTAACTTTCTTCAATATTACGTTATAGGTTTATAAGTATTGTTCATATGCGGTAGAACATTATTTATAGAATAAAGCTGACAAGCGAGCACAAAGCCCACCTGACGGTAAGTAGTTGCTGTGGCCCATAGACATCTACATGTATCCTCCGATTATGAATTAAAATGCAGATGTGCTGTCACCCGTGAGAACTAAGATGGAATGCTTCGTTTTCAGTAAAATGCGTCTCCGGTTCTCTACACTTATAATACGGAGCACAGCGGCGTTATACAATTATTTACTGTGGTATTCTGTGAAGGTGTGGTACTTCCCCAGTCGAGCCGACCCATTCGTGCTGCAACTATACTACGAATATAGCTGCAGCATAGCTCGCGCGCATCAGGTGTTCTCGTTTGTCAACCTTATCCAATTTAAATAAATCTTGAGTGCTACCTATCTTCTTCGATTCTTGAGTGAATCTTTTAGTTTCCCTATGCTAATTTTTGTTTTGCAAACCCAAATAGCTCTGCTATTAGATAAAGTCCAAAATAAAATCAACAGTCCTAAATATCTAAATTCAAAACATGTTTTTTTTTTCATTCATGTGTTCATTTGTTTTAAAGCTTTTATCCGCTTAAAAGTATCGCACGAACTTACCGCAAGTAATGACAAAAATGTTCATTTAGGAAATGAATGACAAAGTGTTCCTGCCCAGATGGCATCAATTTTTAAAGTAGTATTTTATTTCCTATATTTACTTTAGAAAACAAATAATTGCTTTTTTATTGCAAAAGAAGCTCTTTGTGTAGGCTCTGTTTTGTTAGGAGTGAAATTTTGTAGAACTGGAACAAACAGAGTTTTGTTCCCGTTGGTAACAATGAAATTGTTAACTACAATTTTACAGTGTGTCCTGCAGCATATAAATATGATTTTACTTTACAATAGAACTCTATTTTGATCGGAGAATACAAAACCAAGAAATCGTTTTAAAATGTTGGAAACGATTTGGTTAAATTAAGGGCAAATATTACACATAAAAAATAACAAATTTTCATTTATTTAATTTATTTTTATTTTTTTTCTTGTAAAAAGCATACGGAAGAATCTTAGTATAAGTTTCACAAATGTTATCAATATTATTAATAATGTTAAGATTACAGATAGTAAAATAAACACAAATTTGATTTCCAAATATTCGAGCCACGATATGTTTGCAGCTGGAGAGCGCAAATGGCGAGCACCGCCATTACGTAATACGTATTCAGTCCACCATACTGCTCGTTCTAAGGGTGGTTGAGGCTGATCATTAATAAGCGCACGTAGTTTTAGAATATTCTTCCGGTAACTATAACAAAAGAAATCATATCGAAATTAAATGTGATATTTTTTTTTATAAATTTTTCTTTTACAAATTAAGGGTATTTATCACCCCATGTCGTTCACGGATATGGTAAGAGACTTTAAGGGAAAGGACATAAAAATCTTATGGCTTCCGATAGCTGTCGGACGAGAAATTCCCACACAAGCGATTGGCTTTTACCCGTCGCTGATCTGTTAATGAGAGCAGCAAAGGTGCGAGACGTCTGGTAATGTGTTCGTCAACCCGCATGCCAAGAGTAGCGATCAATGTAGCAATCAATGTAATGATCAAAGAGTAGCGCTAAGCGGCAAGCAGATATTGAAATTTTGCTCTTATTTTGCCAGGATAGGTGAATTGGTAAGCGCAGAGCTCTCGCAAACGTAATTTACTATCTATTACTATCCTATTGGATTTGGGTTTGACATTTTTTCAAATATTTTTACCATGTGTTTGTTGTTAAAGTTTCATTTGAAGAAAAATGTATATTTTTTGTATATACTAGATATGAAATACTAAACCGGCGACACGCATTAAATGAGTGTGATTTATGCCACGACGATGGCCCCACAGGAAGTGGACCTGGTCGAGCCCCGACGGTTCGACAAAAAAACTAGATTGACTTCATTATGACGACTAGACGGCAACTGTTCTGTGATTCCTCAGTAATCGCGAGGGTGAAAACTGCTAGTGATCACCGAATGGTTAGAGGCACACTGAAACTAAACGTTAAGTTGGAGAAGTCTCGTCTAATAAAGTTAACGCTCCGTCCCCCTCGTGCTCTAATCCAGAGTCCCGAAACCTTTCAGCTCGAGTTACAAAACCGTTTTCAGTGCTTAAATGATTGCATTGCATTGGACGATATGAATGACAAGCTCGTGGAAACTGTCTATGTGGTCGTTGCAACACCCGCCGCAGAAGAACACAAAAACTCTCCGATCACACTCTTAATCTCATAGCTGTGAAACGGTAAATGAAGCTGCAGTCTTCAGTATATTCGACAGCATACAGGAAACTGAACAGAAAGATCTCCAAAATGCATGCGGCGGGACTTACGCAACTTTAATACTGCCCGTAATGAAGAAGCAATCGAGCGGAACCAGGGCTCCAAGTTCTTTGCCAGAGCTCTGTCTGCCAGCAAGGGCCAACTGTCGAAGCTGAAGACCGAATGTGGCAGCATCGTTTCCGGTACACCTGAGATTTTGAGTGAGATTGAGAGGTTCTATGGGCAGCTGCCCACATCATCGTTGGAGCCACACGCAAGTGTGAGTAACGATCCAAGAGCAAGTTATATCCGACACTATTCCGATGATATCGCGGACGTCAGTCTAAGCGAGATTAGAATGTCATTCCAACTCCTTAAAAACGGCAAGTCCCCGGGCGTGGATGGAATTATAGCGGAGCTTCTGAAAGCGGGTGGAAAACCGGTACTTGAAGTCCTTCAGAAGCTTCTTAATTCCGTACTCCATGATAGCACTACTCCGGAGGCGAGAAGCAGAAGTGCGGTGGTCTTGTTCTTCAAGAAAGGCGACAATGCTCTCTTGAAGAACTACAGACCGATTTCAATTCTGAGCCGCGTCTACGTGCTGTTTTCGAGAGTCATTACGAATCGTCTCGCATGCAGACCCGACTACTTCCAGCCTCCCGAACAAGCCGGTTTCCGAAAAGGCTTTAGCACCATAGACCACATACATACCCTTCGGCAAATCGTACAGAAGACCGAGGAGTACAATTTGCCACTATGCCTTGCGTATGTGGACTATGAGAAAGCCTTTAATTCCGTCGAAATTTTGGTGGTGCTGCAATCCTTTCAGCGGTGCCAAGTTGACTGTCGGTATATCGAAGTGCTGAAGTGTTTGTACAGTAGGGCTACGATGGCTATTTGAGTACAGAACCAGAGTACGAAACTCATCCAACTGCAGAGAGGTGTACGACAGGGTGACGTTATATCCCAGAAACTCTTCACTGCTGCATTGGAAGACGTTTTCAAGCTACTGGACTGGAAAGGATACGGTATTAACATCAATGGCGAGTACATTGCTCACCTTCGATTTGCCGACGATATAGTCCTTATGGCAGAATCGCTGGAGGACCTAAGGACTATGCTCAATGACCTCAATAGTGTCTCACAACGGACAGGTCTTAAGATGAACATGGACAAATTAAAGATCATGTATAACGTCCATGTCACATCTATGCCGGTAGTTGTTGGGAGCACTAAGCTCGAAGTTGTTGACGTGTATGTTTACCTGGGACAAATAGTCAGACTAGGTAAGTCCAACTTCGACCGAGAGGTCAATCGACGGATTCAACTCGGCTGGGCAGCTTTCGGGAAATTACGACACATCATCTCGTCAGGTATATACCTCGAAACCTGAAAACGTGATTGTACAACCAGTGCGTGTTGCCAGTGATGACTGATGGATCTGAGACGTGGTCCTTCACTGCTGGCCGTATGAGGACGCTCAAGGTCGCTCTGCGTGCTATGGTTAGGGCTATGCTCGGGGTTTCTCTGCGTGATAAACTTAGAAATGAGGATATCCGCAATAGAACCAGAGTGACCGACATAGCCCAACGGATTTGTAAGCTGAAGTGGCAATGGGCCGGCCATATAGCTCGAAGAACCGACAACCGATGGGGAAAAAAGGTTCTCGAGTGGCGACCCCCCACTAGATGGAGTGACGACCTGGTAAGACAGGCAGGAAGTCGATGGATGCAGGTGGCTCAAGACCTTGATTTGTGGCATTTCTTGGAGGAGGCCTATGTTCAGCGGTGAACTTGTGATTGGCTGTAATGATGATGGCCTATTAACTTACGAAGCTTGGCAACTGTGGCAAATTATTTTCTACAATGGCAGAGGACATGTTCATTTATTCATCATTGGACTGTTAAATAAGAAACAGGCCCAATTAAGAGGAAATTAACCGTAACACTGGTTTTCAAACAAACATCTTTGCATCTTTGTTATGAGTTTTATTACACATAGGATATACAGTGCAAAGTTTCCCCAAAATGTATTTTATGACAACAAAATTAAGTAAAGCGACAATAGCCTAATGGCAGGATGCGTAACGCAAACTCAAAAGGTCGTGGATTCGAATCGATTTTTACTAATTTCGTGAACCACTCCTAACACAAGCATTTTAAGCTTAGCAGAAGTGGGATTAAAAGAATATAGTACTGCTAGCTTAATATTACAAATAGCATTGTTAGTATACTTAAAATAAAAAAAATAAAAAATTGTATACTCACTTTTCATTACTAATAACAGTAACTATCGATTTTCTAAGTTGTTCTTTGGTTAGTTTGTTTATGTCAAGCTTCATGCCAATATTAAAATGAACGTATTTCTCAGCGTTGTACGCCTGATCTACCAATATTGGAAAACCAATTAACGGCACACCAGCTGTAATAGCTTCATCGGTTGATTGTAGTCCACCTTGTGTGATAAACAGCTTCATTTTTGGATGATCTGCATAGCAAAAGCATGGTTTATGTAAATAAAATACATCCAAGTATTTTAAACCTCAAAAATCTCTTTGGTCTAAATACATTCAAACGTTTTATATAGACATGATGTAAGCTCAAAGGGATATGCCCATTCTTGGCCATAGTAGTTCCATCATCAATGAAATAAATGCAAAATTTTAGGTTTTAAATTTTACGAAAAGTTTTAGGTATTTAATAAAGATTGTATGAGAGACATTGCTTTTTTTATGGCATTGGCTACATTGCCTTCAGCCATAAGGCAAGACATTGTTTATCATTTCTGCTCACAATGTCAATCTTTACAATAGTGGATGACAGTTTTACATAAAAAATCAATACACAGAAATCGTCCACCTTTTAATTTTTTTATTTATGTTTGTATTTTCGCTTCTGATATATTGACTTCTGTAAAAAATATAAAGAAAAGCGTCTGATTAGTCTGTATTGAGATAGATGCCTTTTCGTTTAAGTCCTATATCAGCAACAATACAAAAGTACATTATCTATTCCATGATTATGCTTTATTTCCTGACGACTTCGATTTCTATTATGGCCCCGTTGATAGCTCCTACGATAAGCCTGGCTAGTCATCGAATCCCGTACTCATATATCTTGTCGGAGGATAGTATGCTGTGTGTGTGGTGATTGTGCCCATGTGATAACCATTGCGTGGTTTTTGGGTAGGCCAAGGTGTCAGTCTAATTTTCATCCGCCAGCTTAGTTCCTGGAGAACGTTTTCGACATGTATATTAATAAATAGGGATACAGACGTCTATAATTATTGTAATTTTTAACTTCGATCGTGTAAAAAAAGTCCAAGTTTTAGGTGAAAAATAATTGTAGTTACTTAATCTATTATGTCAACTCTAATGCCTATGGCATGTTTTATTCATTGACGCCATTTGGCCAAACTCCCTTATCAAATGGACATATCCCTTTGAAATTGTTCAAAAATTTATTTTTTGTCTTCAAAATAAAAGCATTTTTTCTCTCCGTATCGTCTTCGCGTACCTTAAAAAACAAGTAATTATTTGAGTTTATATAATATCGTACTTTGGTCCATTGTACGAATACTTAGTCTTCCGGCTGTATTTTAATAGCTGTATTTTATAACTGTGTCTAATATCAATCATCTACGTGAAAAAATCTCAGAGCAAAATCTCTATGGCAGACAGATAGAAAGTGAATGCCGCACTTGGCACGGTACATTATAATGTATTAAGCCGAACGTCCACCGCAAACTAAACTAACTTAGTTTATCTTAGTTCGCATTGCTGAGCCAGTTATTCATACATGTGCGTCCACTAAAAAACTATGCCAGCTAAGCTAGGCAAAATTGCCAAACTAAGTCAAACTAACTTAGTTGTGTAGGCTGATCCGAAACTAAGCTAAGTGCCTCTCACCTCCTTACCTTACCCCTCTGGCGCCTTTCGCTTAGTGTTGTTTGTTTTAGCTTAGTTTTCGGTGGACGTGCAACGATTTTCCAGGTTAGCTTAGCTTAGTTCACTGAGCCTAGTTTTCACATAGCTTAGTTCGCGGTGGAAGGTCGGCTATACAATGTCAAGGTATAGAGTTATTGCAGTTAATATGATTTTGAAGTGGTTGGTTAAACACTTACGGAGTAAGTCAGCTTGAGGAAACCACTTTGAAATTTTAACATTTTCCGGTAGACCAGGAGGTTCGTCTTGATCCCATTTCCATAAAATATCATAAGGAAGTTCAGAAAAAACTGTTACAAAAGTTTCGATAATTTTTGGAGAGAACATATCCATTTTCACGTTAGAGCCGAAACTAACGTAAATCACTCCAGTTTTAGATGAATCAAGATATGATTTTAAGTCCTGAAAAGTACCAGTAGTAAATATTTAAGTAATTAAAAATATTCTATATTCATAATTTTAATAGTTATAATCATTGAGCCACACAGGACACCGGCGGACTGGAGGAGTTGCCATAGCGTTTTTTCCCGATACAGAACTGTCTGTCATTTTTTGTGTTCACACAAGTAAAATTTTCTATCACTACGAAACTCACATATAACAATTATTAAAATAAACTATCAATTTCATATAGGTATATTAAAACAGTATCGCTCGGTGACAGCGACAACTCGGATACAGACACGGATCAGTCGCTCGACCGATCTGGATATTATATACGAGCGAACGGCCTGTGTTGGTAGACAAATCCGAAACGACACGACCGTTATTATCGTAATTTTTAAGTTTAAAAAGAAGTAAATAGCAATAAATGATAAAAAATTACTTATAAAAAAGGTAACGCCATATTTTTGTATATATATTTGAAGTGGTAGATTTATTTATGCAGCAAAAAATAACTGAATAATTCGGCACTTTGTAGGACGCCAATTCACCCAGGCAACTAGATATAGTCTAGTAAGCAGTGCGGTTGCAACTAGTTTTATTGTACGCATAGGATCGCGTGGACTTATACTTTGCCAGAGGGGAACTCCTGGGTATGGCTACTCCCCTATGGTTCGCTGGTGGTCCATTTTTGAAAAATGTTGAAAAATGGGGAAGCATTTGCTCAGTATTTCCATTCAGTGTATAGGATGTGGCAAGCCAATCTAAGCGTTACCGAGGCAATAATAGCAGCTGGTGGTGTAAAATTCGCTGCGCGGGTGCATATCGAAAGTCTGAGTCTTCAGGATGAGCAATGCGCTTTGCAAAAGCTGAAATCAAAGAGGTCCACAGGCCAGGATAACATTCCGCCGTATATACTCATGGACTGCCGTTTTGTGTTAACTAAGCCTTTAATGTACATATATTCTAAACGCATGGACAGTGTTATTTTTTCCGATAGATTGAAAACCACAAGGATCGTTCTTGTTCCAAAGGGAAATGCAAGATCGCAGGTGAACGGATACCAACCTGTTGCCATGCTTCCATCAGTATCTAAAGTATTTGAGTTGGCCATGTACGACAAAATATACGAGCAGGTGAATTAGCACCTCTCGGGTTTCGACCAATGAGAAGCACCACTAGCAACCTTATTAGCTACATGGCTAAAGTTGTGCCCGCAATGCCCGCACGCCCCTGTGTGCAAGTCGACACCGCTTACTTTGACTTTAATATAGCATTTGACTTAGTGTATAACGACGTCTTGCTAAAAAAGTTAGCGGCAGTTGGCTTTACTCGACATTTGTTAAAATTATTTGCCAGCTATATGACAGGTAGGAAACAGTATGTGGAATATGCTGGCCATACGTCGAACCCATATGTTCCAAAATCTGACGTAAGCCTAGGCAGTAATTTAGGGCCTAAGGGCCTTCTTTTTTCTGATGACTTCAAGTTGCATCACGTCGTAGAAACGTTGGCAGACTGTGAAGAGCTACAACAGGACGTAAAAATAGTGGCATGGAGCAAGAATAGCCGTTTACAGAATAACAACTCCAAGTGTGTAACCATTTCATTCACTAGAAAGCGCAAGCCCATTGTATATAACTATGAAGTGGATAGTTCCACAATGATAAGAATTAAAGAAGTTAAAGATTATCATATAGGGAACACATTATCTATTGCTGCGAAAAAGCGTATAAATGTAAGTATGAAACTTGGACTTCCTTCTTCGCACATTTCACGGATTCACGAATTTTAAAGTAATCATCACTATGTTTAATACACTGGTAAGAAGTAATCTGGAGTGTAACGCCGTAATATGAACGCCGCACAAAAATAGGTATAGTGCAATGCTAGAACATGTGCAAAATAAATTTATTAGATACCTATATATGCGCTATTATGGAGTCTAATCTATGACCCATTAATGTGTCCAACTTTATTTATTCTAGGTATGGTTAGATACAAGGGGTAAGACGAGACCTAGCATTTGCCTTATATATTTTTAAAATGTTTAGAGGAAATATATATAATAGTGACATATTGGGGTGGATTGGGCTGTGTTCCAGACGGGCACTTATGGAAACGGTGGCGGCCGCGGCTGCTGTCTGTGCCACGCACCCGAACCAATTTACTCGACAAGGCGTTTAACGTGAACGTTACGCATTTTTAATAGAATGGCTGAAGATATTGACCTATTCTGTTGCACCTTGAATGAATTCACTAGGATAGGATTGTTTACGATTTGGTTGACCACATTTTTGTTTTGCATGAAAAGAACTACACTGTCGCATTAGGTTATTCCTGTCATGATAGTTGTTAGTTTAAATAAATAAATAAAATAAAAAAAACTTTAAAAAGAAGAAGAAGCATAAAGAAAGCCCTCTCGTAGAGCGATACCAATTCTCGCCCCCTATCCTATCAGTAGCATCAGATGCCGTAAAACCAACAAGAGATTGTGAAGTCAACCACGTCGGAGTGCGCGAGTTTGAATCTTGCAAAGTGATCGGATTATTTTAAATTTTTGTTCTTTCGTATTCTAGCCTATATTGTTTGCGGAGTTACGCAATTTTCTTTTAAACAGAGAGATAATATCTGTTTAAAAGAGGTCGAAAAAAAAGGTCGAAAGGTTTTCGATTACAACACTTTTACAGAAAATCTTTTTTTATAGTTATACAATCCTATTTAGTACTTTTGTAAATAAAATAAATAAATACAACTACTCAATTAAGTAACTGTTTTCTCGAAACCGGCTCTAATGATTTGGATGGAACTTCGTATTGAAATAATATTTTACTTTCTAATTTTATCAACGTATCATCACCGAAAAAAATTATACTTTTTCCTAACGCCGAGAAAAACTTAGTCGCCGAGGCACTAATATTAATAGGAACATATAGAACATAATATTATAACGGTTTTTCTTAATACAAACTGATGACTATAGAATTTTAATTAAAAAAAACTTAAAGCTGAATATTGCTAAAACTGAAACTATACACGTAAATTCAATTACGCAACAAATTGTAATAAAACATCTTTAGAATTCGTTATAATCCCTTAGCAAATTAAATAGAGATATTTAATACGTGTAAAATGTAAAATTTGTGCATGCCTTACAGTCAAATTATTATTTATCTGTGTTTACTTTTATACAATACATGAAGCTTTGGTTACCAACAGATGGCTGTACCTTTTTCTTCTGCCAGTCTTTAAAGTCGACATTCTTGATAGTCACGCTTGGCAGGCGAATTGATGATCGCAATACCATACGTATCGCATGTTTGACGCTGCTTTCCGTCGACGGTTTTTTCCTTTTTTTCTTATAAAAATACTAGCTGTGCTATTAACATTACTAATATTTCCTTTAACCACTCATGGTATACTTAAAATGCTAGTGTTAGGAGTGGTTCATGAGAGTAGTCAAATTCGCGATTCGAACCTACAATCTTTTGAGTTCGCGGTCCGCATTCTGCTATTAAGCTACTGTCGCTTGGTCAGGGTATGGTTGTATATTTTTTTGGATTATAGATATCAAATTCCACATAATAGTGGTTGGAAGTAACTTCACAAGTTCCATTTTTCGCTAGATTCACAACCAATCTTTAGATGATATGTTTAGAAAAATCTGAAAGTTATCTTTACCACTACCTAGTCACCACTTGGAAAGGGTTAACTGCAATACCACAATTCCCGAATAAGACTAGAGCTTTAATTCTCTCAAGCTAGGTTTTGATATTGTTAATATTATTTTGTAAGCCTTACTTTTGGTAGTTCCTTGAGCTTATTTTGATGTATTCCTCCCATAAAAACGACGTTCGGTGGTACCGGGTAACTACCACTCCATATTGGATTGGTATTTAGAAACAACATATCTATATTGTTTGTTAAGGTTGATATATTTGGTACATCAGCGCCGAAGTTTTTACGCAACAATTGATTATATGCGTTTTCTGTGGAATCCGCCATATACATTGAAAAAGCTATGCCCAAAAGTTCACTAAACTTTTCTGCCATGGTAAGATTATATATTCTAGTTCGCATAGACCCAGGATAAAGAAATGGATGCATAGGAATACCCAGTGCTTGATGATTTGACATTAATGCACCTAAGGAACTAACTTGAATAACCGGAGCCTTAAATACATGTGATAATCCTAGAGTACCAGTGGCACATGCTTCTATGAGAAGTAAATCAAAATAATTTTCGTCCAAATGCAATATCCTCTGGAATTCTTTGTTTTTCAATTGTACCTCAAACACTTTAAAAATAATTTTGAGAGTAACATCAATTGTTTCAATAGATTGTTACTATTTTCACTCACTTCCTTTATAACCGCATTCTTAACTGCATAGGATATATTTTGCACGTCAATTTCGATTAGATTTTTGAAGCCTGTTCTTTGGCAAAAGCTGGATTTGGAGTTATTACAGTTAACTCATGACCACGCCGGACTAATTCCTGTGTGAGCGGCCGAAATACTACTTGATGACTTATCGATGGTACTGGAAACACAGCCAATATTTTTGCAGCTTCTACTTTTGGTGCACCAAATATCAATATAAAAAGTAAAGTTATTGCTATAATTTTTTTTCTAAATATTACCGAAAATTCACACATTGCTTTACTCGAAACGTATTATACTTTTTACTATTATAAGCCAGTGCTTAACTTCTATCTTGACTATTATTAACAACTCCCAAATATAATTTACGACTAAAATAGCATTGTATAAAAATGGCATTATATACGTAGACACTTTGATGATATCGTTATTTAATGACCTGGCATTTGATAATCATTACTGGTTTTCATTATCGATGTAACTGGTAACTGTTACTGTTATAATTGTCAGCGTTTAGTTAGGCTCTTTTAAAATTACGAAATGACGATATTTAACAACGAACTCTAAAATCCAGTTTAACGAAAATCATACACGATTTGTCGAAAGTAAGATTGTAAGGTTCACTTGTAATGTAATATTTGCAATTTAGATCTACAAAAAATAATGATGAGCTAGGGGTAGGGTGACAAACTATCTTGTCATATGTTTTTAAAAGTAAGTAGTCACCTAAGTATCCCTATAGTATGCGACCTCTTCACTTGCTGGAGTGACGACCTGATGAAACATGCAGGGCGTTGATGGATGGATGATGATTGTGTATTAAGTAAACACTATATTACAGAGGAGCGGGATATATGAGGAATATCTATAATAAAGATGATGTGGTACATCTGCTACTGCAATTGCCTATTCACCTGCCAAGTGTGGCTATTATATAATAAAAGAGGCCCATTTGGGTATTTATGTAGTGCTCTCATCTGGTTGGGCTTTATAAAAATATAAAAGAAAATGATAAATATACATATAATAATTATTTAATTATTATACTTATATTCAAATTCGTAGTCATAATCATAATCATAGTCATAGTCATAAGTGTTATTATAACTAGAACTATTTTTATATCCCAAATCATAATCATAATCGTAATCTCAATCACAATAATTTTTTATTCATTGTATTAAGTGCAGAGAACAAGGTGAACAAGTTTGTCAAATTCTGATATGCAACATATTTATAAATTATCTGAAAGTGATTACATACAAACATATATATTATACAATACTATATTATTTACCTTAATTCATTATTAGCATATTCATTAAAATATTCTATTTCTATAGTTGCTGATTATTCAAGTCATTTATGCCCTTACTCATTAAGCTATACTTTTGTTATATACATGATTTTAAATTCATTGATAATGTTTATAAAATAATAATTAAAAATATATTATTGTTATCCATAATTAATAATAATTTATAATAATTTATTAGACTCTCAGTCTCCACTCTGAGTAGTACAAAACAAATGAAAAAGCATATCATTTCGCTATACAATACACAAACATGTTAAAATAAATATGGAAAATGAAGAGTAAACTTTCTAATTACCTCAAACCTGTGTGTGTGTGTATGTGCGCGCGCGTGTGTGTGTGTGTGTGTGCGTGCGTGCGTGCGTGCATGCATACTTGCGTGCGTGCGTGCAAAATCTCTATTTTGGTGCTTACACCATGACATGACAAAAAGCTGCAGAACAAAATAAAACAAATAAAAACAGTTATCTTTGTGATATATCTAGCATAACATATTGTTCTTTGAGCACGTTCTAAGGGGAGTAGAGTTCCTCCCAGGTTACAATGCAGTATTGTAGTAAATTCAGAGCAAGCGCATTGTAAAAACACAGCATGGTTTCAAAAATTAATAAAATCATCTTAATCTAATTAGTACTCCATATAACAAAAATACTAACGTTCTATAACGATATACCTATTTCAATTATTACTGCTAACTAGACCAGAGATTGTGTAATTTATTATTTTTGAAATTTTTATAGAATTTTAGAATCTGTTAACTATTTATGATATAATAATCGTTTTATCCGTGGTCGCGCCCCTTAAGTATTCATAAACGAGAACAACTCGAATTCGATACTTTTTGGAAAGTCATGATATCAACCTACAATGGGGCAGCAACACGGGATTATAGAGTAACATGGGCCACCGACGGAGGTGGCCCGTGTTGCTCTATGTTTCACATAGTAGTGGTTGGCCTGACAGTAGAGGACTAGGCTTCAATTTTAAGTATGAATATAAATTTAATATAATTAAAGAATAGAAAATATCCTCATACAACAACTTGTAACTCCCGAGCTTGGGCTGCTTAACCTTAAATAGAATTTGGTTTACTTAATCTGGTTATATCGGGTGAAGTCCCTATAATGTCGTAGTCATTTACTTGTTTTCCTATAACATGATAATTAAAACCTAACCAGTCTAAAAATGTTCTTCACTTCTTTGTCACCTCATTGTGGATATTCAGGAAGGTACTTATCTTATAAAGCAAGATTATGAAAATAAGATTCAAACTTAATATTTCAGCTATTTTTTTTTCTTATTGAATAATATATTATAAATAAATCGAAGCAAATATTTTATAACTATAAAGACTGTCATTAACACGATTGTAAAGTACCACACAAAAGAAAATTATTTCCAATTCTAAATACTCAGCCCATGAAATATTAGCTGAAGGAGAACGCAGATGGCTCGCTCCACCATTTCGTAAGACATATTCTGTCCATCAAACAGCTCTTTCCAGTGGTAACTGAGGCTGATTATTTATAAGCGATCGCAATTTTAGCATATTCTGTCGATAACTGAAATAATACATTGATAAAATTTCTCAGTTTACTTATATTATTCCAATTAATAAGAACTGTTATATATAAAAAGTTATCCCGTGTAGTGGCGGGTAAGAATAACCAATACCCCATATCTTCCCGTGGGTGTCGTAAGAGGCGACAGAGGGAGACTGAGGCAGAAGATGGGCAGCATCATCTTTCTGATAACAGCAAAACAACAATAAAAAAACTGCGGTTGCCAACCCGCTCGCTAACCGTGGCAACTATGGAAATATACCCCCCATGATGAAAGTTACGAAGAGACGGCCTCAGTACCCGGCGGCCCCGCTATTCCTGGTTACGGTGGCGACTTTGGTAACGGCGGGGCAGGGGGTGCTAAAAATCTCCGGTGGGGGTTCGGTTGCCACATAAGACGACTCAACCTGGCAAGATATAACGCACGCACCCTGAGGACTGACGAGAAGATCCTGGAGATGGAAGAAGAGATAGACAAGTTGCGCTGGAATATTATAGGATTATCCGAGGTCCGAAGAGAGGGGGAGGACTTGGTAATCCTTGAATCCGGCAACCTGTTCTATCACCGGGAAGGCGAACATCTGTCCCAAGGAGGTGTCAGATTTATCGTCCACAAGTCTCTCGTTAACATCGTTGTTAAGATTCAGAGAGTGTCGACGAGGGTTGCGTACCTTATACTCAGAACACCAAACGGTATTCGCTGAAGGTCATACAGGTTTACGCACCAACTTCGGCATATTCCGATGAGGAGGTGGAGGAAATGTATGAGGATATATCTAGAGCCATGCATTCCTCCAAAACCCACTATACGGTGTTAATGGGAGACTTCAACGCAAAACTAGGCACAAGAGAGAATGGCGAGCTGAGGAAATTTGGAATAGGGCAATGGAACCTTTTTTTTACGTGGTAGAGCCATGCTGCAGCTATATTAGTAGTATAGTTGTAGCACGAATGGGTCGGCTCGACCGGGGAAGGACCACGCTCTCACAGAATACCAATGTAAAATAGCAGCTTAACGCTGCTGTGTTTCGTATGGTGAGTGTAGAGAACCGGAGACCCTTTTTACTGGAAACGAGGCATTACATCTTAGTCCTCACGGGTGACAACGCATCTGCATTTTGATTCGTAATCGAGAATAGATGTAGATGTCTATGGGCCGCAGCAGCCACTTACCATCAGGTGGACTGTGTGATCGTTTGTCACCCTTATCCTATAAAAAAAAACCTAAGGGGCCAGCAGCTGGCCGACTTCCTAGAGAAAGAGGAACTCTTTATGATGTACTCTTTCTTCAAGAAGCGGTCCCACAGGAAAAAATGAGATTGACTTCATTATGATGACCAGACCACAACTATTCAGTGATGTCTCAGTGATCGCGAGGGTGAAAACCGGCAGCGATCACCGACTGAGGTATACTGAACTTAAGCGTTAAGTTGGAGAGGTCTCGTCTAATACAGTCAACGTTCTGTCCCCCTCGTGCTCTAATGCAGAGTCCCAAAACCTTCTAGCTCGAGCTACAAAACCGTTTTCATTGCCTAGAAAATTGCAATGCAGTGAACGATATGAATGACAAGTTTGTGGAAACTGTCCATGGGGACGGAGCTAAATTCTGCAAGACCCGCCGCAGAAGAACACAAAACTCTCCAATCACACTCTTAATCTCATGGCTGTTAGACGAGAAATATAGCTTCAATCTTCAGCTGATTTGACAGTATACAGGCAACTGAACAGACAGATCTCCAAATACATGCGGCGGGACTTACGGAACTTTAATACAGCTCGTATTGAAGAAGCAATCGAGTGGAACCAGGGCTCGAAAGTCTTTGCTAGAGATCTTTCTGCCAGAAAGAACCAACTGTCGAAGCTAAAGAACGAGTGCGGCAGCTTCGTTTCTGGGACACCTGAGATTTTGAGTGAGATTGAGAGTTTTATGGGCAGCTGTACACATCATCGTTGGAGCCACACGCAAGTGTGAGTAACGATCTAAGAGCAAGTCTTATCCGATACTATTCCGATGATATTCCGGACGTCAGTCTGAGCAAAATTTGAATGGCTCTCCAGCACCTTAAAAACGGCAAGGCCTCAGGCGAGTATGGAAACACAGCGGAGCTTCTGAAAGCGGGTGGAAAACTGGTACTTGAATTCCTTCAGAAGCTCTTTAATTCCATCCTCCATAGTGGCACTACTCCGGAGGCGTGGAGCAGAAGTGCGGTGGTCTTGTTCTTCAAGAAAGCCGAAAATGCTCTCTTGAAGAACTGCAGACCGATTTCCCTTCTGAGCCGCGTTTACGTGTTGTTGTTGAGTTTCATTACGAAACGTCTCGCACGCAGACTCAACGACTTCCAGAACAAGCCGGTTTCTAAAAAGGCTTTAGCACCATAAACCACATACATACCCTTCGGTAAATAGTACAGAAGTCCAAGGAGTACAATTTGCCACTATGTCTGGCATATGTGGACTATGAGAAAGCCTTTGATTTCGTCGAAATTTGGGCGGTGCTGCAGTTCCTTTAGCGGTGCCAAGTTGACTGTCGGTATATTGAAGTGCTGAAGTGTTTGTACAGTAGGGCTACGATGGCTATACGAGTACAGAACCAGAGTACGAAATCTATTTAACTGCAGAGAGGTGTAAGACATAGTGACGTTATATCCCCAATACTCTTCACCGCTGCATTGGAAGACGTTTTTATGCTACTGGACTGGAAAGGATACGGTATTAACATCAACGGCAAGTACATCACTCACCTTCGATTTGCTATATATATAGTCCTTTTGGCAGAATCGCTGGAGAATTTAAGCACTATGCTCAATGCTCTCAATACTGTCTCCCAACGGATAGTTCTTAAGATGAACATAGACAAAACAAAGATCATGTATAACGTCCAAGTTACACCTATGCCGTTAGTTGTTGAGGACACTAAGCGAAGTTGTTGATGAGTATGTTTACCTGGGAGAAATAATCCGACTAGGTAAGTTCAACTTCGACCGAGAGGTCAATCGACGGATTCAACTCGACTGGGCAGCGTTCGGGAAATTTAGGCACATCTTCTCGTCAGGTACACCTCAAAACATGAAAACTAGACAGTACAACCAGTGCGTGTTGCCAGTGATGACCTATGGAACTATGAAACAAACAATAATGTGATAGCAATACTGAAAAGTAAATGCTCTAATAATGTCACTGAATTGAAATCATTTTTAGGGCTTATTAATTATCATGGAGGATTTGTGCCTAATGTATCGAGTTTATTAGCCATTGAAAATTAGTAATTAATTAATTAATTATTCTATTGAAAATTAGTGTTTACAAACGTTTTCAAAAACTCTGTATTCAATAATGACAGGGACTACTGCACTGACAACTAACATAAGCTTACATGGTTATGATAATATTATGTGAATTGTCCCTTTATTGAAACCGAACAACAAATTATTAGCAGATTCCCTATAAATACAGACATTGGAGAAAAGTGGTTGCGGATGTTAAATAGATAAAATTGGAGTCCACATAAATCTTTTATGATATGTAACATTCACTTTCATCTAAACTGCTTTTCTGGTCAATAAAGAAGAAAGTTGCAAACTGGTTCTGTTCCTACCATGTGCTAACGTACCGAAATAGGTAATAAAAAGCAATAGCCTTTTTAAATAATTCAGATTATCCATTTGTTACACTTGTCAAATTAAACAATAATGATAGTGTGTTCATGTTGAGTTTTCAATTTTATGAAAATTAATTTGATGTACCTATCTAAGACAATATGATAATTCAAATTATCTGATATTCCTCTCTGAAAAATAGTGAAATAACTAATGAAATCTGTAACATAAATTTTGTGTTACATTCATAACAATAAAATGATGTTCTTGATATCTTACTGCATACATTTAGAATTGTGTAGACAAAATAATTGTATAGAAGTTGAATTATTCTTCTATATATTATTGTTAAGCTAGATTATATGTTAGATTGACCTTGCATTACATACGTTCTGTGAAATAAGTCTGCCTTGTCCATTTAATTTGTTTGAATTTCAGGTTGACCTTCATCCTCCACGTAGATAATTTACATATCAGTACAGAGATATTGAACCTGTACTGTATTTTCTTTCCATGCACATAAGAATTTTTTTTTTGCAATATATTAAAGGTTGATAGAGAGGAAGAGTTTTGTAAAACAAAACTAAGTGTGGAGATTGTATCGCAGTTTTGCATTCTCAGCATATTGATGTAAAATCGTTAATATATTTATTTATATATTTATAAAGATAAAAGAGGTTTTCCCATCAAAAGACGTGATTGATGAATGTTTATTTTGTGAAACATCTGACAAACAAAAGACTAAATATAAAGTTTAAAAATCTTAATAAAAACAAATTACAATTATTTTTAAATTAAAACATTACCTCCGCGTTAGGTTTTTCTCCTGTATGGGGCAGTTTACAAACATAGATTTCACAACGACGAACATCCAGACCCAGAACAATTACTTGTAGGCCATACAAATACTTGCTCCGTGCGGGAATCGAACCCGCGGCCCTTAGCGAACTTGCAACTCATTGCTAAGCCACTGCGCCAAGGAGCCGTCAATAAATTGTCACCAGGATCTTAAATATTGTTTAGTTATTTTTTTTGTTACACTGAAGTTTAAATTCCTGTGTGCGTACATAAGTACACACACGTTTTTTTTACTTTTAGCTTTAGCTAATGTATGTCCGTCCGTGAATTCAATATATGCCTCTATTTGAAAATCAGCGCTGCTTTCATTTAGTACAGCAGCAGTTAGCTGAAATAGAGACCTAATTTGACTTTACACAAATTCTCTGGCATTATTTTTATTTATTTCGTGTTATTTATTTTTCTGTGTGATGTCAAATAAAATTTTCTTTCTTAATTAAAATGGATACACATATAACACAAGACCACAGACGCAAACAATAAACAACGCACGGTCTATAATCTGTCAAAACAAACACTGGACGAACCTACAATAAAAGTATTATCGAAGGGCCTGAATTTCGCAATAACACCGCGAAAAATTCCGTATGAGGAAATTATCTGTAACGTTGAGGATTTTCTGTTTAAAAACAATGTGGGGAAGGAAGATTTAGAGGCCATACGTCAAGACATTTCGTCCTTGTTGCGTCGAAGTTCAGTGCCGAAACTAAATCTACCAAAGACGAGATTAAAGCATTGTACAACACGCAACAGACCAGAGCTCACGATTCTCCGTGCAGATAAAATGCTACGGTAGTAATGGATACGTCAGATTATAATTCTAATATACAACAACTTTTATCGGACGAAAGTACGTACAAAAAGGTCAAAACAGACCCTACAACTAATGTGCTTAAAACAACAAGCGATCTGTTAAAGAATTACTCCGAAAAATTAGATCTTGACGTAAATTCGATAATACCACCATGTACCAAACCACCGAGGTTGTATGGGTTACCAAAAATACACAAACCAAACGCTCCACTACGTCCTATAGTGAGCCAGATCGACTCACCAACTTATAAATTGGCTCAACACTTGGCAAAAGTTTTGTCACCGCTGAGAGGACAAACCAGAGCACACACGAAGGATTCGTACCATTTTGTTAGTGAGATAAAAGACCTACATCTCGCTGACAATGAAACTATGGTCAGTTTTGATGTTCAGTCACTATTTACATGCTTACCTATTGAAGACTGCATCTCAATTGTAACCAAGAAGCTAGAAGAATACAACATGCCTACAGAATATGCAGTAGTACTGAAACACTGCCTTACATCTGGCTATCTATTGTGGAAGGAGTTCTACAAGCAAATAGATGGCGTAGCAATGGGCTCACCCGTATCTCCCATAGTCGCCGACATATTCATGGAGGACTTTGAGGAGAAAGCCCTTCTTACTGCTCCTGTATATCCAAGATTCTACAAGCGGTACGTAGACGACACTTTCACAATTTTACCATCTGACAAAGTAACTGCATTTTTAAACCACCTTAATTCCATAAATTCTAAAATACAATTCACAATGGAGTTAGAGGCAAACAATTCTTTAGCTTTCCTAGATGTTTTAGTCATCCGAAATCCTGATAACACTATTGGTCACACTGTGTATAGGAAAAAGACCCATACCAACCGATATTTAAATGGTGAATCGCACCATCATCCATCACAGTTAGCTACCGTGGGAAAATCTTTGTTTCAGAGGCACGAGGGATCTGTGACAGAAAACATCTGGCCGCCGAGCTTCAGCACGTCGAGCAAGTATTGCAAGACAACAAGCTTCGGGTCCCGCCTACGTCACAGTGACCGAGTGAAGCCGGCCACAGTCGAGCGTGTGCCTGCTGTACTACCCTATGTCAGAGGTCACAGACAAGGTTGGCTACATTTTGAAGCGAGCTTCTATTAAAACATACTTCAAGCCGCCGAAGAAGATTAGTCAATTTTACCATCCGTCAAGTGTAATATCCCTCTACAAGATGCATGAGAGTACAAGCTTGATTGTGAATGTGGTCTCTCTTACATAGGACAAACAAAACGATCCATTAAAACCCGCGTAAAATAACAAATAACTGACATGAAGCATCAACGCTCTGGGAAGTTTGCAGTCTGTGAACATGTTCAAGATCATCTCCGCCAGTACATCAGATTTGATAGACCACAAATCCTCGCAAAAGAACACCGATTCCTACCAAGGATGATACGCGAGGCTATTGAAATTAAAAAACATCCTAATTTAAATAGAGAAGATGGATGGGTGCTGCCATCTGCTTGGGATCCTATAATTAACAAAATTAAATCCAAACCCAAGCATACCACTGCAAGACTTCAAGATACTGTAAGCTCATTCTGCGTAGATCGGACCAAAAATTAATATTCAAAAAACTGAAGGTAGCCAGGCTAACTATGACATTGGGACGTCAATTACTAAAATTAAACGCGATAAAATCCGTAAAAATAGTTTTATTCAATGTGTAGTGTTCGCGTAAATATAAGAAATCATTACACATATCATCAACATCATCATCATTACAGCCCTTCACAAGTCCACTGCTGAACATAGGCCTCCCCCAAGGAATGCCACAAAGCACGGTCCTGAGCCACCCGCATCCATCGACTTCCTGCATGTCTTACCAGGTCGTCATTCCATCTAGTGGGGGGACGCCCTACACTTCGTCCGCCGGTACGAGGCCGCCACTCGAGAACCTTTTTTCCTCATCGGTTGTCGGTTCTTCGAGCTATATGGCCGGCCCATTGCCACTTCAGCTTACTAATCTGTTGGGCTATGTCGGTCACTCTGGTTCTACTGCGGATATCCTCATTTCTAAGTTTATCACGCAGTGAGACTCCGAGCATAGCCCTCTCCATAGCTCGCTGAGCGACCTTGAGCTTCCTCATCCGGCCAGCAGTGAAGGACCACGTCTCAGTTCCGTAGGTCATCACTGGCAACACGCACTGGTTGTACAGCCTCGTTTTCAAGTTTTGAGGTATACCTGACGAGAAGATGTGCCGTAATTTCCCGAACGCTGCCCAGCCGAGTTGAATCCGTCGATTGACCTCTCGGTCGAAGTTGGACTTACCTAGTCGGACTATTTGTCCCAGGTAAACATATTCGTCAACAACTTCGAGCTTAGTGCTCCCAACAACTACCGGCATAGGTGTGACATGGACATTAAACATGATCTTTGTTTTGTCCATGTTCGTCTTAAGACCTATCCGTTGGGAGGCACTATTGAGGTCATTGAGCACAGTGCTTAGGTCCAGCGATTCTGCCATAAGGACTATATCATCGGCAAATCGAAGGTGAGTGATGTACTCGCCATTGATGTTAATGCCGTATCCTTTCCAGTCCAGAAGCTTGAAAACGTCTTCCAATGCAGCGGTGAAGAGTTTCGGGGATATAACGTCACCCTGTCTTACACCTCTCTGCAGTTGGATAGGTTTTGTACTCTGGTTCTGTACTCGGATAGCCATCGTAGCCCTACTGTACAAGCACTTCAGCACTTCGATACCGACAGTCAACTTGGCACCGCTGAAGGACTGCAGCACCGCCCAAATTTCGACGGAATCAAGGCTTTCTCATAGTCCACATACGCCAGACATAGTGGCAAATTGTACTCCTCGGACTTCTGTACAATTTGCCGAAGGGTATATATGTGGTCTGTGGTGCTAAAACCTTTTTGAAACTCAGCTTGTTCGGGAGGCTGGAAGTCGTCGAGTCTGCGTGCGAGACGATTCGTAATGACTCTCGAAAACAGCACGTAGACGCGGCTCAGAAGGAAATCGGTCTGTAGTTCTTCAAGAGCGTTGTCGCCTTTCTTGAAGAACAAGACTACCGCACTTCTGCTCCACGCCTCCGGTGTAGTGCCACCATGGAGGACGGAATTAAAGAGCTTCTGAAGGACTTCAAGTACTGGTTTTCCACCCGTTTTCAGAAGCTCCGCTGTAATTCCATCCTCGCCTGGGGCCTTGCCGTTTTTAAGGTGCTGGAGAGCCATTCTAATCTCGCTCAGACTGACGTCCGGGATATCATCGGAATAGTGTCGGATAAGACTCGCTCTTGGATCGTTACTCACACTTGCGTATGGCTCCAACGATGATGTGTACAGCTGCCCATAGAACCTCTCAATCTCACTCAAAATCTCAGGTGTCCCGGAAACGACGCTGCCACTCGGTCTTCAGCTTCGACAGTTGGCTCTTTCTGGCAGACAGATCTCTGGCAAGACTTTGGAGCCCTGGTTCCGCTCGATCCTTCTTCAATACGAGCTGTATTGAAATTGCGCAAGTCCCGCCGCATGCATTTGGAGATCTGTCTGTTCAGTTGCCTGTATGCTATCAAATCTACTGAAGATTGCAGCTTCATTTCCCGTCTAACAGCCATGAGATTAAGAGTATGATCGGAGAGTTTTTGTGTTCTTCTGCGGCGGGTCTTACAAAACTTAGCTCCGACCGCATGGACAGTTTCCACGAGCTTGTCATTCATATCGTCCGCTGCATTGCAATCTTCCAGGCACTGAAAACGGTTTTGTAACTCGAGCTGAAAGGTTTCGGGACTTTGGATTAGAGCAAGAGGGGGACGGAGCGTTGTCTTAATTAGACGACACCAGTGTGCCTCTAACCATTCGGTGACCGCTACCAGTTTTCACCCTCGCGATCACTGAGACATCACTGAACAGTTGGCGTCTAGTCGCCATAATGAAGTCAATCTCATTTTTTGTCGAACCGTCGTGGCTCGACCAGGTCCACTTCCTGTGGGGCCGCTTCTGGAAGAAAGAGTTCTACATAAAGAGTCCCTCTTTCTCCATGAAGTCGGCCAGCTGCTGGCCCCTTGGGTTCCGTTGCCCTAATCCGAATTTCCCTACTTTCAGCTCACCGTTCTCTCTTGTGCCTAGCTTTGCGTTGAAGTCTCCCATTAACACCGTATAGTGGGTTTTAGAGGAATGCATGGCTCTAGAGATATCCTCATACATTTCCTCTACCTCCTCATCGGGGTGTGCCGAAGTTGGTGCGTAAACCTGTATGACCTTCAGCGAATACCGTTTGGTGATTCTGAGTATAAGGTACGCAACCCTCGTCGACACACTCCCAATTTTACAACGTTGTTAACGAGAGACTTGTGGACGATAAATCCGACACCTCCTTGGGACAGATGGTCGCCCTCCCGGTGATAGAACAAGTTGCCGGATTCGAGGATTACAGTGTCCTCCCCCTCTCTTCGGACCTCGGATAATCCTATAATATTCCAGCGCAACTTGTCTATCTCTTCTTCCAGCTCCAGGATCTTCTCGTCAGTCCTCAGGGTGCGTGCGTTATAAGTTGCCAGGTCGAGTCGTCGTAGGTGGCAACCGAACCTCCACCGGAGATTCTTAGCACCCCCTGCCCCGCCGTTACCATGGTCGCCACCGTAGCCAGGAATAGCGGGGCCGCCGGGGACTGGGGGCCGTCTCTTCGTAACTTTCACATATATATTATATATTACACATATAACACATTTTATTTTAAAATCACCGTTTAAAATATTATCACAAAGCGGAAATCTTTAGTGAGTACCGAATAACCTTTTTATTTTATGTAAAAACAATTAACAAAAAAAATACAGTGTTAAGTTTAATACAAGTGTTAACTTTTTACACTAACGAGGAAGACATAATTATAGGTAATATTTATTATGCTCTTTTGACGCAGATTCACTCACGTAGAAATCATGTAAAATCAAAGCTATTTTATTAATTATTCGGTATTCGAAAAAAAATTATAAGTTTTTCGGACAAAATATAGTCGAAACATTTTCCTGGCATTGCTCTCTAATCTGTCTGTGAAGTTTCATTACAATCGGTTCAGCCATTCTGAAGATTAGCCCCGACAGACAGACAAAAAATTTAAGAATGATTATTCATGTCTTATTGGCATGCAAGTATCAGCCTCAGCTTACTTTAATTTTATTTATATGTATATTGTTAAATGGATTTACGTACATTCTTAATTTTCTATTTTTATTTATGTTTTGTGACTATCTGAAATGTGAAATTATTTTACAATTACTTGATGTTTTTATATTTATTTTTATTTTAATACAGTGAAAGCTACTTATACAGGCCCTATGGCGGTCAAGTCTGAAATGGAACGAAAATATAGGAGAGGAGCTGTAAACTTTATGGCAACCATAAGGAATTATTAAAGACAACTCGCACTCTTACCACTAAAAGAACTGAATGAGTACTACATACTTTGGCCGATGCACGACTCTCCTAGGAAGCAGACTAAATATTAATTAAGAGGAAAGTGTTCTGGTCAAACTCCAGTGACTTCCTACAGTGGATCAAAATCGACCCGAGGTGATTTAAAGCCTTCGTCGCACACAGACTAGCAAAAATTTAAGACCTAACGAGCCCACAAGAATGGAAAATGTGTCCTCAAAGATGAACACAGCGGGCCATACAACAAAGAATTATCCACCTCACTTTAACACAGAAAGAAAATGGGTTTTCGGCCACCGTTCCTTTACGACGATGAAGAACGATGGCCCGAAAGAAAAAGGCAGGAGGAATGGTGGACACTACAGGCGAAAAAAGAAAATCTAACAGCGTGGCTCATATTATAGAAGTCGCACAAATAAGTGCAGTCACTTCATCAGAAAACAAAACATCGACGTGGAATACGCTACTACTTGCCACCGCAAAAATTGTCATATTCATCAAGCGAACTCGAAGAAGTGCAGTTTCAATCAAAGCAGTTCAAAACTTATATAAAGTGAAAACCAACAATAAAAATTGGCATCGCTGCCTGAGCTTTTGTTGACACTTTTTCAGTAAAATATTTTCGATTTTCGATAAAATGTTTTGCTAAAACAAGGTTTTCAATTAGCTTATCTACAATAGATTCGGGAATTCAGTATACTAATTTACAAATTTGAACCCTGCGTAATTTTTTTTTCTGACGTACTATTATCTTACCTTATTCCAGCGTTACTTCACAAGCCCTGCGGTACTTCTTTGACTGAGAAAGATGATTATTTTATTTCGACAATAACATTACGGTATTATCTAAGAATACTATGAATTTGGTAGCATCAGTATGCTAAGCTTTTATATAATTTGCAGATCCTGTTACAGTAATAATATTTACTTAAAACCTTTCAATTGTTATTACTTATGTAAAAATAATAATACGTGGTCGCGTTATTATTTCTTTTACAGAGTTTGGTATCTTTCATGCCACCACTAAAGGGCAAATTTTAATACATAATTTATTACATATCTACAGCAACTTCCATAAACATGTTATAATTTATAATAATAATAACAGGCTGGAAAGTACTCAGCTGAAAGTGTCAAGAGATATATAAAAATTTAAAAAGATTTTAAGATTCCTTTTTTTAAATACAATGTTAGCATTTTCTCCTGTATCATGGGAGCGTTTTTCATATTACATATTTAATTACATACAGAAAAACATCATTTACGGTCACACATTGTAAGCCATCTTATTTTGCGCGTGTTCGAACGGGTGACTACACAGTACCGCAGAAAAATGCTTAGCCGCTTCGCGACTGTGTAGCGAGCTGTCGAAATGCTTGAGAGTTTACTGGTGGATAAAATTTGTGATATAATGGTATAAACTGACCAAATAAGTTGCAAAGTGACAACTGTTAAGGTAGATGTGTGATGGATGACGGCCCCTGTATAGATAGAGCGACAACCTTCGTAAAGCTGCTAACAACTGGATGCGTTCTGTCACTGTCACATGGTATTTCATACCATCATTGTCTTTTTGATTGTTTATATTGATACCATCATTTGTACGTAATTAAATACCATCATTTGTATGTAATTGGCGTGTAATTTTTTAATTCAGTTTTTTTATTTTATTTTCAGATGTACCTACCGGAATCATACACAAATGAATCCATATTTTAGTCTTTTTATATTTATTAGTACCTTTTTTTATTTTTATTAGTAATTATATTACAGAATCGAGAAATCTTTGGTAATTACCAAATGACTTTGTATTTTAACTTTGCCACAAATTAATGTAAAACGAAAACTAGCATTCTCTTGCAAAATAAAAGCAATTACTACAAAGTTATCTTTATGATAAGTGCGAACTTTTTCATAAAAATGGGCGTAACGTACGAGCACACTGTTTATCATTCATTCATTCTATAAATATAAAATTATACTTTTAATTAAAAGTAAAAGACGAGTTTAAATAAGTTAAAAAACAATAATTTTCAGTTAATAGCTTCAGAGAAGTCGGTGCTATGACATAGTGTATTTATTATTTGGCTACTACAGCTATATGTACTATATAGCTATATGTGCTATACTCGTATAGCTATTATGTGGAAATTATTTTATTCTTTTTGTTCTTTCAAGTCGACTTTAACTTCTTATTAAAGTCTAATTTTTGACTCCTTTGAGTTGACTAAGGAATATTGCAAGTCGTCTACATATTTACATCAAAACCTTCATTTCCTATTTTGCCATCCTTAGCCTTCTCTATCCTTCTCTAAATTTATCACTACCTCATATACTACGAATATAATGGAATAGAATAGAATATAATAGAATGGAATTGAATACAATAGAATAGAATAGAATGATTTTTTATTCAATATTGATTATTACACAATACCTATTGAAAGTCATTTTTTTATTTACCACTGGTTCGGAAAATACCTCTGTCCTGAGAAGAACCAGCAGAGACCCAGCATATTTCACTTATTAATAATTTTGATTGTACAATTTTTAAATGAATTTCCATAGAACCAGCATGCTGGCGATCACCATATTCCCAGGGTTATTTTCATTCATGTATTACTTGTTATTATAATAACCCTTTTTGTACAGTTTTTCTATAAAACTTTTAAACTTGTTTATTGACAAACTTTGAACATGATCTGGGATTTTGTTGTAAAAGCGTATACATTGCCCCATAAATGAATTACTGATTCTGTGGAGTCTAGTAACTGGCATTACAAGCTTATGTGTGGAGTATGAACAGCCTCATTCTTATTAAAGCTATTTATGTTTTTAAATACTGGTGTATCTTTCTTTTCAGGTGTGTTTTCCTAGTGTAGTGGTGTTGGGAGTAGTGGTGCTGGTATTAATGGTGACGGAGATAGTGCACGTAATTGAGGGAGTGCGGGAGGTGCTCTTTAAACTAGGTAAGACATATCATTTTATTTTATTACGCGGATTTTAGCTAGAAGAGACAGGTGTTTGACGTCCCTATGTCATAGTTAACATACTTCAGCTTTTAATTATTAATTTTGGTTTGATCTATGCAGAATGAGCTTAGTGCATCTTGAAGTCTTGCAGTGGCATGCTTGGGATTGGATTTAATTTTATTAATTACAGGTTCCAAAACTGGTTGTAATTAGTATTTTTTTATTTTAATAAACTCATGAATTATTCTTGTAGGTTAGTAATCTTTGAGTTTAATAGTATTACTAGATTTGTGGTCTATATCATCTGATTAAATATCTGGGGCCGTCGCCCGCTTGATATTTTTACATTGTGTATACTAATTTAATGACAGAATCTGTAACATAAGTTTTTTCATCACGTAGTTTTCGCATACTTAAATATTTTATTCATTCATTAATTCATTCAATATAGCCTTTAAAAGTCCACTGCTGAACATAGGCATCCTCCTAATAATGCCTCATATTTGCCATTAGCTCTTTTTCAAAAAATCATTGTTTAGAAATTAAAAATTATCTCCGCCTTTCTAGCGATGAATGATGAAGTCCACATTATGGTATTGTCAACCTTCTATATCGTTTCTCTTTACTTTGCTTTATCCTCATTCTCTTTCCCAGATTTAGAATCCTTTTTAATTTCTTATCAATTATAATGTACCTTGTCTTGGGACAGTTTGAAAATAAAACTGATAGTATTTTTTGTGATATTGAATATATTATATTGCATTTTTTTTATGGAAAAATTTAAAATGATTTTGTATTCTTTTTGAGACTTCCGACGTAACTTCAGTCAGATTTTCGTAAATTAAATATTCGATATTGTAATGCTGGACACGATTCTTCTGAATTATCACTTTCATCTCTTCGAGGCCAATTTCCGCAAGCACCTCGATGGTAATATAAAATGAAATATGAAAGCAGCCGTGTGTTAAGCGAAAATTTACTGTGAATCTGTTAAACTCACAGGTCATACATGTTACAAATAACTTATTTTTATAAAAATACTTTAGGTTTTTTCTTAAAACATTGGTCTCTATCAAAAACATAAACAAGTTTTTATGCTTCATCTTAAATGCTAGCAGCCCACGAAGCAGTCATACTTGACATGTTAAAAGAAGAATGATAGGTAAAAACGTTTTCGATAAAGTATGAGCGATACATTATATTTTAGAAACAATAAAACTCTTTAGTTTATTGTCTGCAAAAAACATTATATTATATTTTAATCTCCTTTTTATCACTGGGTTTTATTACCTTGTAATAAATTCAAGCTCGACCCAAGCATATGGGTTAAAAGGCATGGAATATTTGCTAAATTTCACTGTGAAAAAAGGATACGGTTTTCATTTCAATTATATATTTATACAGCCCTACCAGATGAGGAAACTATATAGATACCCATAATAATAATAATTTATTTGATACAGACAACACTGATCCATTACAAAATAAAATGTATACGTTACACCTTATATTTTAATTCTTATTATTGGTTAATTAATGAAATTATTAAATATTATTATTTAGATATTAATAAATTTGACCACCTACTAAAAATTTCACTAAATACACAAATATTACAAATAATTTTGATGAGATTATGCTGCGACCCAAAAACAGAACTTCTAAATCGCTCGATACGGTGACGGATCAGCGCATCCAAACCAGCGACACGGGCCTCTGCGAACATCTGGGACGCGTTACAGTATCGTGGCTGACGGAACAATACGCGGAACGAATCATTATACTGTACCTTCAACCTGCGATATTCCTCTTTAATGTAATTCTTCCACAGCTGAGGACAACGCCAGTTTGGTGGCATAAGAACACCTTTGAAAGCGTCGAGCTATCATGTTGGAAAGCACTGCCAAGGAACGTCCATCGCGGTCCATATCGGAACCATCACACAGATCCTGAGTAACAATATGACCCAAGTATCTAAACGTCGTTACCCACTCCATTTGCGAATTACACAAATACACTGGGAGGATATGACATAAAGTAAAGTAGTTTAAAATAAGTATTTCATTTTAATCTAATATCATAGTGTGTGTGTGTGTGTGTTTGTGTGTGTGTTTGCGCGTGTGCACGTGCGTGTGTGAGTGCGTACGTGCGTGCGTGTGTGCGTGCGTGAGTGCTTGCGTGCGTGCGTGCGTGAGTGCGTGCTTGCGAGTGCGTGTGCGAGTTCTTGTTTGTGTTCGTGTGCGTATATACGCTGGCTTATTTTATGCCACCTGTTGGGGAATTTTAAGACCCAATTATGTTTATTGTAGATATGTTACTAGTCTTAGCATCTTACGATATAATTATGAAATCAATAATTACGTTAATACCATTGTTAGTTAATTGTATTATTAATAAATGAATTTCATTACACAAGAAGGTCATTTGTTCATAATCAACGTAATTTATTATCTTTGAAAGCGTTGTAAATTATTTTTCTAATAGGCCATGTAAAGTATGTGTACAGTCTACACGCGACCTATTTATCCCGCGCGCGTTAAACTTCCTTTTACGTAACAAAGTTCAGTACATTACCATCAAGGGAAAGATTCACTCCTAACTTAACGTATTGTACCTAGTTGTAACTTTATTTTAATACGCTTTTACTACTACGCTCTTTGCCTTGGCACTCAACAACTCTACAATAATATAATCATCATTATAATATCATTACAGCCCTTCACAAGTTCACAACTGAAAATAGGCCTAACAATAATATAACTACAACAATAATAATATAAATAAAAAAACATGCATGAGTGTCGTGGAACACTCGGTTGTTCTTTTCGTGGTATATTATTATTGATAAACGTATTATTGATTAACAAATACATATAAATGAATTACTAGCGTCTATTAAAATGAAGCGTCATTTAAAATAAAATAATATTTCTTTCATGACATGAAAAGAACAATTCGAGGGAGATGGATATTATTCCATCTCGCTTCCCGCCAAGGTATAAAGCTAAAGGCTAGGCGAGAAAAAAAATGTTACACTTTTTCTCGCCTAGCCCCCATCCGCCAAATTTGTACCGTCCGTTATGGAACTTCGTTCCAATAAAACATATCGAGCCGTGTGGTAACTAAACGTACAGAGTACCAGTACAGTAACAGACTGCGAGGCATTCCATCTTAATCCTAAACTCAACTCAGTGGCAACGCATCCTTTGTCTTTTTTTTTTTTTTTATAGGATAGGGTGAAAAACGAGCACACAGTCCACCAGATGGTAAGTGGTTGCTGTGACCCATAGACATCTACATCTATCTTCAATAAAGAATCAAAATGCAGATGCGTTGTCATCCGTGAGGACTAAGATGGAATGCCTCTTTTCCAGTAAAAAGGGTCTCCGGTTCTCTACACTCACCATACGAAACACAACAGTGTTAAGCTGCTATTTTACGCTGGTATTCTGTGAGAGCGTGGTCCTTTCCCGGTCGAGCCGACCCATTCGTACTACAACTATACTACTAATATAGCTGCAGCATGACTCTACCCTGCCAGCTGCAAACAAAGTGTCTTCTTTGTTTGCAGCTGGCAGGGTTCCATGGGCCGCAGTTGCCACTTACTATCACGTAGACTGTAAATTCGCTTATCGCATTTTGCGATCCATCGCAATTTGATGGAAAAAAAAACAATATTAACTCAACCAATTAAAAATCCTTATGAATCAGTAGTAGTAAAATGACCTACAAATGCTAGGAGTACTCAAATTAACATCCTATATACGTCCCACAGATGGACATAGGCCTCCTATTATTTTTGACAGTGTTAAAGAGCGATAAGTCCGCGCTGCTACCATGCCTATTGGCGGACTTCACATGACCTCTAAGTCATTTTATCCCTATGATATCACCTGTATATCACAATGTCCGTACAATGTTTTCTTTCAACGCCACCACAATTACCTCTTAAAATTGCAATTAACAATTTTAATGTTGCAGTACTGTGAACTTTACGCCGAGCATTTGGCTCCTAAACTGTCTTGAGAAGGTCTCTAAGTAGTATTTGTCTGGAAAAACCGTTGGTGACAGTAAATTCCACGCGTAAACCGCAGGGTGGACCGCCAGCCATCAAAATAATGGGGATGGAATTTCGAGTTCTATCGCAGTGTACGATGGTGGAATTCAGCAGCTGGAATTAAACCAAATAATTCTTTTGAACAATCCCCGTGGTATATGCGGCAGTAAGATGCACAGAAGCGGCCCCACAGGAAGTGAACCTGGTCAAGCCACAACGATTCGACAAAAAATGAAACTAACTTCATTATGACGACCAGACGACAACTGTTCAGTGATGTCTCAGTGATCACGAGGGTAAAAACCAGCAGCGATCACCGAATGGTGAGAGGCACACTGAACCTAAACGTTAAGTTGGAGAGTCTCGTCTAATAAAGTCAAAGCTCCGTCCCCCTCGCGCTTTAATCTAAAGTCACGAAACCTTTCAGCTCAAGCTACAAAACCGTATTCAGTGCCCAGAAGATTGAAATGCAGTGGACTATATGAATAACAAGCTCGTGGAAACTGTCTATGCGGTCGAAGCTAAGTTCTGCAAGACCCGCCGAAGAAAAACACAAAAACTCTCTGATCACACTCTTAATCTCATAGCTGTGAAACGGGAAATGAAGCTGCAGTCTTCAGCAGATTTGACAGCGTACAGGCAACTGAACAGACAGATCTCCAAATGCATGTGGCGGGACTTACGCAACTTCAATAAAACTCGTATTGTAGAAGCGATCAAGCGGGACCAGGGCTCCAAAGTATTTGCTAGAGATCTGTCTGCCAGAAAGAGCCAACTGTCCAAAGTATTTGCTAGAGATCTGTCTGCCAGAAAGAGCCAACTGTCAAAGCTGAAAACCGAGTATGGCAGCGTCGTGTCCGGGACACCTGAGATTTTGAGTGAGATTGAAAGATTCTATGGGCAGCTGTACACATAATCGTTGGAGCCACACGCAAGTGTGAGTAACGATCCAAGAGAAAGTCTTATCCGACACTAATTTGATGATATTCCGGACACCAGTCTAAGCAAGATTAGAATGGCTCTCCAGCACCTTAAAAATGGCAAGGCCCCAGGCGAGGATGAGATTAAAGCGGAGCTTCTGAAAGCGCTTGAAAAACCAGTACTTGAAGTCCTTTCGAAGCTCTTTAATTCCGTCCTCCATGGTGGCACTACACCGGAGGCGTGGAGCAGAAGTGCGGTGTTCTTGTTCCTCAAGAAAGGCGACAACGCTCTCTTGAGGAACTACAGACCGATTTCCCTTCTGAGCCGCGTCTAAGTGTTGTTTTCGAGAGTCATTACGAATCCTCTGGCATGCAGACTCGACGACTTCCAGCCTCCCGAACAAGCTGGTTTCCGAAAAGGCTTTAGCACCATAGATCACATACATACCCTTCAGCAAATGGTACAAAAGTCCGAGGAGTACAATTTGCCACTTTGTCTGGCGTATGTGAACTATGAGAAAGCCTTTGATTCCGTCGAAATTTGGGCGGTGCTGCAGTCCCTTCAGCGGTGCCAAGTTGACTGTCGATATATCGAAGTGCTGAAGTGTTGTACAGTAGGGCTACGAGGGCTATCCAGGTACAGAACCAGAGGACGAAACCTGTCCAACTGCAGAGAGGTGTAAGACAGGGTGACGTTATATCCCCGCAACTCTTCACCGCTGCATTGGAAGACAATTTCAAGCTACTGGACTGGAAAGGATACAGTATTAACATCAACGGCGAGTACATCACTCACCTTCGATTTGCCGACAATACAGTTCTTATGTCAGAATCGCTGCGTGACCTTAGCACTAGTTCAGTCATAAAACAATAGATATAAATAATTTTTCTTTCCTTCCTTTTTAAAAACATCGTCGCGTGTCGTGCATAGAAAGCTGTGTGTGCGACTGTATGTTGGAAACATCGCTTTTTCAAAGCGCAGCAAGAATGAGGAACCAATAGCGTGCGCGCACAACAATACTGGCGAGCATTCCCCGTCGCGCTTTGCGCTACCGCGCTGCCGCCACCCGGCCGTGTGTGTCACTCGCGTCAGCGCCAACATATAAATTCCCCAAATTTACCTACTAAGATTTGTTTGCAAGCGACATAAAATTAGAGGCGGCAATTACAATAAACACAAGTAATTTGTAATAGTTTTGACGTACCTGTTTTCAAATCAAAGTATTGGAAGGATTAAAACGGAAAGTCAATAAAAGTAAAAATAAAATAATTATTTTTAGATTAATTAACTGTCGATCATAATTGCAATTGATTTTAACTATTAAATTATTCAATACCATTTTTTTCTATTTTCTTGTACAAAATCAAAGATAACCAAACCAAAGTAAGTACGTTTATTAATTTCAATATCATTTTATAGTAACGAACTGCTTGTTTCGTCAGGTACAATTGATTGTCTAATTGTATTAAAAAATTACAACTATAACTTCTAAATTCATATGAAAGACTAGTCGTAGGATCATATGGAAACTAAACTTATAAAATAAAAGTTGGCAATGTCATAACATTTGACGGTCTGTGAATGTTCAAAGTGTTTACCAAGGACGTTAGTTGGACGCAGTAGGCTTCAGTTTTGGGTTCACTATTAATTTTAGTTTTTGAGACAGTTCCGCGCTGACTTTGGACACGCATGCGCGAGCGATAGTTCATGGTTTTGTTTATTAAATTCTTGTTATTGTGGGTATTACATTACATTACACGTGTTATTCTTGTTGTTACGTTTTGTGTTTCATTTTGTTTTAATAATGCCTAACGCGTACGTTTATAGTGCTCGTGAATACAGCAACATATTAATGTGCCTTGGAGAATCTCATAAGGCCACGGAGGATCGGTAAGCCGTTTCATACCTAATTTTTTAAATTACTTAGTACTGAACTGATCTGAAAAATTACATAACTGAATACATCAGAATAATAAACATACCTACATAATGGATAAAAAGCATGACTCTAACCTTTTAACATTTTATTTAAGTATTTTTTTTCATAGCGGGGAATCGAACCAGTTATTTGGTTTATTTAACTATTTTTTAAATAACTTGGTACTGAACTGATCTGAATAGGTACATAACTGAATACATCAGAATAAAAAATATACCTACACAATGGATAAAAAGCATGACTCTAACCTTGTTAACATTTTATTTAAGTATTTTTTTTTCTATTAGGGGAATCGAACCAGTTATTTTATTTATTTAACCTGTTGAAGATTAAAGTGGCTATGGAGACAAGCACAGTAAATTAGTGGTAAAGGTTAAGTAGATAAGTTAGGTATTTAGACAAGTGTTGTAAATTATTAGGTATTGTGGTACCATCGCTAGTTACGGGCCGCGCGAATTCGGCGTTCGCGCATTGACTCCCCTAGTCAGCTGATTGTAATTCAGTAATTCCACTGCTGCTTTTATGTTTAAGTATTTTCATGTTTTATTGAAATTAACGTTTTATTTAACACGATGATTTATACTAACACGATGGGCGTGAATAAAGCTAATGAAACGTTGTGAATGATTTTTTTCATGGATCGATTTTATTTTCACCCATCATCTAAGATATAGTTAGTACTGTCGTCTGTCTTCGTTTTCGGGAGCGTTTCAAAATACCCTGTATACGTCCCACAGATGGACATAGGCCTCCTATTATTTTTGACAGTGTTAAAGAGCGATAAGTCCGCGCTGCTACCATGCCTATTGGCGGACTTCACATGACCTCTAAGTCATTTTATCCCTATGATATCACCTGTATATCACAATGTCCTTACAATGTTTTCTTTCAACGCCATCACAATTACCACTTAAAATTGCAATTAACAATTTTAATGTTGCAGTACTGTCAACTTTACGCCGAGCATTTGGCCCTAAACTGTCTTGAGAAGGTCTCTAAGTAGTATTTGTCTGGAAAAACCGTTGGTGACAGTAAATTCCACGCGTAAACCGCAGGGTGGATCGCCAGCCATCAAAATAATGGGGATAGAACTTCGAGTTCTATCGCAGTGTACGATGGTGGAATTCAGCAGCTGGAATTAAACCAAATAATTCTTCTGAACAATCCCCGTGGTATATGCGGCAGTAAGATGCACAGAAGCGGCCCCACAGGAAGTGAACCTAGTCAAGCTACAACGATTCGACAAAATGAAACTAACTTCATTATGACGACCAGACGACAACTGTTCAATGATGTCTCAGTGATCGCGAGGGTGAAAACCAGCAGCAATCACCGAATGGTGAGAGGCACACTGAATCTAAACGTTAAGTTGGAGAGTCTCGTCTAATGAAGTCAAAGCTGCGTCCCCTCGTGCTTTAACCCAAAGTCCCGAAACCTTTCAGCTCAAGCTACAAAACCGTATTCAGTGCCCAGAAGATTGAAATGCAGTGGACTGTATGAATAATAAGCTCGTGGAAACTGTCTATGTGGTCGAAGCTAAGTTCTGCAAGACCCGCCGAAGTTCTGCAAAACTCTCCAATCACACTCTTAATCTCATAGCTGTGAAACGGGAAATGAAGCTGCAGTCTTCAGCAGATTTGACAGCGTACAGGCAACTGAACAGAAAGATCTCCAAATGCATGCGGCGGGACTTACGCAACTTCAATAAAACTCGTATGGTAGAAGCGATCAAGCGGGACCGGGGCTCCAAAGTATTTGCTAGAGATCTGTCTGCCAGAAAGAGCCAACTTTCCAAAGTATTTGCTAGAGATCTGTCTACCAGAAAGAACCAACTGTCGAATCTGAAGACCGAGTTTGGCAGCGTTGTTTCCGGGACACCTGAGATTTTTAGTGAGATTGAGAGGTTCTATGGGCAGCTGTACACATCATCGTTGGAGCCACACGCAAGTGTGAGTAACGATCCAAGAGCAAGTCTTATCCGACACTAATTTGATGATATTCCGGACGCCAGTCTAAGCAAGATTAGAATGGCTCTCCAGCACCTTAAAAATGGCAAGGCCCCAGGCGAGGATGAGATTACAGCGGAGCTTCTAAAAGCGGTTGAAAAACCAGTACTTGAAGTCCTTTTGAAGCTCTTTAATTCCGTCCGCCATGGTGGCACTACACCGGAGGCGTGGAGCAGAAGTGCGGTGTTCTTGTTCCTCAAGAAAGGTGACAACGCTGTCTTGAGGAACTACAGACCGATTTCCCTTCTGAGCCGCGTCTAAGTGCTGTTTTTGAGAGTCATTACGAATCATCTGGCATGCAGACTCGGCGACTTCCAGCCTCCCGAATAAGCCGGTTTCCGAAAAGGCTTTAGTACCATGGACCACATACATGCCCTTCAGCAAATGGTACAAAAGTCCGAGGAGTACAATTTGCCACTATGTCTGGCATATGTGGACTATGAGAAAGCCTTTGATTCCGTCGAAATTTGGGCGGTGCTGCAGTTCCTTCAGCGGTGCCAAGTTGACTGTCGATATATCGAAGTGCTGAAGTGTTTGTACAGTAGGGCTACGAGGGCTATCCAGGTACAGAACCAGAGGACGAAACCTGTCCAACTGCAGAGAGGTGTAAGACAGGGTGATGTTATATCCCCGCAACTCTTCACCGCTGCATTGGAAGACAATTTCAAGCTACTGGACTGGAAAGGATACAGTATTAACATCAACGGCGAGTACATCACTCACCTTCGATTTGCCGACAATACAGTCCTTATGGCAGAATCGCTGCGGGACCTTAGCACTATAGTCAATGACCTCAATAGTGCCTCCCAACAGATACGTCTTAAGATGAACATGGCCAAAACAAAGATCATGTGTAACGCCCATGTCACACCTATGCCGGTAGATATTGGGAGCACTAAGCTCGAAGTTTTTGACGATTATGTTTACCTGGGACAAATAGTCCGACTAGGTAAGTCCAACTTCGACCGAGAGGTCAATCGACGGATTCAATTCGGCTGTGCAGCGTCCGGGAAATTACGGCACAGCTTCTCGTCAGGTATATCTCAAAACTGAAAACGAGACTGTACAACCAGTGTTGCCAGGATGACCTATGGAACTGAGAGGTGGTCCTTCACTGCTGGCCGTATGAGGACGCTCAAGGTCGCCAGCGAGCTATGGAGAGGGCTATGCTCGGGGTTCTCTGCGTTATAAACTTAGAAAGAGGAAATCCACAGTAGAACCAGAGTGACTGACATAGCCCAACGGATTAGTAAGCTGAATTGGCAATGGGCCGGTCATATAGCTCGAAGAACCGACAACCGATGGGAAAAAGGTTCTCGAGTGGCGGCCTCTGTACCGGCGGATGAAGTTTAGGGCTTCTACTAGATGGAGTAACGACCGTAAGACATGCAGGAAGTCGATGGATGGTGGTGACCAGGACCGTGTTTTAGCATTCCTTGGGGGAGGCCTATGTTCAGCAGTGGACTAGTGAAGGGCTCTAATGATAATGATGTGATGCTTAGAGATGTAATGTATTTGCAAGGCCAGTGTCAAGCCGATCAGAAAGAAATTGGTCGTTGATAATTCAGGCTGCTATTTATTTTTATGTTATATTTCTGATATTTCGAGTGCTTTGTAGCACCTATGTTCACGCGGTATAAGTGTTGATTCATTCATTGATTACAACCCTTCATAAGTCTACTGCTGAACATAGGCCCAGGAAATATATATAACTATATATCAATGATGACGAGATATTTGTCGAGAAGGGACTATATAAGTGTAAACATACTATTTTAGTTTCAAAAGGTTAACGATGAGTATTAATTTTGTTATCTCAGAAGAATTTTATATCTATTTTGATCTTTTTCATAGAAACTTATCTCCATTGAAATTGATACTACATACATGAACTTCAAAATATTATTCCATTTAATTCAGGAGTAACTGTAACTTGATCTCATCATGCATTAATAGAATATAATGATTCTTAAACTACACAAAGATTATTTATTAGTATTATGTTAGAATTTATTTTACTATCCTTAAGATGAATATTTGAAGCGCCTTTTACTATTTTTTTTCTGTCTTTTTTTAAAACTATTGCTGATGATATTTACGGATCAACTTTTTATAGCCTGGGATTCCACAAACCACGATCCTGAGCCACCTGCATCCGTCGACTTTCAGGTTAACAATATCCATAAATAGTTTTATTATTTATGTGAATTAATTTATTCTTTCTATTTCATTGAAGGATTTTACTTTTATTAAATTTCTAATGTTTCAATGTAAGATTTTAAACGACTTTGAACAAAACAAGTCAAACAACACCATGGATTCCCAGATTCACAGTACTTAATACAATACGTATACAAGCACGACGCGCAATAAAACCACCGTCGTCATTATTTTTATAAAGAGTCCTGAGTCAGTTGAAGCTGAAAAGTGAAAAGACTTACAGCACTTACATCTCAGAACGAATATCAAAGGAGAATCATGACGCGCCCACCATAAGACAGGCAATAATAAATATTTCGTTATGCTGATAACCTATATATACATGTAATTTCACAAAAATCCTATACACGCTTAAAATAATACTGTCTGTGTTATGCTTTAAAACATTGTCTTTGTATATCTACTAAAATCATTATTTTTAATTCATCGAATCCACCCACGGAAGCTTTTTATCTCAAGGATATTTGACATCTACCACTATAGGTTCGTGTGTGATTACACCAAATACTCATTTGTAGGCATGGTCTCGTATTTATTTTTAAACATTACTACGGTTTTACGGTTTCGCTGTCTGTATGGAACTCTAAATTATATTCTGTCTGGAAGTTTTGTCGGATTTAATTAACTTAGGTATTTATTATTTCAAAGCTGCCCCAATAGAATATTTAAATACTACGAATATTATATGGAATTCCATTGTCTTTTTTTAATATCTGAAGTTGGAAACGAACTACTAATATTCTGCCAATGTTAAGTGGTAACTGCAGCCTATAGACACCTGCAATCTACTTCAAAAAAGGAGGCTTTAGTTTTAATTTAAAAATAAAAAAAAATTAACATAATTTTCAGAAAATAAAATCATTTTTTTAAACATTAGAGAAAATTTGCAAACATACCCCATACGTGTTCCAATATTCACGAGGCCTGGATGTAATTGTAGTCAAAGACTGAAATTGCAACAATATCGCAAACAATAGTCGAAAGTCTATTAGACTTAAAAGAAATCATGAAAATCAAGTCACGTAACATCGGAATTATCATGCCATTTGTCCAAACCAATTTCAGGCAAGGTTGGAATGTGAATGTAAAGTACAAGTTAAATATAGTTGGGTCCAAGAAAAAATAATCTTGTCGTTTTTTTATTGTAAGATTATCAGAAATGTTGACTTGGGCTAGAATTTGAATTCAAAACTCATCGTAGCAATATGAATGTAAATAGTAATCCTTAACATCATAAATGCTACAGTGTGTTAATTGTTTTGTTGGTTAGTTGGCTTGGTGGTTGTTTATCACGGAGAATCCGATTGATAAGTTCACGGGTTGATTAATAACATAAATACAGGTCACTGAACCTATTCAGTGCTATGTGGACGTATGCTACTTTTTATTCCGGAAAAATTCACAATTCCTATGGGATAGATCTGGACCGTAATTCCATAATTAATTTATTTTTCATTTAAAAATAGAAAAATAGACTTTGATGAAACTAACTATCTTTTTAGCTATTCTAAAGCAGTGCTTGGCTATGGTAAATGTTGATGTAGCCAAAGATGGAAAAGCGTAATACATATCTTGCCTATTAGGTGTTCAATACCGACAATTGAATTGAGTGGTAAGACAAAAGCTGACAATTATTCCACACTTCTGCTTTGCATGACGAACGATGAAGCAAACCGTTTGGTTCAAATGGGTGGGTAATGGCATGTAGGTGTCTTAAGTATAATAAGGCATAAGATACTTTTTATTACAGAAAAAATCACAATTCCTGTGGATAGATCGAAGCATTATCATGTTATTATCTTGATTGACCTTGACAAAATTTTCATTTCATTTTCGAAAGCTATGATTTCAAGGAGCATTTGCCATGAATATTAATGTGTTTCAAGGTAAGACTTTAAAAGTGGAGGTACTTATTCAGACCTCCGTGCTTTTCATGGTTAGCTATTTGTTGATGCTCGGAGTATCAAATTCCCCAAAATTGCAAATGCTGAGAATATCCACTATCCCATATCTGTGTATATAGTAGGTGTTGTAAGAGGCGACAGAGGGAAACAAACCAGTAAATGGGCAGCAGCGTTTTCCTAATAACAACTAAAAATTGCGTGGCGGAATGGCGGCAAAGGCTGCGCCCTACCGCCGGCTTCGCTACCGTCGAGGCGATCCGGCCAGTACTCGACGACTGGCTCGGAAGAAGGCACGGCTCCCTGTTGTTTCGGGTTCGGGGCACGGCTGCTTCGGCAAGTACCTGTGCCGCATAGACAGGGAGCCGGACGCTCGGTGCCACCACTGCGTCCATTGCAGGGAGGACACGGCGCAACACACGCTCGCCGAGTGTGCAGCTTGGGAGGAGCAGCGCCGTGTCCTCACAAATGAAGTAGGAAGCGATCTGTCGCTGCCGGCCTTAGTGCGGAAGATGGTCGGTAGCGCAGAGTCGTGGGACGCGGTGGTGTCCTTCTGCGAGGACGTGATGTCGCAGAAGGAAACTGCGGAACGGGAAAGGGAGATCTCGACTCCCTTCCCCGGCCGCAGAAGGCGCACCGAGCGCAGGAGAAGGGCGGACAACGCCCTTTTCCGGCCCCCATGAATGGGTCCAGGGGCGAGGGACCTGGGGAAATCCCCGCCCCCCCTCTTCGATGGCCCGAGGTGGAGGCGCGTGCGGGTGTCGGCGCGCGCCTCTGAGGCGATGCACGGGGTAGTTGAACACCTCACTACCCCGTGCTGGGGCAGGCGGACAGACCGGGCCAGCACTAGTGTGGGGTTGCGGAAGAATTTGGATTCCCGCGGCCCCGCGCGCACGTGCGAGGAGACACCGGGGTGGTTTTAGCCGGTAAGAGTCCGGCACGCCCCTCCGCCTTTCCCCAGGCGGAGGTAGTCCCCCCGCAAAAAAACTTCAATTCGGCTGGGCAGCGTTCGGGAAATTACGGCACAGCTTCTCGTCAGGTATATCTCAAAACTTGAAAACGAGACTGTACAACCAGTGCGTGTTGCCAGTGATGACCTATGGAACTGAGAGGTGGTCCTTCACTGCTGGCCGTATGAGGAAGCTCAAGGTCGCCCAGCGAGCTATGGAGAGGGCTATGCTCGGGGTTTCTCTGCGTGATAAACTTAGAAATGAAGAAATCCGCAGTAGAACCAGAGTGACTGACATAGCCCAACGGATTAGTAAGCTGAAGTGGCAATGGGCCGGTCATATAGCTCGAAAAACCGACAACTGATGGGGAAAAAAGGTTCTCGAGTGGCGGCCTCGTACCGGCGGATGAAGCTTAGGGCGTCCCCCTACTAGATGGAGTGACGACCTGGTAAGACATGCAGGAAGTCGATGGATGCAGGTGGCTCAGGACCGTGCTTTGTGGCATTCCTTGGGGGAGGCCTATGTTCAGCAGTGGACTAGTGAAGGGCTGTAATGATAATGATGTGATGCTTAGAGATGCAATGTGTATTTGCAAGGCCAGTGGATCAAGCCGATCAGAAAGAAATTGGTCGTTGATAATTCGGGCTGCTATTTATTTTTATGTTTATATTCCTGATATTTCGAGTGCTTTGTAGCACCTATGTTCACGCGGGTATAAGGTGTTGATTCATTCATTGATTACAACCCTTCAGTCTACTGCTGAACATAGGCCCAGGAAATATTATAACTATATATCAATGATGACGAGATATTTGTCGAGAAGGAACTATACAAGGTAAACATACTATTTTAGTTTCAAAAAGTTAACGATGAGGTATTAATTCTTTTTATTATCTCAGAAGTATTTTTTATATCTATTTCTGATCTTTTTTTTTTCATAGAAGCTTACGAGTATCTCCAAATATTGAAATTGAAACTACATATATGAACTTCATTAAATATTATTCCATTTAATTCATTTCAAATTTCAATTAGATCAGGAGTAACTGTAACTTGATCTCATCATGCATTAATAGAATATAATCATTCTTAAACTACACAAAGATTATTTATTAGTATTATGTTAGGAATTTATTTTACTATCCTTTAAGATGAATATTTCGAAGCGCCTTTTACTATTGCTGATGATATTTATGGATCATGTGTTTTTTATAGCCCGGGGATTCCACAAACCGCGATCCTGAGCCACCTGCATCCGTCGAATTTCAGGTTAACAATATCCATAAATAGTTTTATTATTTATGTGAATTAATTTATTCTTTCTATTTCATTGAAGCACGACGCGCAATAAAACCACCGTCGTCATTATTTTTATAAAGAGTCCTGAGTCAGTTGAAGCTGAAAAAGTCAAAAGACTTACAGCACTTACATCTCAGAACAAATATCAAAGGAGAAGCATGACGCGCCCACCATAAGACAGGCAATAATAAATATTTCGTTATGCTGATAACCCATATATACATGTAATTTCACAAAAATCCTAAGAATACGCGCTTAAAATAATACTGTCTACAGTTAAGTGCTTCTTTAAAACATTGCTCCTTGTATATCTACTAAAATCATTATTTTTTAATTCATCGAGAATCCACCCATGGAAGCTTTTTATCTCAAGGAGATTTGACATCTACCACTATAGGTTCTCGTGTGTGACTTACACCAAATACTCATTTGTAGGTATGGTCTCGTATTTATTTTTAAACATTACTACGGTTATTACGGTTTCGCTGTCTGTATGGAACCCTTAAATTATATTCTGTCTGGAAGTTTTGCCGGATTTAATTAACTTAGGTATTTATTCTTTCAAAGCTGCCCCAATAGAATATTTAAATACTACAAATATTTTATGGAATTCCATTGTTTTTTTTAATAAATCTGAAGTTGGAAACGAACTACTAACAGTCACCTAATGTTAAGTGGTAACTGCAGCCTATAGATACCTGCCATCTACTTCAAAAAAGGAGGCTTTAGTTTTAATTTAAAAGTAAAAAAAATTAACATAATTTTCAGTAAAATAAAATAATTTTTTTTAAACTAAAAATTTGCAAACATACCCCATACGTGTTCCAATATTCACGAGGCCTGGATGTAATTGTAGTCAAAGACTCAAATTGCAACAATATCTGCAAACAATAGTCGAAAGTCTATTAGACTTTAAAAGAAATCATGAAAAATCAAGTCACGTAACATCGGAATTATCACTGCCATTTGTCCAAACCAATTTCAGGCAAGGTTGGAATGTGAATGTAAAGTACAAGTTAAATATAGTTGGGTCCAAGAAAAAATAATCTTGTCGTTTTTTTATTGTAAGATTATCAGAAATGTTGACTTGGGCTAGAATTTGAATTCAAAACTCATCGTAGCAATATGAATGTAAATAGTAATCCTTAACATCATAAATGCTACAGTGTGTTAATTGTTTTGTTGGTTAGTTGGTAGGTAATTTTTCATTTAAAAATAGAAAAATGGACTTTGATGAAACTAACTATCTTTTTAGCTATTCTAAACCAGTGCTTGGCTATGGTAAATGTTGATGCAGCCGAAGATGGAAAAGCGTAATACTTATCTTGCCTATTAGGTGTTCAATACCCACAATTGAATTGAGTGGTAAGACAAAAGCTGACAATTATTCCACACCTCTGCTTTGCATGACGAACGATGAAGCAAACCGTTTGGTTCAAATGGGTGGGTAATGGCATGTAGGTATCTTAAGTATAATAAAGCATAAGATAATTTTTATTACAGAAAGATTCACAATCCCTGTGGATAGATCGAAGCATTATCATGTTATTACCTTGATTGACCTTGACAAAAATTTTCAATTTCATTTTCGAAAGCTACGATTTCCCTTAAAGTAGGCATTTGCCATGAATATTAATGTAAGTGTCAAGGTAAGACTTTAAAAGTGGCGGGTACTTATTCGGACTCTCCGTGCTTTTCACATGGTCAGCTATCTGTTGGATAGAATATAGAATAGAATAAAATAATTTTTTATTCAATATAGATTACATGTGTAATTCTTATTGAAAGTCATTTTTTACTTTACCACTGGTTCGAAAAAAAAAACCTCTGTCCTGGGAAGAACTAGCAAGAAACCCAGCGGGACTTTTCTTTAAAGTAAATTTTACATTAATGGTTGTACAAACTATTTAAGTACAAAATTTATTTTAGAAACTGCTTGGTAGCGGCCACCTCATTCCCAGGGGTTATTATCAATCATGTATTCATTTATACTATAATAACCCTTTTTATACAGTTTCAGCTTAACAAAACATTTAAACTTGGTAATAGTTGGATGCTGGTGGTATCGAATTCCCAAAAATTGCAAATGCTGAGAATATCCACTATCCCATATCTGTGTATATAGTGGATGTTGTAAGAGGCGATAGAAGGAAACCAACCAGTAAATGGGCAGCAGCGTTTTCCTAATAACAACTAAAAAATTGCGGTTTGGCAATCTATGAGGAAGCTTATGTTCAGCAATGGACTTTTGAAATATTGTATAGAAATGTAAAGGGAACATATATTAAGGTAAACATAAACCATTGAAGTACAGAACAATACACAAGTATATAAGAAAACTGCTTTCATATAAAAATATTTTGTACATTGTAAGTCATGCCAAAGCTTTGGAAAATACAGTCTCAAGACCAATAAAATAAAGGGGTAACTTTAAAAAAAGAAAAATATATAAATCAAGAATTCTCTACTCGGAACTGTGTGAAAAAAGACACTACCCTTTTAAAAGGCCGACAACGCATGTGCAATCACCCTGATTGTTTATAGGTAGCGGTAATTACTTACCAACAGGTGAGTGGCATGCTCGTTTGCCCCCTCTTTTATAAAAAAAATGCCAGTAAGCTGCACGTGGTTGTCAGGCATGTTTACAATAGTTATAAAAAGAATAGTCGGGTCTCCTGTCATCATCTCTAAATATTCCACTAGGCTCTAACAGAGAAAGTTTAAAGAAATAAGAGCTCATCGGATAACATCGTTTACAGAATCGTGGAGCCCAACTGTTCGTCACCGCTACAAAAAGGGCAGTGATGAGGTTGACAGATTGCCGCTCCTAGACAGATTCATATGGCTATGCGCAAGCTTTCCCTGTCAAGTAATGCGTCGAGATTACTTCATGGTGTAGGGTTATGACTAGATTCCTCCCTTGAAACAGCTAGATCTCTTTTTGTCACTATGGAAGTTACAAATACATCTTTTACAAACTCCGTATACCAACGGAATTTCACACTGTTTCTGTCTGTTAACTTCTTGCTGGTTAATAAAATAACTATTACTTCTGTTATCATTGTTATAAAATACGAAACCATTACACACCTATTAAGTAATATTAGCTACAGAAGGTTAAGGTTGGGATGAAAAATATAAGTATAGAAAATTTAACTGCCGTAAATAGCTGTATCATAAACATTTAGTAAAACAAGTAACGGGACTCTCAAAGTTATATCGTTTTAACGACTTGTTAGGCTTAAAATTTGTTCGGCAAAGCAATTAATATTATGCCCCATTAAAACAAAGTGGCTATTAGGTAAGATGCACTGAGAAAATTGTTCAAATGATTAAAATATTTTGTTACACAATTTCGATTTTATATCTATCCATTTGAAGTAAATAGGAAAAATTTTAGATTCTGTCGAATAATACGTATGTTCTCCTAACAAATGTGCAATACTAATTACGCTGCTACTACACCGCGCCAAGCAATCCACTACTCCATATCATCCATTGGATGTTGTAAGAGGCGACAGAGGAAAATTAAACGGGAGATGGGCAGCAGGTTCCTCTAAGAACATAAAAAAAAGGTCCCTATGAAACAATCTATACTTATTCAGTTGTGGACTAACAATAGACTGTAATTAAATAAAATAATTAAACAATTTAAAAAAAAAACGACAAATAAAAATGTTTTGGCACACTTGTATTATTAACGATTTACCATCACTATGATATTACTGCTACTCAAATTATATAGGTTTTGGAAATTATATTAATTTTTAATATTCTCCATACATTATCATATTATATCGATAGTTGGCGTCGACTACCGTCCGATTTAAGCGGAATTTTTAAGCGGATCACATGGCGGAATTCACGGTCGCCAGTCGATTTTTCGTACCGAAAATGTCGGTGTTTATTACTTCGTCTTAAATTCGCAAGTCCTCAAGAAATTTACAAGACTGCTGGGACTGCTTAATAACTGCTGACTAATGGGACTTGTTAGTGGTTGATTCATTTTGCTTTTTAAAGGTGGTAGAGAGAGCGACACTCATCGGAAGTGTTGCCGATGAAATTTAATTATTTCCGAATATTATACGTAAGAAAAATTAAAATAAAATCGATTTATTGAAAGATCTCATTTAAGAGTCTAATGAATGTCTAATCCTGCTTCCAGTTCCAAAAGTGTACTGTCCTGTAGAGAAATAACCGGTGAGAAATTCTAGGATCATTGTCTTTAATTCTTTAAAAATGATTATTCTATTATTGATTTATAACAATTGAATATAATTTCCTATTCAAGTTTTATATATTTCGGTTATACATGTGCATGAGGCCCAGTACGCATTTCGTCCCGGGCTATCAACTGATAGTGCAGTCGTGAGTCTCAAGCATGCTGTCCAATATGACTGATCAAAATAGGACACAGCCTGGAGGATGCCGGTAACCGGTATATGCCTGTGCTTTCTCGACTTCTCCGCGACATCTCTCTTGTCTTGGATAAGCTTTGGAATATGTTGGGGGATAGACGTATACGCGCTGAAATGTCAGCCATTTTCCAGTATTGGAATTCGACCAATTCTGGAGATGGGGTAACACGCTCTGCGAATCATAAGAGTTGGAAAGCGGGATAAGCCACGTTGTTGACGTCTCTCAACTTTTTTAACCTGTATAATGAACGTCCTCATAGTAGAGCTGACCAGCACACGAGTGTTATGTAGAGTGAATGGCGTTAGCACTAATAATATAAATTACTCAGATAACATGGTGTTGCTCAGCCCTACTATTGGTGCTCTTGGCGAAATGCTAAGAGTTTGTGAGACTTATGCGTCTACGCATATACATGACTTATAATGGTAAGAAAACTGAGTACATGATCTTTAAGGAAGCCGGTAACGCCCTAATAACTTGCACGTGATTACCCTTAATGGTTTGAGTGTAAAATAGAGTCTAAATTATAATATTAGGGGCATATTCTTACCAACGAACTTAAGGATGTTGTAGGTATAGAAAGGGAGCGTAGAGCTATAGATTTCCGTTGTAATATGTTAGTTGGTTGAAATAAGAAAATTTAATTTATGTATTTATAAATGTAGTCGTATTTTTTGTTTCGATCTACAATTAGTTGCAGGGTAGCAGTACTATTTAAGTTGAACTTGTTTGTAATAGTAAGCTATAAGCCTTTAGAACCACTTGCATATTCTAAGATACTTTTCTGGTTAATTTTGATGTGAATTGTAGGCTTCACATGAACGTGAATTTGGCGCTTTGCCAGCGGGGTTGTATACGCTACAATACTTAGAGTATATCGTCATCTTTTGTTCATTACAGTCTATTACACTGCCATGCAAAAGTGAAGCAAGATTATTTTATATCTTCTGGTTTATCCATTAAAACCTATTAAAGTCCACATAGGCCTCTCCCATAGGGATGGTATTTACCATAGTTGCCACGCTTAGCAGGTTGGCAGCCGCAGTTTTTTTATTTTTAGTCGTTATTAGGAAGACGCTGCTGCCCATCTCCTGATTTGTTCTCTCTGTCGCACATGCACGGGATGATATGGGGTAGTGGATATTCTTACACCGCCACTACACGGTAATGGTTCTTATTTATAATATACCTAATTTTTTGTTTGAAAATTTACAGCTTATATAAATATGTATGAGCTTTAAATAATTTTACACGTGGTAGAATCATGCTGCTGTTATATTATGGCTGTAGCACGAATGGGTCGGCTCGACCGAGGTATGACCACGCTCTCGGAATACCAGCGTCAAATAGCAGCTTAATGCTGCTGTGTTTCATTTGGTGAGTGTAGAGAACCAGATACCCTTTTTACTGGTAACGAGGTATTCCATCTTAGTCCTCAAGGGTGACAACGCATCTGCATCTTGATACTTAATCGAGAATGGATGTAGGTGTCTATGGGCCGCAGCATCCACTTACCATCAGGTGGACTGTGTGCTCGCTTGCTACCCATATTCTATAAAAAATATATTTTTAAAGTACGTATTAAAATACGTATTAAATAGGAGGTTCTGACGTATGGTGGCGACGTAATGTAATCCATCACTCCATATTACCTTGTAGGCGTCTTAAGAGGCGACTATGGGATATGCCAGAAAGATCTTGTGACTTACGATAGATAGCAGTATTACTATTTCGTTCATGCCCAACGTAAAGTTAATTAGATAGCGACGAACAGCAGCGTAAAGGTGAGAAACGCATGGTACTGCAATCGTCAATCCAATTAATTTTAAAATTAGAGTAAATCTTCAATACAGTGAGGAAGGCCTATGTCCAAAAATTGACTTTAGGTTCTGACTGATGATCATGGTATTGATAATGATAATTTTGATTATCAAACAGGTAACCTTTAAGTTATTATGTTACGTAAACATGAATTTTTTATAGGAATTGAAAACGTACGGAGGAATCTAACAGTTCATTACAACATAATATTCAATGCTGTTTTACATAATACATAATATTCAATGTTGTTTCCTTTGCTTGCTGCATGTTGCATAATTCATTACGTGAAATGGAAAGAAAAACAATGGCAAGCGAGCTGCGACGCGGACAATTGAGCCGGCACTGGATGGGGAGTCGACCTCAATAGTTCGAGCTACAAGAAAATGGGCCACTCTCTAAAACTGACTTGGATTGAATCGGACTAATTGCCTTGATGGGACGGCTATAGGTGTGCTTTTATTTTCTTTTTTCCAAATTAGTTATTCATAATTATATGCTTCTGTTTTCTGAATTAAATATATAACTGAAGTTATAAAATACCAAAACCACTACATGTATCAGGAGATTTATTTATTTCATTCTTTATTGCAGTTTTAATTTGATCAATCGGCTTTCACTGAATATCCAATATCAAGACAAAGAAGAGTAAAAATTTTTTGTAAACATACTGACGCAACTAACGAACTAATATAGGCATGACTGCTAATGTATTTTATCAGGCGCTTCAACATCTTAGTACAAATGAATATAAACACGGGCGTAATGACATGAGGCACTCTTTGCCAGTCAACTTTTGGAGTGGTGAGAATTTGACGTAGGTGTACCAAATATTGAGTAAAAAATTATTTTTGAAAACAATAATATAAAATTATGTTGATAATTAACTACAACTAATGAACATAATATATTTACATTTTGCATATTAACAATATTTACACATATAACTTATACATACAAAGAGATATGTACATAATTATATAATTACTATATACAAATAACTATGAATATATACGTCTTTTTAGCAATACATATGATATACTTAGATGATTCATGTAGTCAATCGGAAGTAGTTTAATAGTTCTAAAATACAATATTGTGGTAAATTGTTACTACAGTCTTTAATAGATCCAATTCAAATTCAAATAATTAAATTATCATACCTACTTCCCGGAGTATAATAGTACCTCGATAGGTGGCTGCGTTTTCTCACTGAATGGCTATACTTAGCATTTGAGAAAAGTGTTTTCGAGAAAAGTGCCAGAATTCTTATCACCAGCGGCGCCGATATGACGGGGATACAGTTCCTTTAGGAGCGGACCCCCGAACACCGATAGTCTCTATAGCAAATGGCTCAAATTTGTAGCCATCTCTCAAAAATTCATCCTTGTGCCACTAACTCAGTTCCGCCGCCTTTGATACCGCCCCGGCTCCAAACGAGATACCCCTGAGATGAGAGATTATTAAAGTATCTACACATGTAGCATCTCACGCTAAGGCTTTACTTCCCTACCAAAGGGCTATGTCCACACGTTTTACAGGACTCAAAGCGAGGGAAAATTTATAGAGACAGAACCAGAACAGAACAAAACTGTAACGATACAACTTACCAGCACTTTTCCCACATTAAAGACCGTGGAGCCCAAGTCGAAAAGCTAACAGGTTGGCAGATCGTCGCTTCATAGTCCGATTTCACGGTGCAAGCATTTCCCGTCAAAGAACTTGCCGAGATTACTTGACAATAAAGCGTGTAATTAGCGACCAAACGAAGACTGGCCCGTCTTCCAGTTGAAACAGTTAGATGACGAGTATGCAGGCCTATTAAATAACCTTGTTGACATCAAAAGTGCTAATATCTTTGTACAGTACATTGCGTCATATATTTATGAGCCGAATAATATAATAGGGGCCAAGTCAGGGCTATATGATGGATGGTTGAGCTCAGTGAAATCGCATTTTAATGGCACCTTGGAAACACCCGATGTGGACGGGAGCATTGTAATGAAGCAACAACCCTCCTCGCGACCATTTCTCTCGATGTTTTTCTTTTATAGCATCTCGCAATGTAGCAAGAAAGCATAGTAATCACATGTTGGTGTTGTGTTGCTTTCTTTAAAATCCACCAGTAAAATTCCTTCGGAATCAAAAAGTTTGTAGCCATAATCTTTTTCTGAGATTGAATCGCCTTTGCTTTTTTTGGCCGCGTTGAGCTCGATCGACGCCACTCCATCGATTCCTTTTTGACAGAGGATCATGATAAATAACCATAGTTTTATCACCCGTAACAATTGAATCCAAAACATCTTTCTGTCGGTCTTCACAAAGGGATAAAAACTGAGTACAACACTTCACTCGTTCTTGTTTTTGGATAGCTGAAAGAAGTTTTGGGACCCACCTAGTACTGACCTTATTCATAACCAAATGTTCATGTAGGATTCTAAGCACTAATGTTTATGGAAGTCCCGTCATAACTGCTAATTCTTTATGGAAGTCCCGTCATAACTGCTAAGTCTTCCCATACTGTTTTCTCCACAAATTTTGTGGTTTCGTCCGTAATGGCCTGGCCATTACGCCAGCGCACGTAGATAAAACAGTTCGGGGGCAATTTTTCTTCTGACTTGCTTAACAAAATCAATATTTAAGGTTAGCTATACTATTCCACATTAATCTCGTTATAATATACAAAAATAATTTTCCGCATCGGACTGGTAGTTCCAGAGATTAGCAAGTTTAAACAAACAAAAAAACTCTTTCGCTTTATTAAATTAAAAATTATAGTACATAGGTAGAAAAAGAAAACAGTGTAATCTATCATAACAATGTACCTTCCTATTACTAACCCACCTGTCATGGTAAATTTCGATTGAATCAACACGTTTCAAACAGGAATAACGAGGTTTCTGTTTTATCAGAAATAAGTTGCTTTCCTCAAATACCTCCCTCAGTTAGTATCTACAACACCAAGGGAAAGGGAATTCTCAAGAAATTGTAAAATTAACAGATCAGAAGCAACGATGCGATTTCTTAAAGGCTTGCACAAATTGACTTGAGTATTTGTGATTTGACTTGGGATCGCTGAGCAAAAACACAAGGTATGGTCACGTTGTCGAAACGAATTGTAAATTTGAATGAGTTCTGTTCCTTTCGCTGATAAAATATTTTTAACGTAAAAAATATAGCGTTTTGTAGAAAAAGAAAGTAATACATTTCTACATTATTATTTGGAAAACATCTTTTTCGAACGTGTCATAGTTTTGTTGCAAATGAGCGATACTTTTTCTTAAGGATCGTGTAGAAAACCATTACTGGATATATTGATTCTATCTCAGAAATTCGTTAAGATCTATCCTCAACTGAGATCACTAAGAGAAATATCAGACGACTAATTGAAGAAACTTGGCGCATCACCTTTAAGGAAATTTGAGGATATCGGTATTAACCAAAACGGTTTCGAGTTGATTGGTGTAAAAAATGGTTTTAAAGTATGTTCACAAAAAATGTCAAATCACAAAAAGGAGTTTGCTTTTTTACCTCTCCGCCGCCTGGATAGACTACAAAAAGGCATTCGACTCGGTGCCTCATACATGGTTGAAGAGGGTTCTTGAGCTGTACAAGGTTGACTGTACAGTTAGAGACTTCCTCGGGCAGTGAATGGGGTAGTGGAGTACGATCCTTTGTCATCTAGGCGAGCGGATGACGGCAGCGGATAACCACATAAGGATAAAAAGGGGTATCTTCCAGGGCGATTGTTTGAGTCCAATCTGGTTCTGCCTCTCTCTAAACCCTCTCAGTACCTTACTGGAGGGTTCCGGGAGAGGATTTCAGCTTCGGCAAGGAAGTACATAAGTGGCCCACCTTTTCTATATGGATGATCTCAAATTATTCGCCTCCAGTCCAGTCAGAATTACTAAACAACACTTTTGATTTTAGCGATTCTATTAGAATAGAGCTGGGGATGGATAAGTGTGCGGTTATCCATGTCGAAAGATGTAGGATTGCTAACTCTGAGGGCATAGACTTATCTATGCCCATCAACATAAGGACCTTATCCGAGGCTGAAACGTACCGATACCTGGGTATGTCACAGAAAATAGGTTTCGATGAGGCGGATATGAAACGGTCAGTTTGCGATGTGTTTTATGCACGCTTAACAAAAGTGCTCAACAGTCTTTTGTCGGGTGGGAATAAGACATACGCATATAACGGTTGGGTCAATATATATACCTTCGGCATACTCAGGTGGACTCAAACCGAACTGAACGCTCTGGATAGAAAAGTCCGCACTGTTATGACGTCCCACAGGCTGCATCACCCGAGATCGTCAGTAATGAGGCTGTACTTACCGCGGAAACATGGTGGGTGCGGCTTTTGAGCGCTCTCACCATGAATAATCACGAAGTGTGCAGCCTCCGTAATTACCTACTTTCTGGCGAGATCGGATGATCTATTCTACAGGGACGTCATTTCGTGTGATAAAGGGCTTACTCCTCTATCCTTAGCCAACGAGCAATGGCAAAACCCAGCGCTACAGTGCATTCCCGACCGGGAGACCGTATGGAAGGAGAAGGAGCTCCACGGGAGGTTCTACAAGGCTCTGCATGAGCCTTTCGTAGACACAGTCGCCTCCCTCCACTGGCTACGTTTCGGTGACCTCTTTGGGGAAACCGAAGGTTTTGTCTGTGCGATACAGGATCAGGTTATTAAGATCAACAACTATCGGAGATACATCCTAAGGGATGGCACCGTCGACATTTGTCGAGATTGTCGCCATCCCGGTGAATCACTTAGGCATGTCATCTCCGGTTGTTCGGCGCTTTCTAACTCTGAGTATTTGCACAGACACAACCTAATAGCCAGGATTCTACACCAGGAGCTCGCTCTGAAATACGGTCTCGTGGATAGGAAAATGCCATATTATAAGTACTTGCCGGAAGCCGTGCTCGAAAATGACTGCGCCAGGCTCTACTGGGACTGGGCCATCGTCACAGACAGGACCATTCTTGCGAATAAGCCTGATATTGTGCTGATGGACCGGGCAAATGAAGGATATTTTTGGTCGACATAATCATTCCTTATGACGAGAACCTCGTGAAAGCCGAAAGTGATAAGCTGACAAAATATCTGGACCTGGCTCACGAGGTGACCGACATGTAGGGTGGTCTGCCGACAGAAATTATTCCTGTGGTCGTTTCTGTGAACGGGCTAATCCCGGTCAGCCTCTCGGGTCATCTGAGGCGACTGGGACTCCGTAAAGGACCGCTCCGTGCTCAAATGCAGAAGGCAGTGCTCCTCGACACCGCCCGCATCGTCCGCCGGTTTCTTTACCTTTCCCCCTAACCCTCGGCCGTTTGGTCTCCCCTGCCGAGGGTTTCCATCGGGTTGGGCTTTTATTTATTTATGTATTATTTGTTTTAGTATATTTAATATATATACATATATATTTATGTATATTAATTAAATATATAATTATTAATTTAATATATAAAATAATAATAAAGTTTATTTTTTTCTCTCACAAATTTAGTAATTAACATAAACATACAACTTAATATTAATACAATTTGTGAGTGACTAGTGTCCGTACTAGGATTCCCTGTATGGCAGATCACCAGCCCTCACCTACAGACCAATCTATAATCTAGGTAATATTAGGTGTATGACAAACAAGAAATATGCGAAAAGCAAATTTGTGTGTGTGTGTGTGTGTGTGTGTATGCGCGCGTGCGTGCGTGCGCGTGTGTGTGCGTGCGTGCGTGTGTGTGTGTGTGTGTGTGTGTGTGTGTGTGTGTGTGTGTTTGTGTGTGTGCGCGTGTGCGTGTATGCGCGCGTGTGTGTATAGCGTGTGGGATTTATTTCATGATTTTTAGTAGTTCTTCAGTCATAATCTTGACTTAATAGCCATAGGGTTACCATCTTTTTGCATTTAAATTTGGGAAGTTTGTATAGGGATAAAATGGAATTTATTTTATTTTATAAATGAGAACCTAAAAAGCAGAAGAAATAATGTGTATAGCTACTTTTTGTGGTGTAATAGGACAAATTTTACTTTTGTTTCTTTTATTTGTAATAAGAGAAGGATCGTAATATAACAGAGAATGTTGTTTCATATTAGTGTGTAAAATAAATAATTGGCGAACTGTGCGAACTTTACAGTTTTGGTATAGCCCTTTAGTGGGATAGAGAAATGGAAGAAAGTGATTCACCTTAAGAAATGCTCTTTGGGCACGTTCTAATTTAAGTAGATGTGTTTTAGATGTACCAATCCAAGCTGTAGAGTACAGTAGATACGTAATGATTGGCAAAGTGACAAGTAGTTTAATTTTATTATTTTTTCATATGCCACATGTCGAATATTTTTAAAAATATAGATTATTTTGCGCAATCTATTAGTTAGAAGATTAATGTATGCTTGACAATTCAGATTGCTATCAATTATTATACATAAGTACTTTATTTCATTTACTTTTTGGAGCGAAGGGCAAGAACAGTTAATAACATCATTATAATTTTAACAGATATGTGCTTTTATATGGAAATTAGGTGAATTAGGAGTGTTAAGTTTTTTTTAAATATGACATATATTTTGTTTTAGAGACATTCCGGATTAATTTATTATATTATTTTTTTTATAGGAGAGGGGGCAAGCGAGCATGCGGCTCACCTGATGGTAAGTGACAACCGCCGCCCATGAACAACTACAACACAAGGGGAATTGCAGATGCGTTGCCGGCTTTTTAAAAAGGAGAAGCTCTTTTCTTGAAGGTCCCTAAGTCGTATCGGTCTGGAAAAATCGCTGGTGGTAATCGATTCCACAAGGAAGTTGTGCAAGGAAGAAAACTTCTTCTAAATCGCACAGTGGTGGACCGCCAATCATCCAGATGATATGGATGGAATCGCGAGTTTTTTCGTGATGTGCGATGGTGAAATTGAGCGGCTAGAATTAGTCTGAATAATTCCTCAGAGCACTCCTCGTGGTAGATGCGATAGAATACGCAAAGAGATGCAACATCTCTACACAGTGCCAGCAAGTCCAGCCGATCGGAAAGAACTCGGTCGTCGACGATTCGAGCCGCTCTGTGCTGGATGCGGTCAAGTGGAAGGAGCTGGCACTGGAAAGCCCCTGCCCAGAGATGGGAACAGTATTCCATGTGGGGCTGAAACTGCGCCTTGTAAAGTTGCAAGTGGTGTGCCGGCATGAAATACTGTCCCGCTCTGCTGAGCACGCCAAGCTTTTTATAGGCCAATTTGGCCTTTTCTTCCAAGTGAGCACGAAACTGTACATCACTCGATATGTCGACACCGAGGATTCCGATACTGGCTGAGGCAACAAGGGGAGTGCCTTGAAACTGAGGAGATACGACAAAGGGGTTCTTTTTAGCGGTAAACGCGCAAACTTGTGTCTTCTGGGGATTGAACTGGACTAGATTTAGTCGTCCCCAGTCTAAGAATTTGTTCAACAAAGTCTCGACTTCAGACACAAGTTTTTTCCGGTACTCAGCAACGTTTTTACGAGAAATATTGGTACGGCCGGTGTATAAAGCATCACCAGTGCTGTCGTCTGAATAGCAATGAATGTTACCGGTTTGCAACATATCATTGATATGCAGAACGAACAGCGTTGGTGATAGCACGCAGCCTTGTGGAACACCAGCGTTAATGGGTTTGTAATCGGAACATGCACCGTCTACTACGACCTTGATGCTCCGATCTACAAGAAAGCTGGTGATACAATTATAAGTATAATTATGTGTTAGCCAGTTCGAAATTAAATTGAAACCTTTTTGGGCATACAGGTATACTTCTTCCCATGTATCACCGCTGAATAAAAGGGTACCACCGAGATAAAAAACAAGCGTCTCATTTATCAATTTTCTCTGGCTTACGCTGTTTATATAGGTAAAAATACGGTAGGACTATTATATTATATTATACAATTTTCTATTTTGACACGTTGCGATCGGTTAGTGAGATAACTTTCAAAAAATTTCAATTGTAATCCTCTGACTCCTGGCTTATATAATTTGTGAATTAACAATGGGATAGAGACCGTGTCAAATGCCCTAGCCAAAATCAAGAAAATTACAGTATTTAACTTAGTATTTTACTTTTTCTTGTCGTCCATATGTTTAGCGGTATAACTTAAGAATTCATGTACTGCATCACTTGCAGCTTTGCCATTTCTAAAACCAAATTGCGCATGAGACAAGTGATTTCTTGATTCAAGATACCTGACCAGTCTATTATTTACGACTTTTTCCAAGATTTTCTAAAATGCTGGCAGTACAAAAATGGGCCGATAAGTATCGACACAGACTCTATTGCCGCTCTTATAAATAGGGTGAATCATTGAACGTTTGAATTCGTGAGAAAATACTCCAGTATTTAGAGATAGATGACAAATATATGTGAATATACTTATGTGTTAGAACATTTTTGTATCGTTTTATAAGAGAACTTGAAATATTGTCCCGTTCCATACAGTTATTTTTAAGCCTTGATATAATTGTTTCGTATTCAGAATCGTCTACTGGAAATAATACAAATGAGTGACTAGAGGATATGTCTGGTATGCCCAAAGATAAGTATGTATGTCGAGCAGTTGTTAATAGACTCAGCTATATTCTTTCCTATTTTTCATCATCATCATGACTACAGCCCTTTACAAGTCCACTCATAGGCCTCTCCCAAAGAATGCCACAAAGCACTGTCCTGAGCCACCTGCATCCATCGACTTCCTGCATGTCTTACCAGGTCGTCACTTCATCTAGTGAGGGGTTGCACTACACTTCACATACATGTACGAGGCTGCCACTCGAGAACCTTTTTTCCCTATTGGTTGTCAGTTCTTCGAGCTATATGTTCTGTTCTATAGCTATAGCTATATATCTCATAGTCCACATACGCAAGAAAAGTGGCAGATTGTACTCTTCTGTCTTCTGTACAATTTGCCGAATGGTGTGTATGTAGTCCATGGTACAAAAGTCTCTTCGGAAACCGGCTTGTTCGGGAGGCTGGAAGTCGTTGAGTCTGCGTGCGAGACGATTCGTAATGACTCTCGAAAATAGCACGTAGACGCGGCTCAGAAGGGAAATCGGTCTGTAGTTTTTCAAGAGAGCGTTGTCGCCTTTCTTGAAGAACAAGACCACCGCACTTCTGCTCCACGCCTCCGGAGTAATGCCACCATGGAGGACGGAATTAAAGAGCTTCTGAAGGATTTCAAGTACCGATTTTCCACCCGCTTTCAGAAGCACCGCTGTAATTTAATCCTCACCTGGAGCCCTGCCGTTTTTAAGCCATTCTAATCTCGCTCAGACTGACGTCCGGAATATCTTCGGAATAGTGTCGGATAAGACTCGCTCTTGGATCGTTACTCACACTTTCGTGTGGCTCCAACGATGACGTGTACAACTGCCCATAGAACCTCTCAATCTCACTCAGAATCTCAAGTGTCCCGGAAACAATGCTGCCACACTCGGTCTTCAGCTTTGACAGTTGGCTCTTTCTGGCAGACAGATCTCTGGCAAAGACTTTGGAGCCTTGGTTTTGCATTGTAGTTGCGTAAGTCACGCCGCATGCATTTGGAGATCTGTCTAGTCAGTTGCCTGTATGCTGTCAAATCTGTTGAAGTCTGCAGCTTCATTTCCCGTCTAACAGCCATGAGATTAAGTGTGTGATCGGAGAGTTTTTGTGTTCTTCTGCGGCGGCTCTTGCAGAACTTAGCTCCGACCACATGGACAGTTTCTACGAGCTTATCATTTATATCGTCCACTTCATTGCAGTCTTCTAGGCACTGAAAACCGTTTTATAACTCGAGCTGAAAGGTTTCGGGAATTGGATTAGAGCACGAGGGGGAAGGAGCGTTGACTTCATTAGACGAGACCTCCCCAACTTAACGTTTAGGTTCAGTGTGCCTCTAACCATTCGGTGATCGCTACCAGTTTTCACCCTCGCGATCACTGAGATCACTGAATCATCACTGAACAGTTGTCGTCTGGTCATCATAATGAAATCAATCTCGTTTTTTGTAGAACCGTCGGGGCTCGACCAGCTCCACTTCCTTTGGAGCTGCTTCTGGAAGAAAGAGTTCATCATAAAGAGTCCCTCTTTCTCCATGAAGTCGGCCAGCTGCTGGCCCCTTGGGTTCCGTTGCCCTATTCCAAATTTCCCTACCTTCAGCTCACCGTTCTCTCTTGTGCCTAGTTTTGCATTGAAGTCTCCCATTAACACCGTATAGTGGCTTTTGGAGGAATGCATGGCTTTAGAGATATCCTCATACATTTCCTCCACCTCCTCATCGGGATAAGCCGAGGTTGGTGCGTAAACCTGTATGACCTTCAACGAATACCGTTTGGTGATTCTGAGTATAAGATACGCAACCCTCGTCGACACACTCACAATCTTTACAACGTTGTTAACGAGAGACTTGCGGATGATAAACCCGACACCTCCTTGGGACAGATGGTCGCCCTCCCGGTGATAGAACAGGTTGCCGGATTCGAGGATTACCGTGTCCTCCCCCTCTCTTCGGACCTCGGATAATCCTATAATATTCCAGCGCAACTTGTCTATTTCTTCTTACAGCTCCAGGATCTTCTCGTCAATCCTCAGGGTGCGTGCGTTTTAAGTTGCCAGGTCGAGTCGTCGTAGGTGGCAACCGAACCTCCACAGGAGATTCCTATGTTTACAAAATGTTAATTTATGTCATTAACTGGCTTCCTAGGATGATGAGAAAGAATTTTTGTAGCTGGAGCTTTGATTTTAGTCGTGTGAGTTATGTTTTTTATTATTTCTCATAGTTTTTTGCTATTAGATTTAGCTTTACAAAATTGCGTCTTTTATATTCTTGTTTTACCTTCTTAAGTATGTTATTACAAAAATTCCTATATCTAGTGTAGGTTATTCGAAGAATTGTATCATAAGGATGGTTTTTTGATTTAATATATAAATTGTCCCTATTGTTCATGCACTTTAGCAAGCCACGAGTTATACAAGGTTTTATGGTTTGTTTACGTCTCGAGGCCGTTATGTTTTTAGTACATTTGTCAATAGCTAGATTAAGAGTATTGATTAAAAACGTGACTGCATTATTTACATTGCCGAGTTTCCGTTAAGTTACAACTCAGGAAACAAGGGGAAATATGGTGTATATCATAAGGAGCTTGCGTATACTTTCATATCGATTTGAAACAAAGAAACTGATTACGAATGCAGGAGTACCAGAGCAATGAATTTGTATCATACTATCGTTACGAAAGTCACACCTCTTGTTATTACGTATTTCCTTAACTAAGTTATTATGTGAGCCTGGAATATGAGCTATTTATCAAATGTATCTATACGTGGTAGAACCACGCTGCAGCTATATTATGGTTGTATCACGATTGAGTTGGCTCGGCCGGGGTAGGACCACGCTTTCATAGAATACCAGCGTAAAATAGCAGCTTGATGTTGTTGTGTTTCGTAGGGTAAGTGTAGAGAACCAAAGATCCTTTTTAATGGAAACGAGGCATTCCATCTTAGTCCTCAGGGGTGACAACGCAACTGCATTTTGATTCTTAATCGAGGATAAATGTAGATGTCTATGCGCCATAGCATCCACATACCATCCTGTGGACTGTGTGCTCCTCGTTTGTCACCCTATTTCTATAAAAATAAAAGTAATGTTTACCTTTATCTTTATTGTATGTACTTATTTCAATTATAACGTGAATATGGAGAGAAAGAGAATCCTTCCTTATAGCCATAAACAGAATCCTTATTTGAATCCGAAATGTGTGTAATAGGGTCGTGATTTTAGACGTGTATATACAAAGAATATACCTACGTAAATCGCGAAGGTACTTTTAGAGTAACCAAAGAAGACCTGGAGGGAAGTCTAAAGCCGTAGGGCAAGTTAGAAGGGGAACATTGTTACCCCTATCATCTCCCTTCCGAATGTGAGTATATGCAGCTCACAAAAGATATTGTGTGCACAGATCATTTTCTTCGGAATCTTGCTTTTCAGTTCATAAGAACTATTCAGATACGTACTTCAAAAGCTTGGAACGTAGACCCAGGCAACATATATAGTACACCGGATTTTTCCGTATTTTTCTCCTCTCTTGTTGTTTCGTCCTCTGATTTTGTTTACTGTTATGGGGGGCGTTTTTTCGCAAAACCGTATCATCCACTATTACGGGGTCCAGCTATTTGCAATGAACTATTGGGTTCTCACGATTAAATTCCTCGTAAAATTTCAGCGACGATCTAAGATATATTAAATATTGCAAGTAAATAAATAAATTTATTTCGAACCTTTGTTACATTCATATAAAGCCTTAATTAAAATTAATATATACAACTATAATAACTGATCTAAAGACATACGCTCTAACAAAACATTTGATCCGAAACTACGAGTACGTATTATGTAGCTTAGTTATTAGTTAAATTATATAAATCGTAGGATTTTCGCAAAGGTTTAATTAGTTCGATTATCTTACAATGTATAATATATTATTTGATATAACTTTAATTTCATTGTAAACTTGTCTTGACATTTCCCGTATTTAAACCTGCCTTATATGCAGATTTACAAGTAAATTTGTAGACGTAGCTATATGGTTGATATATATATATATATACATTGCTATTTTTCAAAGAGTAACCAAATTTTAAAATTATGTTTAAATATATAAATAATGATATACCTTTATTGCAGTTTTTGAAAATACGAATAAATAAGGCTTCTACTTTTGTTTGAAATAATCCCAAATTGAATGTGGTTTATGGGTAACAACGCTGTAAAATAATGCATTTAAAAGATAAAAAGGACAGAATGTTCGTGATTTTTTTTATTAATTTTTTTTCTTGATTTGCCTATATTACTTATTTTGAACCTTCTCTGAGACAAAACGTTTTCTTTCACGAATGTTAGCCCCAACAATATTTAAGTCCAGAACATGCAGCATCTGATCACTAATCCTCTGGATTTTGTTACCGTTACCGTTACCGTTACCGTTGTCCACTGCTAATTATAGCCTCATTCATAGACAGCCTCAGAACACCGCAGATTTTATTTAATTTTTTAGTTGTTTTTAGGAAGACGCTGCTGCCCATCTTTTGGTTTGTTTTCCTCTGTCTTATCTTACGACACCTCTCTTCTCTATTTGTCTGTTTGGTAAAAATTTACAATCGAATTTAAGCAAACTCCATTATGAGCTAGAGATTTAGAGATTAAGAACTTTAAATATGCTATAGAACAGAATGAAAATGCTATAAGAGTATAAATAATTTATTGACAGCCAGTTTGTTTGTTTATCTGTTCGATAAAAATTTAGCAATCGATTTGAAACTAACTTTCCAATGAACATTTAACAATAAACATTTCTAATTATGATTTTTTATTCCCAGCAACTTTTTCATTTTTATTATCTTTGAAACAGTTGGTGAAACTAAAAAATATAACAAATTTTACTCATGAATCAATTGAAGCAATGCTTTCAAAATTTACAGGAATAAAATATTTTCCCTAATTTGTGGAAAAAAGTTATAGGCGAGGTAAATTTAAATGTTGGCCATTAATAAAGATTACTGTGACGGCGACGAACTAAAATAATCTATAGAGCAAGGGCCACGAAAAATGCGAAAATTGGTGTGGTAAATATTTTAACAGGCGCTAGGCGGTAGATAGCACCCTCTTACCTATTATTTCGCCTAATAGTTTTGCTTGCACTGCTGCCTTCCGATGTTAAGGGTAAAGAGATCCAGTATAATTACACACTTAAGACATTACATAGTACTCCTTGGTTGATAACGCATCAGTAGCCTTCTTTGTTCGAAGTTAGGTGTCCATTGACTGCAGCAACCACTTGACTGTAAATTCACTTCAGTTTAACAAGAAAAATCAATATATATAATATTATTACATAATTGCAGAAATAAAAGGTGTCCCGTACAGCGCAAAGGTAAAGGTTATTTTATTGTATTTAATAAGCTGTCTTAAGTTTTTGTTTATTTTAAAAATAAACGTTACCCTCACTCTACATACATAATTATGGATTGACTGGCAGTGAATGCTTTTAGCAGTAAGCCCGCTTGCTTGCATGCAAGCATGCTTTGCAAGCCGTATTTTAAGATTATATATGATTTTTATTTTATAGCTTTATCCATGCCAATCACTTCACTTGAATACTCTGATGATAATGGAGTTCGGAACAGCTTTACTTAAAAGTTGTCTCGAAATCTTTTTTAACTTTTTTAACGTATTACATCATGTCCATTTGAAATTTGTAGATGTGTTTTATTTAATTATAAAATACGGATATGAAGTTTACGTGAGCAGCTTAATATTTGGAATTGCCTGTCCCGACTCTCTTATTCTTATGATGTTATTAAATGACGTGAAATGAGTATATCTTTTATAGAATAAGGAGATAGACAAACGGGCACACACTCCTCTTGATAGTAAGTGTATGCTGCGGCTCATAGCCTTCTAAATTTATCCTCGATTAATAATCAAAATACAGATGCTTTGTTACCCATGAAGACTAAGATGGAATGCCTCGTTTCCAGTAAAAAGGGTCTCCGGTTCTCTAGACTCATATATACGAAACAGCGGCATTAAGCTGCTATTTTACGCTGGTATTCTGTCTGGTATTCTGTAAGAGCGCGGTCCCACGGTCGAGCCGACCCATTCGTGCTACAGCCATAATATAGCTACAGCGTGGCTGTACCACGTAAAATATCATACCATTATTTAATTTGTTAGTCTTTGATATTCATGCGCAATAAATTGTTTAACTAAACAGAACCGTCGTCAAGATTTGTCATCGCTGCTCACGACAAAAATTCTGTTCAAAATATTACTTAATAAAGAGTGTATTAGACGGGTTATTGGCACTCACAAACTGCTAGTTTTTGATAATTTCTAGGTACAATTGTATAGCCATCGAGTTGCCGCCTACATCGCGCGACGCAGTGTTATACTACCCACAATCTTGTAGAATAGCCAGACGATGTTGCAGTTATACAAGTATATGTAGGAATTAAATTTTTAAGTATTGTTTTGTTTTCCGTTGTCTTTAAAAATATATATATAATGAAGTAGCAAATATAATCTGTGATCATTATATTAATTCAGACCGCAACAAAAGACAAGATAGGAATAGATTGGTATTATTTACGGCATTAGATATAAAGTTAAAGCATTAGATATAAAAGTGAGTAGCGAGGAAGTACGGGAGAAGTAGGGCGACTTGTTTAAAATAAAGAAATTAAGGTAAACGATAATTTTTAGAAGCAAGGAATATTATTATAATTGTACATTGTATTTTGAAGAAAATAAATCGCCTTTTTAGAACTTAACCTCATATATACGAGTATATATATGTGTGTGTGTGTGTGTTAAAAATAAAGTCGAAAAGATGTGAAGTCCGCCCACGCCGTTAGCACAGCACGGCAACCACTTCATTGTCATAAAATCCTCTCAGAAATGAGAGAAAGTCTGTGCCAAGCAATTAGACATATATTGGCTGTATATTTTGGTTAATATTGAGCTTTAGTAGCTCAGGGGCTAAGCACTCACTATAAATTTCACTGTACGCTAGCAACTCGGGTTCGATGCTCACCAGTACAAATGAAATTGCTAATTGCAATTTTAAGTGCTGATTTACCACGTGCTCGGCGGTGAAGGAACGTGAGGAGACCTGCATGTCTGACAAATAAGAAAAAAAAATATTTCGAAGGCATGTGAAATTCGCCAACACGCATTGGGGCAGTGCGATGGACGCCTGTGGAGGAGGCCTGTGCCCAACTGTGGGACGTATTTAGGCTGTAACTAATATTGATAAATATGTTGTGAATAAAATAAAATAAATAAGTAACTATATATTTAAAGGAATTAATTCAATAGGAGGTGGACTAGTTGAACATTGTTATGGATGGCGAGAAGCATATTCATGCATTTTTCATGGCTCTCCAAAACAAAAGCGTCCGTTCTTTTGTTATCACTGGACGGCTAACCCATTAAGCTTAGTAGGAGAGGCACAAAAGCTAGTACAATATTTACAACATTACTAGTACTATCTTAAAAATAACTAAATATTCTATTTTTCGTTACAGCTTACCAAGAAACCACTGCTGTAATACTGTGTAATTTCTATCTAAATCATTTGCATGCTCAAGCATCTAGCGGTGGACTTTTACGGGCTGTTATAGAAAGAAGAAAGATGTGTGAGTGCGTGTCAAGAACTTGAGTATGATTTCGGCGTCACTTGAAATGTACGCAGCGCTCTGTCTATCTTTCTTGATTTGTATAAAATTATGCATTGATGATTCGTTTTTAAATTAATTAAGGATATATACAACCTGATTTTAAAATTAGCAAAAATAAATTTATTTTTATAACAGGCTTTGAAGAAATTTTACTTTTTCGGTAGGAATTTAAGGTTATTATATAATTGAAAAATATCACAAAAAATCTATGGAATGTAATCTTGTTTGATAATACTCAGCACAAGATTATTTAGATCTAAATGTTAATAAATAAGGGATGGACCTCTGGACCACAGGCCAAATTAGATAATATAAATCATATTTGCTCATATATTGAAACTTAATGTCCTGTAGGTATGCTATATCTATGGTAACTATTATTAAATTGTTATTTCCATAGATTAATAGTGGAAAATTAATCCCAAGTTTATAAAGTAAGAAGGTATAATTAGTTATAGAACATTGAATTTAAATTATTAAATATTATTATACCGAGCACAATGACAATAACTTCTAGGTTAATTTGTTTATCGAATCTTCGCCAGATCGGATAATATACATTTTATTACAGTTTTTGTAGATCGATTTTGCCTTTGTGGTGCTCATAGTTGATTTGAGCGGTTGCTCAGCTCCATAACTCTGCAACGTTCTATCCATACAATCGGCCATTTTGCAACTAATAATAATAATGTCCGCCAGTCAATGTCGGTCTCGGCAGTGAAAGCACAGGTGCACTCTCTTGTTACTCACTCTCATAGTCCGATGGGACGGCAATCCGACACGATCGGAGAAAGATCAGGTGCAGGACCAACGGTTTTACGTACTTTCCTAGGCACGGTTCTCAAACACCGCCAACATCCTAACTACGAGCTGTCAGTGAGAATTTTTTGTCAAAAAACTCTTGTAACCTATTTTGGCCTGATCCAGGATTCGAACATGGGACCCCGTGATAAACAGTCGCGTTTATGACCACTAAACCAACGATGCAGTCAATTAATTTTCATCACATATTATATTACATCGTCATCATCACACTTTGCAACTAATGTGGACTTGCAAAGATTCCCCACAACTGTCAATCGTTTATAAAAAGATCGCGTATGACGTCCAGTATGAGACGATCTAAGAGAAGCTAATCTAATCTAAGAGAATGATAATCGTTTCACTCGTATCTGTATATAATCAGCTATGTTTCTCGACTTTAAAGGTGCAAATCACGCCCTCTTTTTTACCACACTTTTATTAGCTTGGTATGTATCTATGTAACGGAATGTTTGAATGTGATTTTCATCCCCTTCATAACGTCGGATTGATTTGAAACTTCGCACACTTATCAAGGACCGATGACAATGCAATAATTTAAATAGTTTGTCCATTATCCCCTCCAAGATCCTCAGGATTTGCGAATAATTCATAAAACAGCTACAGATTTCTGCCAGTTCAATCTAATATAAGCCGCGTAAAAGAACTTCGTTCCAAAAAATACGATTTTGTGGTTAGCCGCACTAAAAAATAGAAAATAAATAATTGTTAAAAAAAAATACTAAAAAACAAGCTTTTGTAGATAACCGAACTAAAACGCAAAAAATAATTTTCAATAAGTTTAAAATAAGAAAATAGTGATTAACATAAAAAAAAATCATTTTATTGTAAAAAAGCGTGGCGTGCTTTTTCAGATATTTTTATGATGATGCTAATTATACGAATATCCACAAAAATATTTACAACAAATGATATCAAGCTCCCCAAGTTTTTTTACAATAAAATGTTGTTTTTTATGTTAATCACTACTTTCTTGTTTTAAACTTATTGAAAATTATTTTCTACATTTTAGTTCGGTTATCTACAAAAGCGTGGTTTTTTAGTTTTTTTTAAACTATTATTTATGAAGATGAAATACTGTACGTCATCAAAAAATTATCCTCGACATTTTAAGCTCTGAGTAAGAGCATAAAATAGCAGCAATTAGTTCAATACAACTGTTGCTATCTTATTTAACTTTCTTTATATTTTACCAAATCCAACCCTTTTTTATAATTATTAATAATAATTGTGTTAGATACCAAAATCCTTGGTATAGTTTATAATATGTTAGAAATTGCAATTATTTAGGAGTAAGATACACCACCGTCGAATAGATATTTGTGTAAGATACCAAAATTCTTGGTACAATTTATATGTTAGAAATTGCAATTATTTAGGAGTAGGATATACCACCGTCGAATAGATAGAGCAAAGAATGGCGATTCGACCTGTAGGCTCCGTTTGTATCGATTTAATCGATTCAAATCGATTTTAATGAAGTTACAGATTTTTTTAAATTGATGCCACTTTTTAACACAAATAATGAAAAATCATATTCTTGCATTGTCGTCCGAATCTGAGCTGTATTCAAAATTTCAAGTTTCCAGCGGGAAGTTATTTTAAAATCAGTTACTAAATTCCACCCGGAACGACAGAGAGACAGACAAACAAGAAAGTTACTTAATAAAAACGTGGTAATAGATGTTTTTAGACTATGAAAAATTTACGTGCTAGAAGTGAAATACAACGAAATTATAATAATAGACTTTTTATTGCTAGTTTTAATTCTAAAGTACAAAAATTGTTCTTAACTTAAAAAAATATTATAACATGATTTTAGTACAATATTTTGTTCAGGCACAAGTAGACATAGTGAGCATGCTTTTAATTACTGCTTTATAATTTAAATAACTTATCTAAGATCTTAAAAGGAAACAGACTCTGTGGATGTCTTCGTCGCAATAATGTGGTACTCTCGTCGATCCAATTCCTTAGTGCAGAAATTTTAGCATAAACTCCGGGATACTTCGGCCGAGCGCAGCCAAGACCCCAAGATACAACTCCAGCCAACTTGCCGTCATACGCCATTGGACCCCCACTATCACCCTAAAATGTAAAGACTTATTCAGAAGAGATTCAAATTTCCAACAAGTAACCGTTCCGTGACATGCTATCAAAAGTCCACTGCTGAATATCATGGATATTTGGCATATTTGCCATTTTTGGCAGGTGGATTGGCAAAGGCAGTTTTTTATATTTTTATTGTTGTTAGGAAGACGTTGCTGCCCATCTCCTGGTTTTCTTTCTGTCACCTCTTACGACATCCATGATATGGGTAATAGATATTCTTACACTGTCACTTTATGCTGAATATCTAGCTCTCCAACAAGTGACATATAACAAAAGTTATTGTCACTGCTTTTGCTTGTTCAACAGGTGCATTAATATATGCCAATTTTGCTTTTAATAATACAGTCTTGAATGGCCTAATATCAATAAAAACTAATTACTCATTAGTTTTAAAGATCACGTTGTAAAGAACGGATTAGTAAGCTTAAGTGGCAACGGGCCGGCTATTTAGCTCGAAAAACCGACAACCAATGGGGAAAAAAGTTCTCGAGTGGCAGCCTCGTAGCAATAAGCGAAGTGTGGGCGACCCCCCACTAGATGGAGTGACGACCTGGTAAGACATGCAGTCGATGGATGCAGGTGGCTCAGAACCGTGCTTTGTGGCATTCCTTGGGGAGGCCTATGTTCAGCAGTGGACTTGAAGTGGACGTGAAGGGCTATAATGATGATGATGATGTAAAGATCTAAATATATTCCAGCAGTAGCATTTAAAAGGTAGGATCTGTATGAACTTATAGTAGAATTATTTTAAATTTTTCATTATTTCTTACACTACGCGTCCAAATAACATGCTAAAAGGAGCAAAGTTTATCTCCATAGAATTTTCTTGATGATGTAGTAACTTTCGTTCGTAAGGACTAATATATCATGCTTATTAATAACGCTCATAAATCACCGTTTTAATTTTTAATAATTTTTTGTTACAAAATACCTTATTGTGGCTTATGTATAAGAGATAGGCATAATATGGTGCCGCGGCCTTTTTTAAAGATGGAAGAACGGTCTATACTTTTGTTGAACATTGTATTCACGTAAACCATTACATTAGAGTTCGACGGCGCTTTTTCTTCTGACTTGCTTAAGGCGACACCGCGAAAAAATGTACCTCCTTTCATCGAATATTATAGGAGTATGACACAACTAACGAAACTGGAATTGTGATATAGGTAAATTCATGTCTTTATCTTGAATTTGCTTGTTCAAAAACACGATTGTATAATTTTGACTCGATCATAATTATTTGCGAAAACACCTCTAAAAAATCACTACAGTTGAAATTACAACGAAATTACTTAATCTATATGCTTGGGAATCACTCAAATGCATTCATAACATCAATATTCGTAATTTACTTGCTCATTATTTTGATTATTTAAATCAATCATTTTTTTAAATATTTTAAGATTCTAAGCGATTTCTAAGCGGTCTTAATCGGCGCGGGCGCTACGCAATATTAGACCTTATGATGGCGTTTTTTAAGTTTTTATAGAAATTATGTTTCACTCGGGTCAGTCTGGCAATAGCCCGCTTCAACGGTTTTCGATGTGTCGCCTTAATATAAATCAATTTTTAAGGCTAGCTGTGAGGTGTAGCCTAATGCTAGATAGCCAATATGTAAGTTCCAGAGATAAGCGGGTTTAAACAAACAAAAAAAAAACTCTTCCGCTTTATTATATTAGTATAGATATCATATCACTCATAGTTGAAGACGATTTCAGTTTTTCTAAATTTTCTGCCTCTATAGACAATAGTGATAAGCCTGATAGCCTTTCCTGTCCCATAGAAGTCCTTAGAATTTTTGCTTATATACACGTAAGGGTATATAGTAGAGCCCGCTGCAGTGATACGAATGAATGAATGGAAAAGGACCACGCTCGCACATAATATTATTGGAAAACAGCAACATAATGCTGCTGTGTTTCATACGAGCAGTGACGAGAACCAAATACCATTTTTACTGTTTAAAATGAATTTCATCATCTCAGAGCATCTCAGGTTGTGACAAAAGGTAAGAAACAAAAAGAGGGCTATTCTCAGCAATGGGACATTTAAAAGCTGTTTTTGCTTACATTTCACTATTTGAGAAGACATCAATATAATTTTAACTGATTACTAGCATATTTTTAAGAGTGTATTAAAATCTAAAATAAAAATAAAACTCTTCTTTGAGGTAAAACCCTAATCGTATCGTAAAATTTGTTAAATATTATATTTTATGTACCTGACAAGCATCTTTACCACCTTCTGGGACTCCTGCGCATAACATTGTCGAAGTAATGCTATACATTGAGGAATAAGCGTCACTGCATTCCTTCGAATTTACTGTTGGCACCAGTACCATTTGTAATGTAGACGGATAACCACTTCCTTCCTGAAAAATATGACTTTACATGAAATCATAACAGCGTATCAAAATCTACTACTGAACACAGGGCTCCCCATAGATTGCCTCATAGAGGGTTGCTATAGTTGCCATGCTTGGCAGGCGGGTTGTTATTTGTAATATTTTCAAATTACTACTATTACTTACGTTATATGAAGATATTTGGTATGTATAAAACGTACCACATATAATCATGTCCATATAGTGACAGTGTAAGAATATTTACTACCCCATATCATCCCGTAGGTGCCGTAAGAGGCGACAGAGGAAAATGGAAACACAATATGGGCAGCAGCATGTTTTTAATAACTATTCAATCGTGGCAACTATGGAAAAATCATCCCTATGAGACATAATATAATATGTGGGAGGCCTACGAATATGTTTAGCAGTGGATTTTTATAGGCTATAATGAATGGATGGCTATTACTTCAAGTGGTAATATAATTAGTCTTGCAAAATTTAGGAAAACATTCTGCTGCTTTATGCGTTATTTTAAATATGCGTTGTTTTAAACAATTAACATTATATTGAGTAAATATATATTTAGTGGATTAAGTGCCTTCCTCATCAACTCATAATAATCACTGATGATCGCAATAATAGATAATTACGTATCTCAAACCTATGGAATCAAAATCCCGTCGGTCTAGGTATTTTACTTTAGGCAAAAATGGATAAATGGTAAGAATTAAAAAAAAAAGTAAAAGCCGATTTAACAGAACTAAAATCACATTTAAAAGTCGCTGCTAAGACATTGTGTATAAATGATTTAAAGCGCCGACTTCAAAATGTAAAATTGTAGCGGTGCTGTCGTTATAGAACAGCTTCGAAATAACACACGGAGCGTTGGCTGCTCCCCGGGATAAACACCATGCCTGGTGGGAGATCACCCCTTTTCCTTCCATGGCCAAAAATTATTTAATTCTTTTTAGTTCTTTTAATTTGGCTTTTACTTTTTATTATAAATTAATTTTTAATCCTCTTGTGTAGACTAAGGAATAACACAATCTCAATGTCGTCTAACTATTTTTTTTTTATGGAATAAGGGTGACAAACGAGCGCAAGTCCACCTGATGGTAAGTGGATGCTGTGGTCCATAGACTATATTTATCCTCGATTATGAATCAAAATGTAGATTCGTAGTACCCCTGAGGAATAAGATGGAATTCATCGTTTCCAGTAAAAAAGGGTCTCCGGTTCTCGACACTCACCATACGAAACAAAGCAGCATTAAGCTGCAATTTTACGCTAGTATTCAGTGAGAGCCTAGTCTTACCCTTGTCGAGCTAACCCATTCGTGCTACAACCATAAAATAGCTCCAGCGTGGCTCTACCACGTATATGAAGGAATGAAGTTTTTGATGTAACTATACATCAAAAACTTCATTCCCTATTATGCCACCCGTAGTAGGGGAATTTTCTACATTTTATGGGACCACCCCTGAAATATAACCTATTTAATATAAAATATCCCTTCAGAAGCAGGTCACAATTGTCGAAACTATCACGTAACATATACAGAAAAAACATAGAGTTGAATTGTAAACCTCCCTTTTTTTTCCAATTCGACTGAAACCGGCTTCTATCTCAGGCCAGGCGATCTTTCAAGCATTTAATTTTTGTTAACTGTCTGCAACAACACTCACGGGACGTAATAGCGTTATGGATTCTCTTACGTCGCCGCTACACGGCAATTTAATGTGTTTATGGTAAACAAAGGTGGTAACAGGAATTTACTTACTCTAAGGTTTCCCCACCCTGTAACCATTGTAATATCGCCGTCTTGAATATCCTGTCCTTGTTTCAGCATTTCAATAGGTGCAACACCTTTCCTTAGCTGAATAGGTTTTGTTAGCCAAAGTAACGCTACGTCGCTATCCATTTTCGAATATGTAAAATTAGGATGCCATATCAAATCACCAACTGGGTACATTTCACCGCCTCTTTGAGTTGAAGAGGAGCCAACGCGAACTAAATAGTCTCGTGGAATAGTACTGAAATTAAAAGTTTATAAAATAAATACTCTATTTATTGACCAAATTTTATGAATTTTTTATTCGTCACAAGCTGCTAGAATTTGATAAGACGTTATTGACACTTTCTAAAACTGATTAATAATGGCCGATTTTCATTAAAATTACTTTATATTTAAATGTGAACATCTTTTGTAATACAATATAGCTCCAAATGTATGAGCATCATCATCATCATCATCATTACAGCCGTTCATAAGTCCACTGCTGAGCATAGGCCTCCGAGGAATGCCACAAAGCACGGTCCTGAGCCATCTGCATGCATCGACTTCCTGCATGTCTTACCAGGTCGTCACTCCATCTAGTGGGGGGTCGCCCTACACTTCGCCTACCGGTACGGAGTTATATGGCCGGCCCTAAGATATATGTTATTAATGATTAGTACAAATTTATTTTAATTTTAGTGGGAAAATGTTTAACCTGCAAACAGGATAGAAGAGAAGTATCATCTTAAACATAAACATGAAAATTGTATACTCACTCTATGACACAATGTGCTGCGGTTATAATTATATCATTCGCAATAATAGATCCTCCACATGAGTGTCTACCTCTCTTGAATAACGAAACTTGATACGGAGCCTCTGTAATGTCTATGTCCTCGCCACCAACAATTCTCACATCTTCTTTTGTTTTGGTTGTAGAAAGTGGTACTTAAAAATATATTGATTTATAAATATATTTTACATATGCACATTACATATATGTATTTTACATACAATACATTAAATTAGAGGGGGGGGGGGTTTGAGAAATCTTAAAATCATCCTTACGTAATTAATGAATGGCCCCTAATGACGTATTGAGCTGGCAACAAAACTTCATACGTATGCATTTGACTTGGTAACACTGTTAAGAAAGCTAAAGCCGATTAGAAATAAAGAATTAATATTTTTTTAAAAGCGTTTAATTTTAACTTTTTTAATTCTCGATGTTTCGGGTGTTTCACGGCACCTCTGTTCACGGTGTGGTGTTCGACATCCTGATATTAGAGTCAGTTAAGTAGCCAGGGTTAACTACAGCATCAATACGATTTTATACATGTTAGAGCCATACTGCAACTATATACTTATAGCACGAATGGGTCAACCAGCTTGACCACGCCTGCTGTGTTTCTTAGTGTGAGTATAGGGAACCGGAGACCCTTTTAATTGGAAACGTGGCATTCCATCTTAATCCTCAGGGGTGACAACGCATCTGCATTTTGATTCTTTATCAAGAATAGATGTAGACATCTATGGGTCACAGCATCCACTATCATCAGGTGGATTGTGTACTCGTTTGTCAACGTTATTCTATAAAAAAAATCCGCCTTTATCCCCGTAAATAAAAATTTACATATTTTTGCGGTATAAAAATATTTAAAAAAAAGTTATTTTACATTTAAAAACCCTATCGCCACTATACTATAAGTTTAAAAAAATGTTATTCAAAACAAAATGACTTACCTACTACACCAAAAATAGTCAAAATCAACGACAAATACAGGTACATGGTGTAGTAGTCACAATCACTTCTTGGCGTGTCTCGTTTCACGAAACTACATTTATACCTTAAAGTAACAAAAAATATTGGGTCAATATAACTATCAACGATAATAACAAACCTTCACACTAATTCACCCGCAATGACAGATAAGGGTGAGATTCAAAGATAATATTTGTAATTATTGTGAATGGAGTGTGCGATAAGCTGAACAACTTTGTGAGTTTTGTGATATAACGTACTCGTATAACAACATTGATATAAATTTGATAAGAAGCAATTCAAGTCTCGAGCATCACTAATTTATTTCTTATTTACAATTGTAAGTAATAATAGTTCATGCTATATAAGCATTGTTCGTTTTTTTACCCGACTGCTCTGAAAAAATGTATATTGTTTTTATTTTTACATATTTATATTTTCCATTTTAAACTCTTATAGCCTGAACCGAGAGGAAATAAAAGTTCTCAAGTGGCGGTCTCGTACCGGTAAGCGAAGTGTAGAGCGGCCTCACACTAGATGGAGTGACAACCTGAACCATGCTTTGTGGCATTAATTAGGAGAGGCCTATGTTCAAAAATGGAATCGTGATGGACTGTAACGATGATGATGACGATGATAGCCTAAACGGCTTGACTGAAAAGTAATTATTTTGTTAATTTTAACGTATTTTTATATTATATTATTATATATTGGCTAAGTGGATCAGTAATATGAAGTGGTTAAGGATCAAGCACGTATATCAAATTACCGAGAACCCAACGTAGACATAATTATCGAGTGACAACGTCGTCTTTCGATGCCACTTGTGCTGTTAGCCAGTAAGGCATATGGAAGCTAGTACGGAAAAATTTCATATTATATAAAACCCACAGTACCCAGTGAACTGATGTAGGTAAACACTATTTTTTATAGAATAAGGGATAAGCGAGCACACAGTCCACCTAATGGTAAGTGGTTGCTGTGGCCCATAGACATCTACATCTATACTCGATTACGAGTCAAAATGCAGATGCGTTGTCACCTGTGAAGACTAGAATGGAATGCCTCGTTTCCAGTAAAAAGGGTCTGCGGTTCTCTACACTCACCATACGAAACACAGCAGCATTGAGCTGCTATTTCACGCTAGTATTCTGTGAGAGCGTGGTCCTTCCCTGTTCGAACCGACTCATTCGTGCTACAAGTTAGAGATGGGCCGAATATTCGGTTCATATTCGGTATTCGGCATATTCGGCAGCTTTACCGAACATTCGTATTCGGCCGAACATACGTCATCACGTGACACCCCGTAGGGGCATAGCAATTTATAAGAGGGTAGTTTTTTTTTTTAGGATAAAGGATTGAATCAAGGGCTTTCTTATAATTCACATACGCAAGACAAAGTGGCAGATTGCACTCTTCGGTCTTCTGCAAAATTTGCAAAGGGTAGGCATTTAGTCTATGGTACTAAAGTCTTATCGGAAACCGGCTTATTCGCGAGGCTGGAAATCCTCTATTCTTCGTGCAAACTTTACAAACACTTCAGCACTTCGATATACCAATAGTCAACTTGGCACCGATAAAGGATTAAATCAAGGACTTTCTTATAATTCACATACGCAAGACAAAGTGGCAGATTGCACTCTTCGGTCTTCTGTAAAATTTGCAAAGGGTAGGCATGTAGTCTATGGTACTAAAGCCTTATCGGAAACCGGCTTATTCGCGAGGCTGGAAATCCTCCATTCTCCGTGCAAAACGATTCGTAATAACTCTCGAAAACAACACGAAAACGCAGTTCAGAAGGGAAATCGAGCTGAAATTTTTCAAAAGGGTGTTAAAAAAAAGGAACATCGCACTTCTGCTCCACGCTTTCGGGCAGTGCCCACAATGGAGGACGGAACTGAAGAGCTTCAGGACTTTAAATACTGGTTTTCCACCCGCTTTCATAAGCTTCGTTCTAGACTGGCAGCAGTTATGAATTAAATTTTGTATAATTATCAAACACAATTGTGTCAGTAGTACTATAGAATTGAGATATCGCTGTAGGTCACGAGCAAGTTTTATTTTTAAGAATCGTTTATTTTGTATAACCTTGTTGAAGGTTTATTTAGATATCTTGAACTTTAGAGCTGACATTGACTTCATTTTTCAGAATTGTACGTCACTTTTAATAATTATATTACTTATCACAATTTAAACACCCCCAGTCATAACGGAAAATTGTTTTATTGCTTAATAATGTGCACGTGATAGAGCCATGCTGCAGCTTTAAACTTGTAGTAGAGATGGGCCGAATATGGATTTCACCGAATACGAATATTCGGCCGAAAGTTCGGTATAACTTTTACCGAACCGAATATTCGGCCGAACATTATTCGGTACCTAAGCAATTCATGTTGAAACTTGTTTACGTAAAGCGCGCTGGATTAGCACCGGACCCTGCCCCTCGCTCCCCTGCCACACCTGACATGTTATTGCATCATCTAATACTGAGAAAATTGCCGACACGTGCTTATGTTTTGACTGTTTTTGGGAGAAAAAAAGTGTTTCGTTGTGTTATTTTTAGTGAAAATTGAAAATTATATGACAAAAATGAGTGGCAGGAGGAGATCTATTATTTGGACTTATTTTAGAGACTCTGACGACCAAAGTAACGTGAAATGTACGATTTGCGAAAAAAATACTTTCGCGGGGTGGAAGCGGCAGGAAAGCTTCATCATCGGCTTTGAGCAATCATTTAAAATTGAAACACACTGCGGAATTTTCTCGTCTGGAAAAACCTGTGCATCAGGTTGGCTCAAATATACAAAATATTGAAACGACACAGCATGAATCTGAAGTTGCATAGGTCACCTAACCCTCTACCAGAGGTGCTTAATCTACGAATACTAAAACCTGTCCAACTACTCAAACTATACTAGAAGATTCATTTATTTCCAAATGGGGAATCGACGATCCCAGATCACTTCCAATTACGAATTGAATTGCTGAAATGATAGCAATAGATAACCAGTCAATTTCTATAGTCGAAGATAAAAGCTTCAATCGGCTCATGCAGTTGGTAAAGCCCAAATACCAAATACCGAGCCGAAAATATATAGGTGAAACAGTGATTCCACAACTTACTTTCCCAGATGCATTAAAAATATCTTTAGTAAAACCTGTCCATAAAAAGGGCGATATAACCAATCCCAACAATTCTCATCCTATTGCGCTATTGCCCACATCAGCAAAAATATTTGAAAGTGCAATGGCTAAAAAAAATTATTCTTTTTATGAGAAATATAACATATTTCACGATAGCCAAAATGGTTTTCGAAAAAACCGATCTACTATTTTGGCTATATACAAATCTGTTTTGAAGTTTGTAGTCTGGATTTCAACAATTTGTGATCGATTTTCCAAATAGGATTCGAACCAATTATGAGCAATTCCGCGGATTCCAGTAGCATAAAGTTTATTTAAAAGTATTTTGTAACTTACTCTATCATATGCCTTACTCATGTCTAGCAGTAGGCCTACAGCATATCTTTTACTATTAATTATGTCAAGTGCTTTTTGTATATATTTGTATTTAGCCAAAATAGTAGATCGGTTTTTTCGAAAACCATTTTGGCTATCGTGAAATATGTTATATTTCTCATAAAAAGAATAATTTTTTTTGGCCATTGCACTTTCAAATATTTTTGCTGGTGTGGGCAATATCACAATAGGACGAGAATTGTTGGGATCGGTTATATCGCCCTTTTCATGGACAGGTTTTACTAAAGATATTTTTAATGCATCTGGGAAAGTAAGTTGTGGAATCACTGTTTCACCTATATATTTTCGACTCAGTATTTAGTATTTGGGCTTTACCAACTGCATGAGCCGATTGAAGCTTTTATATTCGACTATAGAAATTGGCTGGTTATTTATTGCTATCATTTCAGCAATTCAATTCGTAATTGGAAGTGAACTGGGATCGTCGATTCGCCATTTGGAAATAAATGAATCTTCTAGTGTAGTTTGAGTAGTTGGACAGGTTTTAGTATTTGTAGATTAAGCACCTCTGGTAGAGGGTTAGGTGACCTATGCAACTTCAGATTCATGCTGTGTCGTTTCAATATTTTGTATATTTGAGCCAACCTGATGCACAGGTTTTTCCAAACGAGAAAATTCCGCAGTGTGTTTCAATTTTAAATGATTGCTCAAAGCCGATGATGAAGCTTTCCTGCCGCTTCCACCCCGCGAAAGTATTTTTTTCGCAAATCGTACATTTCACTTTACTTTGGTCGTCAGTGTCTCTAAAATAAGTCCAAATAATAGATCTCCTCCTGCCACTCTTTTTTGTCATATAATTTTCAATTTTCACTAAAAATAACACAACGAAACACTTTTTTTTTCACAAAAACAGTCAAAACATAAGCACGTGTCGGCAATTTTCTCAGTAATAGATGATGCAATAACATGTCAGGTGTGGCAGGGGAGCGAGGGGCAAGGTCCTGTGCTAATCCCGCGCGCTTTACGTAAACAAGTTTCAACATGAATTGGTCAGGTACCGAATAATGTTCGGCCGAATATTCGGTTCGGTAAAAGTTATACCGAACTTTCGGCCGAATATTCGTATTCGGTGAAATCCATATTCGGCCCATCTCTACTACAAGTATATAGCTGCAGCATGGCTCTATCACGTGCACATTATTAAGCAATAAAACAATTTTCCGTTATGACTGGGGGTGTTTAAATTGTGATAAGTAATATAATTATTAAAAGTGACGTACAATTCTGAAAAATGAAGTCAATGTCAGCTCTAAAGTTCAAGATATCTAAATAAACCTTCAACAAGGTTATACAAAATAAACGATTCTTAAAAATAAAACTTGTTCGTGACCTACAGCGATATCTCAATTCTATAGTACTACTGACACAATTGTGTTTGATAATTATACAAAATTGAATTCATAGTTGCTGCCAGTCTAGAACGAAGCTTATGAAAGCGGGTGGAAAACCAGTATTTAAAGTCCTTCAGAAGCTCTTCAGTTCCGTCCTCCATTGTGGCACTGCTCCGAAAGCGTGGAGCAGAAGTGCGGTGTTCCTTTTTTTTAACACCCTTTTGAAAAATTTCAGCTCGATTTCCCTTCTGAACTGCGTTTTCGTGTTGTTTTCGAGAGTTATTACGAATCGTTTTGCACGGAGAATGGAGGATTTCCAGCCTCGCGAATAAGCTGGTTTCCGATAAGGCTTTAGTACCATAGACCACATGCATACCCTTTGCAAATTTTACAGAAGACCGAAGACTGTAATCTGCCACTTTGTCTTGCGTATGTGAATTATAAAAAAGCCCTTGATTCAATCCTTTATCGATGCCAAGTTGACTATTAGTATAGCGAAGTGCTGAAGTGTTTGTAAAGTAGAGTACAGTAATCTTTCCAACTGCAGAGAGATGTAATACAGGCAAGTTATATCCCCAATACTCTTCACTGCTGCATTGGAACACGATTTCATGCTGCTGGACTGAAAAGGATACGGTATTAACATTAATGGTTACTACATCACACCTTCGATTTGCCCACGATATAGTCCTTATGGCAGAATCGCTGGCGAACCTCAGTACTATGCTCAATGACCTGTGTCTTCCAACGGATCGGTCTTAAAATGAACATGGACAAAACAAAGGTCATGTGTAACGTCCATGTCACATCCAAGCCAGTAGTTTTTGGGAGCACTAAATTCGAAGTTGTTGACGAGTATGTTTACATAGGAGAAATTTTCTGATTGAAAATAAGTTCAACCTCTAACTAGAGTTCAATGGACGGATTCAATTCAGATGTTGCATATGAATACAATTTAGTGACTGAAAAATTTTGGCAAAAGTTTATACTGAAATAGGTTTATTGTTAAGGATTATAATCAATACATACTTAATGACTTATTGACAGGAACTATTTTTACTATTTCAAATTTTTTATCAATAGTTGGGGGAATTTCTTTTGGCTCTACGCTTTTATAACAATATATTTTTGGTTTTAATAGACGTAATAAGCTGTTATTCTAAAGTGACTCTTTGAAACACAGTCATAGTCCTCTATACTTTGGGCCCTAAGAGAAAAATAAGAATTATGCCACTCGGATATTACTGAACTATCGGGGGTAGGAAATGATCCGTTACTGAGTTGTGGGAATATTTTTACAAAAAAGCAAAATAGTTCGGGGTTATTCGCGATTGCATTCAAGTATTATATTTAAAATATACCATACTTTTATTTTATCTAAAGTATATCATAATTGGGCATGTTGGTATTTTCATTCACATAACAATTTGACAATTATATAAACCTACATATTTACGTTACAGTTGCAATTGCACTTTTATTTGATTAGTGACATTTTTCCCTTTTTTTTCCAATTTACTTGTTTCCAAAAAAAATCTGAAATTATTTATTTAAATATAATATTATGTCACAATTACATTTATAATATTATAAAACTATAATAAAAATAAACTTATTTTTTTTAAAACACCAATATTGTTAAAAATTTTAATACTATTTTATCAAATTTTAAAATATTATACAACAAGCCATCGTCCACTATAGTTAACTATAGTTAGTAACTTTCAAAGTTTTTATACATATTAGGTAATAATCATTATATTTTACTGACGTAAAATTCTGAAAAATGAAGTCAATATCAGCTCTAAAGTTCAACATGTGTAAATAAACCTTCAGCAAGGTAATATAAAATAAATGATACTAAAAATATTACTCGCTCGTAACCTGCATGTAGCCCATATCTTAATCCTGAGGAACCTATTGACATATAAAAATTCCTTTTCATAATTACACACAATATTTTTTCAAGAATATCAACAACAAAGTGCTTAATTGTAAAATAAATATGAGCTTAATTGAATTACAAGCTCGTACAAGCGCACGATGCGGATAAAAAAACAATTAAATTCAAGTATTTTACTAGAGATGGACGGTTTATGTAATACGAATAAATATGAATTCAGTCCTTTAAGTAATGAACCGCAAATCTCTGTGTGTGCTGTGTGCTTACACCATATTTTGGATATCAAAATCCTATGCGAAATCTTTTTTTTTTGCTTTGTTAAAGTCGGTATAGATAACATCAGCCCAGAGGTCTTAATCAAAAGCCTTAAACAGTAACTCAATATTAATATCGTATTAGTGAGTCAAGACTTAGAACACATTCTGACATGATGCATACTACTTACATACATGCCCAGATGTTGAATATGAATACAAATCAACGTCTCAAATATTTTGGCAAAGGTGGATAAATTGGGTAAGTATATAATTACAAATTCTAATCATTAATTGATGATTTATGAATAGAAACTACTTTTGCTATTTTCCATTGATTACAGTTATGCTTTTATAGCTTCATTGAATTCGAGTAGCAGCACTTCTAGGTGAAGAAAGGTTATTATTATTATAAAAAACCCAATGTATGATGTACCCAAAAACTATAGTAAATAACGGGTTTTTCAGCTTTACTCAGGTAAACACTTAATGCAACCATCATTACACGTATCATTTGTGTATTCTAGATTAAATAAAAGTGCTTAATTATAAAATAAATATGAGTTTAATTGAATTACAATTTACAAGTAATAAGTACACAATATGTATTAAAAAAACAAACAATTAAATTCAAGTAAGTATTTAACAAGAGATGTATGTTTTATTTATAAGTATTAAGTCATGTGAAAAAATGTATTACGAATATATTTTATGAATCAAAGTATGTATTCTTTATCTCTTTATTAGATTTACCAATAATAGCTAACACTAACTTATATCATACAAATATTTAAACAATAAAGAATAAGTGCTAAAATTACTGAAATGTTTTTATTACTTGAAATTGAAACGATAAACGAACTTACAGTCCTTTTAATGGTAAGTGACTACAGTCGTCCATGGACACCTTACGTTGGCATTCTTGAGGAATTACAAGAAATGCCTTATATCCTTTTATTATACTGGCTATATATAATCTTCAAATCAGAATACAGCAGTGCAAGAACTGCTATTTGGTGGCAGAAATAAATAAGGGTTTGGTACCTACCTACACGGACTCATAGGTAGAAAATTTCTAAAGGAGTTCTGCTACATTGTAGGTTAATTCAGCAAGCATATAAGATTACAAAATACTTACACTGAAAGCGATAATTAATCCTCAACTACAGCTAAAGTAGTTAGCGTGTAGTGGCGGTGTAAAAATATGTACTACCTCATATCGTCCCATGGGTGTCGTACGAGGCCAAAGAGGGAAATAAACCAGGAGATTGGTAGCAGCGTCTTCCTAATTACAACTGAAAAATAAAAAAAACTGCGGTTGCCGACCAGCCTGCCAAGCGTGGCAACTATGGCAAAGATCCCCCTATGGGGGAATCTATGGGGGAGGCCTATGTTCAGCCACAAACCCGCCTTTCACACATTAACAAGTATTTTTAGAAATTAGTTATTATTATCATCATCATTACAGCCCATCACCCAATCCACTGCTGAACGTAGGCCTCTTCCAAGAAAAGCCAATGAGTTATTTATTTGGCGCAATCTCGGTAGTCAAAAAGTTACTATATTTCAATTAAATCTTTCCCAGATATTATAATTTAAGTTAGACTTCGTATAGGTACATGAGGGCCACTGATAGAATCTTCGTATTTAAAAAATGAAATAGACAAACTAGTTAAAAGTAAAATGACTTTTCTGTTCCATCAGTTATCTAACGCTGACGAAACCTAACGGTCCTTCAAGGTCCATTACATAATAAATACAGTAGTAACATTTTTATATTTTATAATATTATATTAATTTTATATTTTTTATAATCATTATTACAAGGTAATAATATCTTACGTTACTTTAAGCGAACAATTATTCTATATTTGTATATATAATACTATTCTCGATTATGCTGACGTTTGCTTTGCTAATGTACCGCCAGAACGTCTAAACAAACTGGTTCGACTTTTTAATAAGTGTATACGCTTTATTATCGATTTACGTAAGTACGATCAAATTTAGTCTTATCGTTCTTAGCTTAAATGGCTCCCATTCCGCATGTATTTCAAAATACTGTGTACATTATCCTGAGCGTGGTTTCTTTTCTGCAAAAAATTTTAGTTTCCGTGTCCCCTGTCCTCTGCCACACTAGCTTTTTGTTCAAATCCTTTTCTCCCCTTGCAGTTAGACTCAGGAACGAGTTACCAAACAAACACGCGCAGCCACGGGTAAGCATCGTTTAAACGCTTGCTCGAGTTACCAAACATATACACATATTATTTGAACATAGATATTTTAACGTAGTATTTTTAACGCATAATATCCACTCTGATTACACTCAAGGTAGACTGTTGGAGAATGCCTTGTGGTCTTAAGTCCGCCTTTTGTACTTTGTGTATATGAAGCTTTAATAAATAAATTATATAATATAATTTCTAGTTAATTTTTCGAAAATATCTCTAACGAAATGGATGATATTTTGTAGTTAGATAATGTTTTACTTTCTAAGTTTATCTAGTCTAAATTCTATTATTATTTAACATCGAACAAAGCTTACGAGTATATATTATATAGGTATTGCGCATTTATCTCTTATTATTTGTTTGAATGAGTTAATTATTACTTGTGTTTAATTACGATTACCTAAGAATATACAGATTTAGCCGTGGTAGCTCAGATGGTTAGCGCTAGCTGTAAGTTTCACAGTACGCGAGCAACCCGGGTTCGATCCCCGCCGGCACCAATGAAATTGTTAATTGCAATTTTAAGTGCTGATTTACCATGTGCTCAGCGGTGAAGGAAAAACATCGTGAAGAAACCTGCATGTCTGAGAAATCAAAATAAAAAAATATTTCGAATACATGTGAAGTTCGCCAACACGCATTGGGGCAGCGCGGCGGACATTTCCTTGCCCTAAAACCCTCTCAGAAATGAGAGGAGGCCTGTGCCCAGCAGTGGGACGTATATAAGCTGTAACTTTACTTACTACTTTACCTAAGAATAAACGATTACGTAAAATCCATGGTTCTCTCTAGACAGCCTATGTTTAGCTAAGAAATTAATAGGGTTTTCAACTTCATACAATGAAAGGAGAAAGCTTTTAATGAAGGTATACGTATTCAGGTCTGTACACATTTTTTTAAAACTTTATGCTAATCAAATTAGCTGTAGTGCCATTACAAGAATGTTTTATGTGCTTAGCGCTCCTCATGTTTGCAAGATATATTTAATGATAATAATTAAGCTTTTGGGTAGTCGTGTAAGGCTGTGTAGTGGCGGCGTATAAGAAACTACTTGCCTATATAAACGGAGGATGTCGTAAGATGCGATATAGGGAAATGAAACATGAGCAGCAGCATATTCCTGGTAAGTATACAAGATAATAAAAAAAACTGCGGTTGCCAAGCCGCCTACCAAGCGCAACAACTATAACAAATATCCCCCCTTTGAGGCAATTTGTGGGAGACTTCAGAGTCCAGTGGTGACTTTTGATAGGCTATAATGAATGGTCGCTCACCAGAGCAATCAACTGCCAATTCTGTATAAAAGTATGAAGTTACAAAGTTCATTACATTGGATTTATATCACTCTTTGTATATTACTATAGCCATGAAATAGAAACAGTCTGTGTTGTACATATGCTTCTTTTAAATTTGCTGGTATCACCACATTTGTTTGACGGGTATCACGTACCAGATATCTCGCGCCTTTGACCAAGGTATCTATCGGAAGCCATAGAATCATCTGGACATTGTTTTAAAAAATACCTGAAGATGTCCATGTCATAAGATCGGATAATTCTTTTATTCCGCTAAAAAAATATTTTGGGTAAAAATCTTCAAAAAAGTGTTTGATTAAAAAAATTGATAATTCATTAATATTATTTATTAAATAGTATTGGTAAAAAGTCAAATAACGTAGCCAAGTTTTCATTACAAAATAAATTTTAAATTTTACTCGAGATATCACAATTACACGGGCCTAAATAAGTGTTTCTGTCTTAGATCTGCACTACTTTCATCAATCCAGTTCCTTAGTGCTGAAACTTTGGCGTATACTCCAGGGAAGTTTGGTCTTGCACATCCTAGGCCCCATGAGACAACTCCCGCTAATCTTCCGTTGTGTACCAATGGACCACCGCTATCACCCTGGAAATACAATACAAATCCTTAAGCAATCAACGTGATATAATATATCTGTAAACACAATTTTCATACGGTGGTATAGAAACTATTCATCATCATCAATTGACCGTAAAAATAATATATAATCAACTTCCAATAATACATATGAAACATCTGTTTCTGATTTGCCACGGGTTAGTCACTTATTTATCAGAAGGTTGCTATTTTGACTCTGTTAAAAGGCAGAATAAGAACCTTAGTAGTAAAGATAATCTTGATAATAATCTTTATAAATAAAAATTACCTGGCAAGCATCTTTGCCTCCTTCAGGTATTCCTGCACATATCATATTCGAAGTCACACTATAAGCAGGGGAATAAGCTTCGTCGCATGCATCAGAATTTACTATTGGAACCAGCACCATTTGCAGTGTATATGGGTTCCCACCACCTTCCTACAAAAATATTAATGTTACTAAGTTTAATTTAAATTTAAATAAAAGTTTTCAGTTTTTTAGTCTTTATAAGAAACCGTAATTATATTACTGAAAGAATACTATGACTTTGTTTCATATATTATATATATTGAGAATCTTTTCATCATTTAACTAACCCTGAGATTTCCCCAACCAGACACCATAGTAATTTCACCATCCAAAAGCTCCTCATTGAGGTCAAGCATTTCAATAGGAGCAACACTCTCAGAATATTGCAGAGGTCTTGAAAGCCATAGCAGAGCAACATCACTATCCATTTCTGTGTAAGTAAAATTGGGATGCCACTTTAAATCTCCAACTGAATACAATTCTCCACCTTTTGACTTGACGATGAGCCCACTCGTACGTTATAATCACTTGGGCTTGCGCTAGAATTAAAGTGCAAGTGCAAGTTGCTTTAAAAAATCTATGATCGTAAGGAAAACAAATTATTATTGATATTTGAAAAACTTTAGCATTTCAGCTAAAACGGCGATAAAATAGGTAACACTGTTCACAAAGATTCTGATCAAGTGAATTTTGTAAATTTTTCAATGCTATTCAAATATCCAAAAATTTTAATTAAAAACAATAGATGTTAATATCTCGATATACCTAACTAATTTAATTTATAGTGGATATCTATATAATGTGCGCATTTACCCAGTGACACAATGTGCAGCCGTTAGTATAAGATCATTTGCAATAATAGAACCACCACAAGAGTGTCGCCCTTTTCTTACTAAGGACACTTGAAAAGGTGCCTTAGTAATATCTATGTCTTCGCCGCCAACGATTCGAACGTCATCTTTCGTTTTCGTTGTTGGCAAAGACGCTGTAATAAAAAAAAATGTTAGACACTTGTAATGCTATGAGATTTACTGTATTTTTGATTTACTCTATATTTGATTTTTGGTATAGTTGGTAATTTTATTATATTAATACATTACGTAACCACGTATTAAATATTATTATAATACGTGGTAGAGCCTTGCTCCAGCTATATTTGTAGTATAGTTGTAGCACGAATGGGTCGGCTCGACCGGGGAAGGACCACGTTCTCACAGAATACCAGCGTAAAATAGCAGCTTAACACTGCTGTGTTTCGTATGTTGAGTGTAGAGAACCGGAGACCCTTTTTACTGGAAAAGAGGCATTCTATCTTAGCCCTCACGGGTGATAACGAATCTGCATTTTGATTCTTTTTTGAGGATAGATGAAGATGTCTATGGGTCACAGCAACCACTTACCATCAGGTGAACTGTGTGCTCGTTTGTCACCCTATCAAATAAAAAAATACTATATAATTACGTAATTTTAGCTCAATAAATTTATAGTCCATTGCTGATCATGGGCCTCTCCTATGAAATGGAGGATAATCGACACGCTAAGCGCCTTTGACACTGCTCCTTCTCGCCAGGCTGGATATTTTTCTAACGATAGCTGTATGGTTATATAAAAATCTATCGGAAGCTATGAGAATTTTCTGACATTTCCATAACGAAAAACCTATTACGGCACCCATATGATGAGTGTTGGATTACCTTACTATGCCACCACACGGCAGAGATGATAATATAAGTAAATACTATTGTGAAACCAAAAATAATAAATTTGAAGTTTACCCTAATCAAATAAAGGGATAGCTTGTATATGTGTAAAAATAGGAAGTTAGGAGATGGGCAAACTAAACTCTTTAATTTATTTATATCCTATCTAGTTAATAATAATATTTACCGTTGATTCGATTAAACAGAATGATTTAATAAAAAATATATGTTTAAAAAATTTACAACTACTCTTTTAACATTTATTTTTAAAAATATTTTAATTTTAAAGCTGAATACAACATTTCATTCAAGTATGTATGTGCAAATCAATGATCTTCAAATAATTTATTTGATAGTTAAGTGTCATACTTCATGTGAAATATAAACGAGTACTTACCTGCTGCAGCAAAAATAGTCACGACAAACAGTAAACTGTACATGGTGTTCTATTTTGCTGCAAGCACTGAATGCCATCTTCTATGATAAAACCATATTTATACCTATGAGACAAAAGAAATATTAGGTCAACAGTAATTATCAGTGATATAAGTGAACCTTCACATAAATTCAGTTACAATGACAGATAAAGATGAGATTCAAAGATAACCGTTATAATTGTTTTGAAAAGGGTGTGATAAATTTTACTAACTTGTGTTATATATATTAGGTATTTACCTATGAAATCGCCGTTTTTATGAAATAAGTTAACGTATTTTTTTCTATATTATTGATTTCTATTAATGAAAGTAATCACCGTTGCAATCGATGCATCTTTTCCAACGCAGCGGCAGTTTACAGATGCCCTTCTTGAAGAAATTAGCTGGACGGGAGGCAATAAATTCTTCAAGGGCATTTTGTACTGCCTCTCGGGTATTGAATTTTATTCCCAACAAAATGTTACCCAAATACTCGAAAAAATTGAAGTCTGTAACCGTTCAAAATTATAGTAACAAACAGAACGCCAATGGTATCCAAGCAGCCAAAGTATTAAAAAATGTGGGACATTTTAGGAAAAGAAATTTTATACCGATATCATAGGGTTGAATACAAAGTAACATTATTTAATCTGTGGTAAGGATAAGCGAAATGATATTACTCAAAGGAACATTAATAATATAATATGAAGTAAAATGTAGATTTTTTATAATAAAACTTAGTGCAAAACAAATTGCACCCTATCGTATTAAGATAAAGTTATAATTCATGTTTTGTCCCGCATTTTTGAATAGTTTAGCTGCTTCGCTGCCATTGAAGATTTTTTTTGTTACTTTATTATGGACTGACTGAAACCATATATTTGTCGCTGTATATGTTGCGATATATTTGAGCAAGATTGGTGATCACAAAAATTTGCCTACTTTGGATGGTTGAATATTAATGATAATTTTAGATGTTTCTAAATATTTCATCACCGTCCTTTTGACGCTGACTGTGTGTGTACACATCAAAAAAAGTTTGCGATCAGTTTGAAAGATCCAAATATTTTTTTGTTACGGTAGACTATATTATAATTTCTTTTTCTTTATAGATTCTTCACTAAAAATATAGAATAAGAACATTAAACAATAAAACAAATTCAATGGGTTTTCCATATAAAAAGAAATTTAATTCAAGCTTACGCTCATTCAGAAATCTGACTTCAATTTTAATCTGTCAATTTTAACGGATTTAAATTATTTTTTCGAAGAAAGTTGTGATTGAAGAAATGCCGAAAGGATTATCAGAAGTTTTACGAGCAAGAATTGTAACTTTGAGGTAATAAGGATATTTTACAAGAAAAATAACACGCAGAGTTTCTGTATCCCAATCCTGTATCGTGGCCACGTTGCAAAGGTACCACGGCATGGATAATTTAGCTGACCGACCCCGCAGTGGTTGCCCAACTGTTCTGACTGCTGCTCAGAAGCGCTATATGAGATAGCAGGCAGCCCGTGACCAAACAATCAAAGCCACTACAATAAAAGCAGAAGTGGGAGCCGCCTCTGGATTTGAATTTAGCACTCAGACCATTCGCCTTACACCAGGCTGGACTACGAGCACAGAGGTCTTAGCGGGCACTTCTGAATTCACGGCAACGTCAGCAACGGAGATTGCAGTGGGCTAGGCTCCGGCAAATGAAGAAGATGAGGAAAACATTTGTCAAAACTGTCTCTTCGTTGACGAATCGCGAATCAGTACTCACCCAGATAATCGATGTGTCCGTGCCTAGAGAAGACCTGGAGACACTGAGAGGCAAATAACTGCCACTGGAACCGTTCAGCAAGACGGAAAATTGGTGTCCCTTTGGAGTGGAATATGATTGGATCTAGAATGCATTTGATCCCGTATCGAGGCTCCAGGACGGCAGATAGGTACAAAACAGTTGCTTTTGATGAAATTTTCAGACCATTCCGAGTTAACCATGGGCACCAATTCGTACTGGTCGATAGTAAAAGGCTCAGCAGCATGCGTGTCGGTTGCCATTTCGGCAATATGTGTATGAACAATAACATCTACGCGGACGATATGGTTCTGCTGACACCCTCAATTAGTGCGCTGAAAGCTCTATTCGGTGTTTGTGAAAAACTCGCTGTCTCACATGGTTTACTATACAATACCAAAAATCGCATTTCATGGTATTTAAGGCTGGCAATAAATGTCCTAGTGTTGTACGTCCTGTAAAGCTCTATAAAGAACCACTAGAAAGGGTCTATGGTTTTAAATATCTTGGACATACTTTGACTGACAGCCTTAAAGACGATGAAGACATTGAAAGAGAACGTAGGGCACTGTCGGTTAGGGCGAATATGTTGGTGCATAGATTTGGTCGCTGCACTGACGCTGTCAAGATCACGCTTTTCAAGGCCTATAGTGCCCTACGTACTCAATACAATAGTGCATTTAGGGTGCTTTTGCGGCTGCCGCGCTATTGTAGCGCGTCTGCGATGTTTGCACTGGCGGGTGTGTATAGCTTTGATGCAATAATCCGAAAAAAGACCGAATCGTTGCTAAACAGAGTGCGCGGCAGCTGCCACAGTATACTGAGTGAGATTTCTGACAGTGTGGACTGTTCACTGATCAGACATATGATCTCCAGGACTACGTCCTGCTTAATAATTGAGTATTAAAAAAAGGAAAAGTATAAACTATATTACTAACATAGATGTAAGTTTTTCTCTACTAACAATTTCTATGGATTGAAAGTTGTCCGAAATAAACAATTTTATTTATTATTTAATTATTTATAATGCGCCCGCACATCGAGCTTAACGAATCAATGCTGCTCTCCGAGAATACAACACAAGGTTAGACTGGCCTGCCTGCTCGCCTGACTTAAACCCAATATAGTACGCGTGGGATGCTTGGAACTGTCAGCCACCTACCCAGACAGTGCCAGAGATCAGGGAAGCCGCTATTCAAGAATGGGAGAGGTTACCACAAGAAATGCTGGATAACTTTAGTATGCCCAGGAGGATCACCGCATGTGTTAGAGCCAGGGGAAGAGTTATATTGAATTAAATAAAAACCATCTATTAATAAATTTTTGTATAAGTTTGGTTAAACAATCTTTTTCTTTCAATAAAATTTCTGTTACCATTACATTTGGATTGAATTACTCAATTTTTGTTATTTTAAAATAAAAAGAGTGTTATTTTTTAATTTCAGTTTATTTTTGTTTAAATAAAGATATATCATAAACACTTTTTCTTGATAAAGTTAAGTTTTAAGAATATATCAGCTATTGCTAGTGATCACAAACATTTATGATGTGTCTACATATGCCTTATTTTTTAATAAAAAAGGGACATTATGAGTAATATTATTTAATTTAATAGTATTATTTTTTACGTGGTAGAGCCATGCTGCATCTATATTACTGGTATAGTTGTAGCGCGAATGGGTCGGCTCGACTAGGGAAGGACCACGCTCTTACAGAATACCAGCGTAAAATAGCAGCTTAACGTTGCTGTGTTTCGTATGGTGAGTGTAGAGAACCGGAGACCCTTTTTACTGGAAACAAGGCATTCCATCCTAGTCCTCACGGGTGGCGTTGTCACCCGTGAGGACTAGGATGCACTTAAGCGAGCTGCTTGGAACCGTCAGCCACCTACCCAGACAGTGCCAGAGATCAGGGAAGCCGCTATTAAAGAATGGGAGAGGTTACCGCAAGAAATGCTGGACAACTTCAGTATGCCCAGAAGGATCTCCGCATGTGTTCGAGCCAGGGGAAGAGTTATATTGAATTAAATAAAAACCATCTATTAATAAATTGTTGTATAAGTTTGGTCAAGCAATCTTTTTCTTTCAATAATATTTCTGTTACCATTACATTTGGATTGAATTACTCAATTTTTGTTATTTTAAAATAAAAAGAGTCACGGGTGACAACGCATATGCATTTTGATTCATAATCGAGTATAGATGTAAATGTCTATGGGCCACAGCAACCACTTACCATTAGGTGGACTATATGCTCGTTTATCACCCGTTTAGCCTATGAAAAAAAAACTATAAATAAAAATAAAATATATTTTATTTTCTATTGTTTCATTTATTTTATACTTGGTACATAATCATTAACTGGCAGGGATACGAAGGGTAAATACAATTTTTTTAAGTATATTTTAATTTTACTCTACTACTACTATAACAAAACTTATTTTGATATGAAATGGCCAGTACTGCGGTAAAGACCTATTATTATAATATCTCTTTTTTTTTGATAACTGGTATCTCACAAAATTATTAATGTAAAAAGGGCCAAGTTCAGTACAAATGACGTTCAGGGTTGTCTGCTTCGCCGATAAAAGAGTTGAGTTCGAATCGGGCGTCTAGACATAGGACATAGAAATGTTCTTGAAACTTTGCTTTAAAGCTTAGCTATGAAGCAGTCTCAACTCTTTTACTGATAAAGCTGACAACCTTGAACGCTGTTTGTACTAAACGTGGTCTTTTTCCATTTAATTTTATGTGAGATATCTTTAATGTTCGAAAAAATATCCTTTAATTAATTTTAATAAATACTTGACCCTCAACGTTTTTCTTTCAATCACGATTCACTGTTCATGTCCATTTTTAAATTAAAATATAAGAATGAAATGTCGACAAAGTTACTGGTGCAACGATATTGGTCAGTTTCAAGTACACAGTTGCAGTGTACTTGGTGTGTCAGTTGTTGTGTAATTTATCGGAACAGTTAGTTTCTAGTACTGTACTTAAAATTAAGCATATCAATAATTTTGTCAATACCTGTCCACGCCTTTTTTCGATAATTTGTAGATTTTAGATTTTTGGCGAATATATATAACACTAGCGATCCGCCCCGGCTTCACACGGGTGATTTCTGGATCTCGACAACAGCACCAACTACCGGGAATCTAAACCATTCTCGAATCAACTTACACACACACACACACACACACACAATTTCATTAAAATCGGTCCAGCTGCTTAGGTGGAGTTCAATCACAAACACACGGACAAAAGAATTATGAAAGATATTCGCCCAATGATCTATCTACCTTGATGCTTAATAAAAAGTTTTCAAGTAACACATAAGTGCCCTATTTTTGATGAGTGAGTTCTTGAATTTGTCAGCTCTATAAAGCTAGCAGTGAAAAGTCAGCAGAAACCTTAAAATTGTACCCACGAATTTGTAGTTAATTTGTTGCTAACTAGTTGCCAAAAGCGCGATTTTGTTGCTCCAACTGGTTTCGAGAAAATTGATTTATAGCCATCTTTACAGTTAAGATAGCAGTAAATGTCTCTAAATATACCCCGCCGTAGCGGATAAAACGAGAAAATTTGTTGCTAATTTGTAACTGATATATAACCCAAAATGAAATTAAAAATTAGAAAAAAAATTTTTTTTAATTAAATATTACTAGAAATTAAGTTATGTTTAAACACTGGTTCTAAAGTTCCAAATTATCGAGTATTTTGCTGCTGTTCAATAAATAGATATATAACTCCTAGAGAGCCTACAACAACATAAAATCGGTCGATAAGCTGCACCAAGTAATAAGTTACAAATTAAATGTGTACATGCTAACTTTACAGGATAGTTAAAAAAAGAGAGCAGATATTTTGTTTCTGGTCAGAAATGGAAACAGAAGGTCATAACGGGCCAGAAACAAAATGAAATCTATCGATAGGGTGCACCAAGTAATTAGTTAGTAATTATTTGTGTACGTTCTATATTTACTTGAGAATTTTAGAAAAAGAAAAGATAGCAGAAATTCTGTTGCTGGTCAGTAATTGAAGCAGCAAATCATAAAAGCAAGCAACAAAATAAAATCGATGGATGAGCCGCACCAAGTAAATAATATTTTTTGTTTACATAATATCTTTAATGGAGAATTTTAGAAAAAAGCTAGCAGATAATTTGTCGCTATTAAGTTATGGAAGTAGCAAGTCACAAAGAGCCAGCAACAAAATAAAATCGATTGATAAGCTGCACCAAGTAATTGGTTAATAATTATTTGTGTACGTGCTATAATTACTTTTAAATTTTAGGAAAAAAAATAGCAAATTTTGTTGCTGGTGATCAGCTGCACCAAGTAATTAAATCATCCGTAAGTTTCATCCGTAAGTTGGTGAGTGGTCTTTTTGTGCCCTACCAACAATTTGATTTCTTTATGCAGAATAAATGCATCATGTTTAGCATAAAGGTCCTCCACAAAATCACACTTGCACTGATACCAAGCCTGTTGAGCATAACGAACTTCACGCCGAATTTTCTCATCAATCTCAGTATACTTACTTTTGTCAGACTTCTTGTAGATTCTCCTTTCTTCCATAAGATTATATATTTTGTCTCTCATCCAACTCTGCTTAGGAATCCAATCTCTTTTCAAGTGTGTTTTATTGATGTTTAATATTTTGTTCTTCATTGAACATCACTCTTCCTCCACCGTACGCATTGTCCCAGGTTTCTTATCTGTTGCCCACTCATTTATTTCTTTCGCCACTTCATCTTGGATGTCAAGCACTTTAAATTTCCTCACATCTGTTGCGTGGTACTGTGTTCTCTTCTTTAGTTGTTTAAGTCTACATGATATTATCGCTATAACTGGATTATGGTCAGATCTTATATCAGCCCCAAGATAGGTCTTTGCACTTTTGATGCAATTACGAAAGCGATTATTAATCATGATGTAAACTATCTGATTTCTTACAATTTGCTGAGGGGTATGCTTAGGTGACGTCCATGTATACAACCTCCTTGGCGGTAATTGAAAATAAGTGTTTATGATAGCAAAATCACACTTTTGGCAGAATTGTACAAGGGCATCACCTCTCTCATTCCTTGCCCCAAGTCCGAACTTCCCGGCTACTCTTAGCACTTTCTTTTCCCCACTTTAGCATTAAAATCGCCAATCACTAGATTTATTTCGTGATTTTTTGTCATTTGGAGTAGGTCTTCTATTTTCTTATAAAAGTCTCGAACTTCTTGATCCGACCCATCTGTAGTGGGAGCATACACTTGTATGATGTTAATATTTCTTGGCTTGGTTTCTATTTGAAGTAACATGGTTCGGTTTGATTTTGGTACTAAGTTCACAGGTGTATTAACGCATTTTGTGTTTATGATTACTCCTACTCCATATTTATTGGAGCTATCGTCAGAACCAGAGTAACACATGGTATAGTCATTATCTATTTGATGTTTACCTTTGCGTATCCATCTGATATCACTTAGTTCCATGATGTTAATCTTCATTCGTTGCATTTCTATGCAGACATTGTAGACTTTTTCAGGACTCTTCAAACTTCTGACGTTTCACGTTCCTATCTTCATTTGTTGTTTTTCCACCTGTGGATTCTTAGCACCCCTGTCCTCCATCCTCCTCTGGCGCCCATCTAAGGGACGCCAGGGACTCGGGGCCATTTCTTTCGTAAACTTTTGATAAAGCTGACAATAACTAGGGAAAAATAGTGCAGTGGTTTTCCCTTGCTTTCTGCATCAGACATTTTAGAGGTTACTTGTACCTCAAGGTCGCTGCTTGCCTTTTCCAATCACTGTGTTGGATGCGTATGGTTATACCGCCATTGATCGGTCGCCAGGGCCTCGTCTGTTATCTAGCAGGGGGCACCACGTGCAGGTGAGGTTGGCAATTGGGTCGGATTAGATGATAGTTCCGTTCCCCTTTACCCCCCATAACTACTACCCATAAGTAATTAATTAGCAACAAGTTTTCTCGTTTTATCCGCTATGGCGAGGTAGATTTAAATTTTTACTCCTATCTTAATGTAAAGATAGCAGTAAATCAATTTTCTCGAAACCGGTTGGGGCAACGAAATCGCGAGTTTGGCAACTACTTAGCAACAAATTAGCTAAAATTCGTGGCTACAATTTTAAGGTTTCTGCTGACTTTTCACTGCTAGCTTTATAGAGCTAAATTAGCCAGTGAGTGATAAAAGTGACACTATCCAAACCTTAATAACTCAAGAACTAAAGGCATATTCATAAAATATAGGATTTCATCATCCCGTGGGTGTCGTAAGAGACGAGAAAGGGAAATTGCAACAAGAGACGGGCAGCAGTATATTCCTCATAACAACTTAAAATTTATAAAATATGCGGTAGCCATCACACCTGACAAGCGAGGCAACTATGGCATATCTAATAGTTTTTAAATTATGGGGAGTTAAAAAGCGTACGTTGCTGTTTTCTTTCCCGAACTTACACACTGTCGTATATCTATCTAGATATGATTGAATGCTAAATTTTAATGGGGCTGTTTTAAATCTTCTATTATTTTTATTTTTATTCGTACGTTGTATGCCGACGGTATCTTAGGCTAACGTTTGGATGCAGTTGATTTAAAGGTTTGTTTTTAAATAATAACCTTACTCGCACATAGTGCTCGTTACGAACTAGTGAACTTCTATTGACCTATAAATTGTGGAATGTTGTACAAAAATGCTAAACACAAACCACATCATTTATAAAGACAAAACGCAAAGCCGTCTTCTAATGGTGATGCTTATTTTTGTATTGCGTTCACTAGCCTACCAGTCGACCAGGACCACGTTCTTACAGAATACCATCTTTCTTTACCAGTAAATGGTTTCTTCGATTCATAGCCCTGCTGCTTATGCATTAAGTTACCTTTTGCGCTCTAGTTATGAGAGAATTTGGTCTTTCCCCCGTTCAGTCTGACTCATACGCAGCGTAAATCAACCATAATATTATATTGGAATAGTATACTTTCTATTGGCTCTTTCGAACTATATTACCCTAAGCTGTCATTTACATATATGTACCCAAGGGGAGGGGGCAGAGGGGGGGGGGAAGCTGTGCCCTGGATTTTGTATGCCTGAGTACCTACTGTTGTCGATAAAGTTATGTTTGTTTCACTTTATGAGTGTTATAATTTATTTTATAATATATTATATGTTATATAATATTTACATATTTTATTTATTTATTTATTTATTCTTTATTGTACACCAAAATCCATAATAACGAGAACAATTAAATTTTAAGTATAATATGTACAACAGGCAGTCTTATCACTCTGAAAGTGATCTCTTCTAGACAACCTTTGTGTAGAGAACTGAATCAAACAATAGTTTAAATAGAGAGGGGCGTACAAAAAAAATTAAAATGCATATAAATAAAGATATGTGGAAATTATATACAGTGCGATATAATAGATTAAATGAAAAGAATACGAAAAAGGAAAATTAATTTATCTAATAGCGTTCTAAGTAATACGATTGAACAAGACTTTTGAGAGAATAAAGAGATTTAGCACGACGAAAGTGGAGAGGTAAAGAGTTCCACAAATGCACAGAAGTGAGAGTAAAGGATTTCTTAAAAAAGGAGGAAGAGTGCAAAGAAGTAGAGAGAGAAAGATTGACAGCGAATCGAATGAACCGATAATAGGAAAGGGAAAGATACTTGAAACAGTCTTTAAAAATAATGGGGAGTGGAAAGATAAAACAGCACACCATACGTTGCGGAGAGAATCCGAGTATTCCTGCGAAGGCGAGTCAAGAGCCATTTGAGCTGTTTGCGAAATCCAGAAATATGATCATATTTGCGAAGCCCAAATATAAATCTAATACATAAATTTTGAATGCGCTCAAGCTTATTAAGCTGCTCCTCGGTAATATCAAGATAGCAAATATCAGCATAGTCAAGGATAGGCAGAAGTAGAGACTGGGCGAGCGTCTCTTTAGTTACTGTGAGAAGAACATTACGTAATATATGTAATGAGCAAACATTTTTCTACTAACGTCATTAACCTGTGAGGTCCAGGACATACAGGAGTCGAGATACAAACCCAGGTTTTTAACTTTATTAGTGTAAAGGTTGGAGTGCAGTCAAGTATAATAGGAGGTAGGGAAGTTCAGTCAGTTTTTCAATAGCCTGAGTTTTCTTAAGATTAATCGTTAAACCTTAAATATAAATAGCATTTATTCCAGATCGATATACAAGTTAGATCAGCGTTATTAGTGTCAACTGCTTTAGACAAATATTCAAGAGAGGACTGAATATAGATTTGCAGATCATCAGCATACAAGTAGTAGGAAGAGGACAAATTATGACATATAGCGTTAATGAAAATTGAAAATAGGAGAGGAGACAAACACGCCACCTTGTGATATACCAACCGCTGTAGTATTCCAGGTGGAAAAAAACATTTTGCACCTAAATGCGCCGTCGGCGACCAAATAAGTATAACTTCGAAACCAGTGAACTACAGTTGAAGATATGTTGAGACGCAGGATGCCTAACAAGATATTAAAATCAACAGTATTAAATGCATTATTACTAAAACGTAAGAATTGTAAGCTTTTTTTCTCCATACCATACCGAATATCATCTGTGATTTGTAAAAGTGCAGAAAGCCGTACTATGGCCAGAACAGAAACCGGATTGTAAAGGATTTAAAAGATTATGTTTTAAAAGATAGGTGTTTAATTGATTCTGCACAAGGCGTTCTAGAACTTTGGAAAGGAAATGCAAAATAGAGATAGGTCTATAATCAGAAAAACTAGAGGGATTCGACTTTTTTGGAAGAGAAACTACAAATGCATCTTTCCAAGCTGAAGGAAAAGAAGGTTCAGAATTCAGTGAATTATTCAGGATGGAAGTGATTACAGGTGAAAGGAGATCAATGAGAGGGATGACCATTTTCCAACTAATGCAGTCACTACCAATCGAATTCGTTTGGATGGACATTATGGCTCTCTTAACATCACAACTGTTAAATTGACTAAAATTAAAAGCAGAGGTGTCCGGTGCAGGTGATTTTGAAAGAGAATTTAAAGTATTAATTTTTGCTTTATCTTTAATGCAAGACGAAAATGAGAAATGCAAATTAAGTTGGTTGAGGACAAAGTTATGGTGAGTGAAATTTTGTCGTAATTTCCCAACTCCTAAGGACTTAAGTAATTTCCAGACGCTAGCAGAATCAGGATCTTGTACCGATTCATGGATATGGCGTCGTTGTGCTTTTTTACACAGATTTTTGCAACGTTTCCGTACTAATATATACTTCTCTCGATTCAAGTCGCTAGGAACCGACTTGTATTTTACTTTGGCACCATTTTGTAAGTGGATGATTGTTTTTATATCATCGGTCAGCCAGGAAGAGGGAGGATGTTTTACACGCACTGGAGGAACAGGAGCATGAACGTCGTAGAGCTAAATTAACAAAGAATTGAACAAAACTACCGGTTCATCACCAGTAGACGCATTAACGACAACACTCCAATCAATCTTTACAGCGTCGTTTAAAAGCTACTCCGAGTTCCAGTCACTAAAGTGACGCTGAAGTAGTATCCTTGACTTAGCTTAAGGTGGATGGATTTTGTACAAGTATAAAAGGTAGTGATAGGAAAAAGCATCAGCAGAATATTGTCCAAATTTTTGAACATGGTCAAGTGAAGATACAAACATTATGTCGAGAAGAGAAGGGGCATAGTTTGAGAACAAGTGCGTGGCAGAAGTGGGAAGAAGTTTTAAATTTGCTGCTTTGATAAAAGATTTTTATTTTATTGATCTGGCATTGTTTTTTAAAAAGTATTAAAATCACCCATAATTATACTGTGAAAATAGATTGGTGTAAGATTTTCAAGAACATTTTCCAAGGTGGAGAAGGAGCAAGAATACTTTGAGCATTTATGAATAGCGTTAAAGTGTTTGTTAAATTCATAAAAAGTTGAATCTAACGTAATATTTAAAGATGCAATACTTTCAAAGCTATCAATGCTGCTTAGTCCATCAGAAGCAGAATCAAATGGTAAGGAATTGGAACTCTGAACGCTATCATCTGCAGAAATCATATTAAATTATACCTGATTACTAAATACATGTATGTATATATACTAGGGTGGTCTGAAAAGTGTCCGACCTCTACGTGGCAGCACTCATCAATAAAAGCTAGTGAATGTAGTTGTTCATATTTTTAAAAGTTACGCACCAAAATTTCAGTTATTTTGGACACATCGTTGTTCTTTGACAGTCATTTGAGTGAGTCGATGTGTGTTTTTGTTAAAATAGAAAAAAATTGGTATCAAGCTGTAACTAATTTATCGTTTTTGAAAGGCAATACGTCCACGCAAATCAAGGATGAGTTGGACTCTGTGTATGGGGACTCTGCACCATCATTTACCACATTGACATTTTGGGCAGCTGAATTTAAACGTGGCCATGAGAGCCTAAGTCCAAACTGCAACTACAGACGATAACATCACTATAGTTCACCAAATGGTGCTAGATGACCGCCGAATTAAAGTGAGAAAGATAGCAGAAGCTATGAAAATTTCCAAAGAACGTGTTTGTCACATATTAAATCAAAATGCATGAGCGCATTGGGTGCCGCGTCTGCTCACGTTGAACCAAAAACGTGTTCGATTAAACATTTCCAACGCTCTGTTGGCGCAATTTAGGTGCAATAAATCCGAGTTTTGGCGCTGGTTAATTAATGTAGATGAAATTTGATATACCATTATGCGCCGGACACAAAAATACAGTCAAAAAATTGGACTGCAAAGGGGGAACCGGCTCCAAAAAAAGCAAAACTGTTTTTTCGGCTGGGAAAGTGATGGCGACTGTTTCTTTTGGATAGTCATGGAGTTATCTTAATCGATTATCTTCAAAAAGGAAAAACCATTACAGGAGCATACGACGCTTCATTACTCGACAAAATGAAGGAAGAAATTGTAGAAAACGGCCACATTTGCAGAAAAATAAAATCCTGTTTCACCATGACAACGCGCTGTCTCACACCTCAGCGGTTGCAATGGCGAAAATCCACGAATTACGGTTTGAACTCCTTGAACTTTTACCTTACTCACCAGATCTAGCCCTAAGCGACTTCATTTGTTCCATTATCTAAAAGTTTTGGCACGTGGTAAAGCCATACAAAATAAAAACATGATTCAACTTACGCATACTGCAGCTATATTACTGGTATAGTTGTAGCACGAATGGGTCAGCTCGACTGGAGAAGGACCACGCTCTCACATAATACCAGCGTAAAATAGCAGCTCAATGCTGCTGTGTTTCGTATGGTGAGTGTAGCTCTTTTGTCACCCTTATGCTATTAAGAAAAATTGCGCTCGGAGGACAGAGATTTTAACTACCTGCCAGCAGTATGGAAAGAAATGTATAATTAACTTAACAATAAGTGAAGAAACGGAACGTTAACATACATATATTATGCGTTTACTTTTTTTTTAATTAGGCTGCCGCGCCGACGACGCACGAAGATTATTGAATCTGGCGTGTTGCGAGTGGCTTGCATTTAATTGGCATGTTATTGTTTTGAAGGAGCCAAAAGCAGGTAATGAAAAATAATCATTAAATGTCCATATCAAATTATATTTAAAAAATCTGGTTGATAAAAAAGTAATAAAGTTACACAATAATAAAGAGTGTTACGTTGAATAAAAATGGAAATTCAGATTTTTTTTCTAAATATTTTTATATCATTAATTCTAATATTTTATTTTTAAAAAGAAACTTGTTAGTATCTATGTTACCTAAGTTCTTGTTAGGACCAGGTTCATGATTATATGAAAGTTGTGGTCATCTTATCGATTAATGCAGCTAGAACTAATTTTACCTACGTTATACGTAAATACTTTGCAATTTATTTATAGAGATTTGATAAAGTTTTGTTTTAGGACATCCGTCTTGTTTTATAATAATCTTTTTCAATCTATGATATTATGTATTTGAATAAAGATTATTTTGATTTTGATAAATCTTCAAACGTATTTTGTAATTTCAATTGTTTTTTATCTATATGCATGGTGCATAAATGTAATCGATTTATTGGTTTTAAGAAAATCGTGGAATATTTATAACAAACTTACATACTGTTTAAGGGACGAATAAATATAATCTCCTTTTTTGAAGTCGATTAAAATTTGTTATCAGTGGGAATGTAAAAACAAATTAATTGACTCTTATTTTGTTAACCTCGGTAAATTGTTCAGAGCCAGTTACACAATCTTATTCTAATCATCCAAGATCTTGTATCTTGGATGATTAGATATTTAATTTTTTACGTAGTAGAGCCACGCTGCAGCTATATTGTGGTTGCAGCACGAATGGGTCAGTTCGACCGTGGTAGGACCACGTTCTCACAGAATACCAACGTCAAATAGCAGCTTAATACTGTATTTCGTATGGTGAGTGTCGAGAACCGGAGACGTTTTTTACTGAAAACGAGGCATTCCATCTCAGTTCTCAGGGGTGACAACGCATTTCCATTTTGATTCTTAATTGAGGATAATAAATGTGGATGTCTATGGGCCACAGCATCCACTTACCATCAGGTGGACTGTGTGCTCGTTTGTCACCCTTATTCTATAAAAAAAACTTGTGTAACTCACTACTGATCCCACTAGAGGGATCAAAATCGGAAACCGTAAATTCTGGTAATAATATTGACGAGGTTTCATCTCCCTTACATTTCATTAACACCATGCTTAATACCTCCCAAAACTGCTCGCGGATATATGTGGGCTTAGACATTCCTGAGGCATACATCCCTATAAAAACAAATTCTATAAGTCCACTTTCATTCTTATCCATAGCAGCCTCGGGCTAACACATACATTCTTTTTTACACATTGACCCATTCTTTCGTTAAGGTTGATACCGACTTCCTGGTCCGTGCCCGCTCGGTCTCGTCTTAAGCAGACCAGTAAGCGGTATTACATTGTCATGTGCAGTGGTATTCTTTCCCTTCCGTTTCGTCTCATTTACACATAACACATCTATTCCTCTATCATACATCTTCTCGCATACTTCATCCATCTTATCATTCATTGCTCCACATATATTCAGAGTAGCCAGACCAGGAGTCCGGGAGACAGAACGTGAGGGGTGGCAAACCTCGTCGCCAGTTTCACTCCCGGAGATTATTCGCACCTCTGTTCCATTAAAAGGGCGCTGGGAACTCGGGACCATTTCTTTTATTTTTTCTCTCATGGTGCAAAAAAGAGGGTGGTATATTTTACGCCGCTACCACACGGCGGAGAGCCGAGTGTGTTCTTTCGGCTTTGTTGCTCGTTTAGCACCACCCTGGGAACATGTGTAGGGTGGGCCTAGGGTTAGGTGGTCGAAGCCTACGGACGCGAGCGACTCATCTCCCGCAGTAGATTCCAATATTGATTTATCCTTCCATGAGATGATGTATTTTTTCATTGTTGTATGTAGGTGTATATTTTTATAGGATTATTCATAACTTCGTTTGACGTGTAATTAATATCCTTATATGACTTATGTAAATTTGATTAATAAATTTAATTAGAATAGGCTTCGTCTTTGATAGGCGAATATCAACTTTAGAATTTTTTCTTTACCAACGAAATTGCCGTTTTGTTGAACTTACCACGTTGGACTGTATTAATTGTGTTTTTTTTTGCAATATCACTTTACTTATAGCCATAGACTCTAAGAACGTTAGTAAGTACCAATGTGGAAACAGTATGTCTCAAACGTCATGCAATATCAATAACGTATATTGATCCTGCACTACTTCTCGTCCAGATTATTCAATCTTTTTACATACAGTATTTTTGCATACAATACAAACAGTATTATGTTTCAATAAATTTTCTTAAATAAGTGCTATAAAACTTTACGATATGCCCATCACCGTCAGCACTTATCTTGATATTCACTGTAATATCTGCTATTTTAAAAGAAATATTATCATATCAACTGCATTATCTGCAATGTTTAGATTAACTGGACTTTGTTCTGCGGTCCTGTCTTAGAATTACATACGGAGCTAACACTTCAGTGATAGTGTTGTGATCGCCCCGTGTCACTGATACTGCATACTATCTTACCTCTGATCTCATCGCACAAGCGTTACACTGGGCACGGATGGGTCAGGACAAGCGAGTGTCTTTATATTGGTATGTGTTTTAGATCGTAGAAAGTTCTCGAAATAAATCAAAAGTTATCGGCATGGTCGAAATTATTCTAAAGAATCATCATTTCTCGGCCATACTTGATTGTTAAGGAAATGGATTGCAAACTCAAAAGTATTGGATTCGAATCCGTCATTCGACTATCGACGGATAATAACGATGTACATATTATGCAATTTAAGTAACTTTTGGTAATTCTTAATATTTTAAGTGTTAGCAGATCATAATTATGCTTAGGATCCGATAGGTGGCGTTTTAGTCAAACTATTAACAAATTCTATATTAGTGGACCAAAATGACGCATATTCACAATATATTATGTTGGTATATTGCCACAAAAGTATACAAAATCTAAAAAAAGAGAGAGTAAATAGCCAGGAGTGAATTCGGAGTGAAACTAATTGCGCTTTCTACCGGAAAGGACAAAATTAAAATTGTAATAATTAATTGAAAATTGTGTCTTGAGTAAGAACCTACAAAATATCTGACAATGCTGAATTTTAGGTGGCGCAAATTATGCTGATCCTCAAGTGATCTAGGATGGCTCTTGTCTGAATGAATTCCTGTAACTGAAATGCAACCTTCAAGAATAGACTAGACAATATCACGAGGTGACATGGAACTTAGGCCTAAACATTTTAAAAGTTTTTAATAATTACATCTTTTTACCGTGACAGTGATCAAGATTGTATTTGAACTCAATTAATTTGTGTAGTGAAAAATTGGCCATAAAGATAAAACATTAATTTCTAATTATTATTACAAAAGCTAAATTCTGTTTTAAAGATTAGAAAAAAGTTCATCTGTCTCCTTTTAGTCCTATTTTTATTTATATTTCATCTCTTAAATTCATTTTAAACCACCCCGACAAACTTTATATTTTTCTTTTATACAAGGAAACTAAAGAAATAAATTTCGTTAACATTTTAATTCTGTGTCAAAAAGTTAAGTCCGGTCAATTATATCTTGAGTAGCCTCGTCATGGTCTTAGGTGTTTTTGTCTTAAGTAGTAACTATTCTGATCAATCCATCTCCTCAGCGCCGAGATCTTAGTGTATACTCCAGGATAACGTGGTCGAGCACAACCTAGTCCCCATGAAACTACACCAGCTAATCTTCCATTATGTACCAATGGTCCTCCACTATCACCCTAAAATAAAATACGTATTATTAAATAGTGATACATATAATATTTCAAAGTCAGATTTCCACCGTACAATCTATTCATTATAATAAGGTCATCCAGGCCTTCCAGACATTTTAAGGATTGGTGTTCATGAAAAAGGAAACTGTTAATTTTAACGTATGTTAAAAGAAAAAATCCAAATATTGATGAATATAGGGACTTGGAATTTAGTCACAGTAAGCTTATTAATAATTTCCTCGAGACCAATTTCGGCCACGGAGCCAGACTCACGGGAGACTAGCCATCTGCGTACACAAGTGCCCTCTCTACTTCCTCTCTTTTATAGACTAACACGACCTGAGAGAGATCAGGCGCAGGACCAATGGCTTTACGTGAATTTCCAGGCATGTCGGTGAAACAACGCCAACTTCATGACTACAAGCTGTTACTGAGACTTTCGTCGACCAACGATTTAGTCGAAGTATTCATTATTTAAATTATAACTTCTATTCAGAAAATAGCAATAAATAAATAGAATCTATTGTTATGATAAAAGGAATTTCGAGTATCTCGTACGCCTGCTTAGAAAAGTTTGTATTATAATTTCTTTTAATGAGAAACTGTTCTTTTTCGTTAAATAAATAAAATGGTTACCTGACAAGAATCTTTGCCACCTTCCGGTACTCCAGCACATAACATGGCTGGTGTGATAACATATAATTGATCGTAAGCTTTTTTGCACAGTAGTGGGTTCACGATGGGCAATGAGACCATTTGTAATGATAATGGATCACCACCTCCCTCCTAAAAATATTTATTATGTAATTATAAGACATAATAATTGCGGAATAATTTGCTACTTCAATTAATGACTGGATACGAGATGAGATAACAAATCGCAGGTAGTATTTTAGAACTTAAAGCCAATGCAAAATTAAACAGAAAATGAAACTTATTTTTTAAAAGAACTGAAATCAGATTGATATGGTACATATCAGAATAGTCGAACGAGAAACATTTAAAGTTTGCTTTAGTATAATTTTAATCCTGTAATTTTCTGCTTAAGGTCACTTGAGTTTCCCGATTCAAAGTAAAGTCGATATAAAATTTCCCCAAAATTCTCAACGGTAAGCCACAATATTAGGACGAAACTAAGTAATTTCATAGAATTTTAAACAGAATTAAAGATTGTCATTATCATAAGCAATTGCCGCAAAATTTACTGTGCATGTAGCAGTGGGACCTTTTACTTATACTCATAAGAATTATTGACTTATGATGATATGAATAATGAATAGTGGTGACAAATGAGCAAACAGTCCACCTGATGGTAAGTGGATGCTGTGTAAACCTAAGGTTATCAATAAACGACGTTTGTAATAAGACCGTTTAGATTTTGAATTGTAGATTGCTTTTAAGACCCTGTTTTGAAAACCAAATGTAATTTATTGTGAGTTGCGTTCATCAAAACGAAATACTATACGACATTATTCTATGGAAATAATTAAAATCAACTAATCTAGCACTTACAACGCTGGTGAAACTTGTGATCTTTTTTGTAGCATTCACTGCAGAATAGAGACAACATTCGGATTTTGCCGGTTATTATCTAGGCAGAATTTATTTTATGACCATTGAATAACTAATTTGTATTCAACAGCAAGTAAAATTTAAAAACATTGCTATACCTTTCTAAAGTGGTTACAAATCCAAATTCAATGAAGTCTTTAGAATTAACTATTTATAAATTAAAGTTTAGAGATAAAACTAAGCATTATAAAAAATATATATTTTTCCATTACGTTAAAATTATATTCTTAATTATAGTTAGTGTGATAAAAAGTAAATTTAAAGCTTTTATACGTCCCACTGCTGGGCACAGGCCTCCCCTCATTTCTGAGAGGGATTATGGACAAGGATGTGTCCGCCGAGTGGCCACAAAGCGTGTTGGAGGACTTCACGTGTAATGATTTCTGATATTTACCGAATAATAAACATTGAATAAAACTAATTCAACGCGATGAAATCCGTAAAATTTTCCGTATTATTCATTGGACTTCACATGTCTTTGTTATTTTGTAATTTATTTGACAAGCAGGTTTCATCACAATGTTTCCTTTGCCGCCGGAAAATGCCGTACGTGGTAAAATTAATAAGTTAACAAAACTAGTGTAATTGTGTTTGTTTAATCTTTCTCAAATATTATATTTGATTTCATTTAGGATACGTTGTTCTCACATTTCATAATTTAGTCGTTATAATAATTTGATATTTTTGAGAATGTTATTTAGTCATTTTGGGAAAATGGTAATTTTAGGATAGTAGTCATTATGTAGTAGACATGGTGTTATCAAGATCTTTCCATGAGGTTGTCGGTAATACAAACATTTAGCAAAATTCTTCGGGAAGCTCTGGTAGCTTGCTGAATTTTATATTCCTGCCCACACGCACTTAGACATGGAGTAACAAACTCGGTTCAAGCAATTAAATAAAGGTAACAAAAAAAATACCATTAGGTTTCCCCAGCCAGTGATAATTGCCATATCACCGTCTTGAATCTCTTCGCCCTGTTCAACCATTCGTATAGGAGCGACGCTAGCACTAAATTGTAAAGGTATTGATAGCCACATTAGTGCTATATCATTATCCATATTCGAAATTGAAAATTTCGGATGAAGTTGTAAATCACCAACTGGGTACAAAAAACCTCCTTTAAAGTTTGACGAAGAGCCTACTCTGATAGAGTAATCACGGAGATTCGAGCTGAAACTTTAAACATTTATTTAAAATTTATTCATCGCAACTATATGTGTAAATAAATATTACAATAATTTATATTTAATAAAATAAAAATATCTCTAAATCGGCATAAAAATATTCACAATTCAATATAATAACGTGGGTGTCGTAAGAAGCAATAGAGCGAAATTGAAATAGGAGATGGACAAAAACATCTTCCTAATAATAAGTGAAAATAAAAAAACTCCGGATGCCAACCCGCCTGCCAGGCGTGACAAGTACGGAAAATATACGCCTGTGAGTCGTAAGACCATTGGTGAGGCCTATATTTAGCCGTGGACTTTTAGTAGGCTGTAATGAATGAAAATTTTGAATAAAAAGTCTACTATAAACATAATTGTAAAAAGGGGGTCGTGTTTCCAACGATCGAAGTTCAGGGTTGTTGGATTCTCATATGTTGTATAAACCATACATACGTACATATTGGATAAATAATAGATGTAGGAATGTACAACGTTTTTGGAACTGCTACTGAGTTTAGTAGCCGTGCAGATCTCAAACCAATTGTCAAAATTATGTGTGTAGGTCTAATAGTTTTTGAGCTATATTGAAAATAGCTTGAAATGGTTCGTAACATACTGCCCGTGCTTTGCCATTTTCTTTCCCGAACTTCGCTGACTCACCTTTTTGGGTCTAGTAATTTTCTTTCTTTTTAATTTACGTTACTCTCAATCTATGTCGTGTTTTACAAACATTTATTGCACGATTAATGACATTCAGACCGTAAAATGTATTTGTGGGTATATCACTTCTTGTTCCGTACAGGATTTTAACCGCATCTCGCAGCGCCGTAACGTTTAGCTATTGCGCTACTATGCCGTTGTTTTACTTTTAATAATGAATAACATCATTAAATTTCAATGAAAAAAAAAACGAGTGAGTTGATAATAAAATCATACCTCGTGAAGCAATGAGCTGCAGTTAGAATAAGATCATTTGCAATAATTGAACCTCCACATAAGTGTGTGCCAGCATAAACTATTGACACTTGATAAGGTGCTGCAGTAATATCAATATCTTCGCCACCTACAACCCTCACATCGTCTTTTTGTTTGGTTATTGGTGTAGATACTGAAAATATTCAATTATTACAGATACAGGTAATTTTGATCCGAGTGCTTAGTAACTGATTTTAGATTTAAATTACGCTGTCACGTGTGTCACGTTTTACGTGGTAGAGCCGCGCTGCAGCTATATTACTGGTATAATTGTAGCACGAATGGGTCGGCTCGACCGGGGAAGAACCACGCTCTCACAGAATACCAGGGTAAAATAACAGCTTAACGCTGCTGTGTTTCGTATAGTGAGTGTAGAGAACCGGAGACCCGGTTTACTGGAAACGAGGCATTCCATCTTAGTCCTCACGGTGACAACGCATCTTCCTTTTTGATTCGTCATCGAGGAAAGATGTAGATGTCTATGGGCCACAGCAACCACTTACCATCACGTGGACTGTGTGCTCGTTTTCACCCTTATCCTATAAAAAAAAAATCATCGTCATCATCTTAACAGCCCTGCATAAATCAACAGTTGAACATGGGCCACTCTCAAGTAATGGCACAATAGACAGTTTCGACACTTGAAAGTCCTTAAAAATAGTTTAGAATAAAAAATATGAAAAAAATAAAATAAAACATTATAAATAATGCTTACCCCCTAAACCAGAAATTGTAACAAGCAACAAAAACTTGTGCATTGTACCGAAGATTCATAACAATAGTTTGAATTTCCTTTCGTTAAGTCTAATTTATATAAAGAATATTCTAAACAACGTTTATTGTTTCAGTATTATCTCCAAAGGAGGTTCACTACCTTCACACCAATTAGGTAGCATTGGCAGATAACAAAGATTAATATCGTAATCTTTGTTATCTGCCATCTTTGACATTTATCATGTGAAAAACTACTATAGTACAATTTCGGTTTATCTAAAAAAAATATGTTTCCTTCTTTATCAACCCTTTTAACTTTACTACTTGACATGGGCCTCTCCCGTTGTAGGAGGATTTGCCTTAATCGTTAGGTTTGGCAAGCGGATTGACTATCGCAGTGCCGGAAGTCTCACACCTTTGACGCTGCCTCATTTATTTATTATTATTATTTTCATTCAATGTATCAAGGATTGAAGCTAAAATCCAAATTCAAACCATAAATGGCAATACAACACAGTTGCAGCCCTATCCCTATTTGAAGATAGAACATTTAGTTTTTTACTCCCCATTCCGACTCGTACGGGCATAGTAAAAACAGAACTTTTGTTTTTACTATGGTACGGGTGATATTTAACACCGGCATCGCACATAATACTCTTTGTTCGTCGTTTCGGGTACAAGCAAAGAAATGCTTTGGCCTCTTAGACCTCTTGGAAGTGGGAATCTCCTATCAAGCTTGAATGGGTATCAGACACTTTTTAGTCTAATGATTTCTTATATTTACGCGAACACTACACATTGAATAAAACTATTTTTACGGATTTTATCGCGTTTAATTTTACTAAATTTGATTCCTAGTTTTCGAAACATTGCGGCGCATAGGTTTATACATTAGGTTTAAGAGAATAGTGGAATGATCAGTAGGAGCATTAGTAAGTACGAGAGATTAAGTTGGGTGAACTGTTTTTAGCATCATATGATCATAGCACATTTTGTTGCGAGTTGGAAGCATATGTACAGGAAGTAATCCATGGTAAGCAAGTGAGGTTAAATAATTAGGGCAGTTTGTTTCATGGAACCGAATTTGATATCTATACTTATGTCACCGCTTATAATGATGTTTTGAAAACTTTTATAACGATAGAATAAGGTTTGAAGAGATGAGGTGAAGTCGTCAGTGTTTCGTATTGAAGGTGTACGATATATACTTATTATAACTGTATCTATAAGGGTAAGCACAAGACAAGAAGCATTTCTAATGCAAGGTTCTGATATTTTGTAGTTAAGTTTCTTATGTACGTAAAATACCACACCGTCACACTGATTTGAAGTATTTTTGTAAAATATGTATTATAGTTATTATAAGTGTTGGAATGGGTTTATTTTTGAGCTGACACTGTCATGACTAGTATGTCTAAATGAATGTTAAGAGTCCAATCGTTACTGAAAAGGTTCTAAATTTTATAAATATTCCTTATGTTTTGAGTGAGAATGGTTAAATGGTTAATGTACTGACACAACGGTGTTTATTTGGCCAATACGTCGCTAGGTGGCGCTAACAGTTGTGAAGAAATGCGTGAACAAATAGGAGAACTGACTACCAAATTATTATCATAATAACGAAATTGATAACCTGCATGGTGAAATGAAACAGTTAAAAGATGATCTACAAAATGCTACGACGTAATAAACATGTATAAAAATAGCATGCACCGAAATTAGACCTTCTTCTGTACGAAAATTGAAGACTAGAAATATTTATAATACAGATAACCCAAATAGTGGCCAACAATTGTCTTCGCCCATCACATCTTCTCCTAAGAGTAAAAACTTATTGACCTGTCAAGATCTAGAAAATAAAACACTAAGCAGCGAAACGCCTTCATCATGTCACACCGATAAATGTTTTGATCAAAATGGCAGTATAAACAAAGCCAAAATCAAAATACGTAAACACATCTCTGCACATTAGTTCTGATCCGGACAAAACAGAAAGATACGAAATGTTGTTATATTTGTTGATCAACAAGGACGGTATGTTTGTCAAATCTTGGTAAAAGACTTTTAGGTTCTTCATTTAAGTTAATTATTTAAGCCGGAGCTAAAATAAACAACGTTCTTCAACTCAATACGTCTTTATCCGACCTAACTATAAATGATATTGTTGTAATAATTGGTGGTATAAATGATACTGACCCATATCAGTTTGAAGTTGCTTTTGGGAACTGTTTACAAACTTTATCAAAACTAAATTTTATAGTGTTGGAAGTACCCTATAACAGGAGTTTAAATGAAAATAAATTAATTATTTAGTTAGATATATTTGCAAAGACACATGAATGTGTCATTTATTGATATGGGTTACAGTAGTATTTACCCTATAAGAAACATTTTGCCTTAAATATTTGTAAAACATTGTTAAAAGAAGTATTACATTTAGATTATAAACTAAATTTTGAATTATATAATAAAAATCACAAGTCCTTATCAATTAATTCACGAAATAAACACACCCAAACTGATGTAATAAATTGTAATAATGATTTAAAAAAAGACGTAATAAATAAATGTACTCAGACTGACTTGTAATTAATGCGAATAATAATTTAGTAATGATGATAATGTCCGCATGACTGTAAATGATAATTCAAACAATAATTCTAATTGTAACATTCAAAATAGTTCTAATTTTTTTCTCGTATAATTATTTATTGATTTTACACCAAAATGTAAATGGTTTAATAAATAAATCGGAATTATTGGCCTACCACTTACATGAGCTATCACAAAATGGTAAAATATAGATGTGATCTGCACGGAGCATAACATGAAGGATGGTGATGATATACATTTGAACATTGCAAATTTTCAACTAGCATACGCTAATAGAAATAGTAGAAGAGGGGTCGTGTTTTAATAAACAATAAATTGAAGTACAAATTGGTCGAACTAATCAATATTCCTGCCCTAACATTGCGGAGTGTTGCGTGAAATTAATAGAACACGGCATAATTATTGTTTGTTTGTATAGATCTCCGAAAGAAAACATAGACGCCGTAACTACTTTTTTCTATAATCTTGAAGGTATGTTACAAAAATTTGTAGTTCTAGTAATAAAAACTTCTAATATGTGGGGATTTTAATATGATATTTTAAAAGTACGGCTTTCTACTGAATTGAAAAATACATTAATTTTAACTTACGCTGAGTATTCATGAGCCTACTGCCACAGAGTGGCAAGTATTGATAATATAATTCATAATATAAGAGGCAGTAAGGTGAAGTTATAGAGCTTGGGATATCAGATCATACCGCTCAAGTCCTAAAATGTCCTGTTAACAAGTCTTACACTATCTCTCATTGGTTTTTATTAAAACGGATTACAGCGTAGAAAACTTGAATAAATTTAAAATGCCATTAGAAGTCTCAGTTTTAATAGTGTTTATGAATGCTTTAATCCCAATGAAGCGTTTAATGAATTCAATGAATTATTTAAACTATTTTATAATCTTTGCTTCCGACACTTAAAATTAAAATTCTATAAATAAAAGACTTACTTGGGCTACAAATGGTATTAAATTGTGCTGCAGACGAAAGCGAGAAATGTTGCAGGCATTCTAGACTACACTCTACTAAGGAAAATAAGAGAAAGTTTAAAATGTACTCCAAACGATTAAAAGAATAATTAATTTAACGCAAAAATCGCGTAATAGTTATTATATCAACAACGCGAAGAATAAAACAAAGCCACATGGAAAATAATAAAAAGAATAAATACAATTTCCTAGAGATAATATTAAAACTTAATTTTAATAATGAATATATATATGATCCGGAAAAATTGCTGAAGAATTTAATAATTATTTTATCAATGAAGTCCAGCCTATAAACCAGTTTAGTAACGAACACTATAATTATTCATCCATAAATAGTAGAATGAACTCAATGTTTATGCCTGCATCTATTCCTCACGATTTATATAAAATTATTAATACGTTAAAAATACTAACAGTGCCGGTAATGATGATAATCACAAAGTAGTTAAGTATGTGGGCGTTGAAATTTCCCAGTTCTAAGTTACGTGGTTAATCTATGTATAGAAATGGTACTTTTCCTAGTAGTTTAAAACTATCCGTTATAAGTCCTTTGTAAAAGGAGGACAGACATGATCCTAAAAATAGAGGCCTGTCGCTTTGCTTCCAATACTTAAAATAATAGAAAAGTAATATATAACAACTTATATTCACTTAGAAAGTAATAATATCTTAGCGAAGGAACAATATGGTTTTAGGAAATGTAAAACATAAATATGGCCATGTATGGTTTTATGGAAGTGATCACTGGTATAGATAATCATATACCGATAACTGCTTTATTCATGGATATGACTAAGGCGTTTGATTGCGTTGATTTGAATATTCTAACGCTTAAACTGGAAAATATGAGTCCGAGGTAATGTTAAAACTTATTACGTCATACCTGAATGATAGAAAACAAATTACTAAAATAAAAAGATCTGTCCGCGTACTAATATTGAACTAACATACTTTTCGCAACAAAACAACACGGTAATGTTGCAGGAAGTGTACTTTATCCTTACTTTTCCTAGTCTATATAAATGATTTGCCGGAAGTAACTCAAGCACCCTATGACCTTATTTGCTGATGACAGCACAGTCTTATTCACTGGACAAGAAGTCTCATTTGAAACGGACATAAATCAAAATTTATGCAGGATAATAAGCTGGCTAAATGACAATAATCTTAAAATTAATTTAGATAAAACGTATTATGTCATTCAGACAAAGTCAAAACAACAAAAACTTAATATTAACTATAAAACTAAAATTATAAACGAAAAAGAATATACAAAATGGGACTTTGGCTGGACGAAAATGACATATGAGTAAACATATTGAACACACGATAAAAGGATAAATCAATACCACTATGCACTACACAACCTTTTAAAATTACAAATCGTGAAACAGTCATAAATGCCTACCATGCATACGTCTCTTCAACATTGAGATATGGTATAATATTTGGGAAACTCCCAGGACGTGAATTAGTCTTTAAAGCACAAAAGAAATGTTTGCAGAGCAGTGTCAGTTGAAGGTTACCGATAGTTGCAAACCGCTTCATAGAGCTTAACATACTAACCTGCCATCTTTATATATATTCAGTAGCCATGTTTGTTAGGAAACATTTAGCATATTTGAAACCACTATAGTAAACGTATAGGAACACACTGGTGCATAAAACCTCACAAAGCCCTATTCAAAAGTTTCCTGGTATGGCTCCTAAATTTTAATAAACTTCAAAACCATCAAAGAGACTGATAATATGGACAAATTTAAGAAATTGCTTTCGGTTTTTAATAAAAAGCATACTATTCTATCAACGAATATTTTGATGATAAAACGAATGGGTTTTAGTAGGCCACCAATTAATGTCCGATTTATTTATTATATTTTATTTGTTATATTTTTATCATTGTGTTAATAAAAATTATGTAATGGCTAATAAAAACAGTAATTTATGCATTTTTTTTCTTAGACATACTAATTATTATTGAAATTAATGTTTGAATTGTATTAATATTAGTAATGCAAGGTGAGGATGTTAACCAAATATTTGTATGCCTTCTAAGGTGAAACATAGTGTTACTTATCATACCTTTTCCATCAAGCTTGTAACTTTACCATGTTTAACAAATAAATTATTTTGAATTTGAATTTGAATTTGAAATTTAAATGTAGTTATGTGTGAATGGTATCCTCAGGCCTGCATACATAAAGGCATGGGCAACTTCAGTATTGTCTATATATGTATAGGTTTGTAGCAAACTACCCATTATTAGGTGAGAAAGGCTTTGCGTTTCTAGTCCGGTAGCGAACAATTTGAGAGTATTACTCAGGCCTGCACAAGAAGAGTATTCACAAAGTTACTGCAATAAGAAACAATATGGAAAATATTTTCTTTGTGTTCGTTCAGAGTGAACTTAAATTATTACCTTTTATTATTAATTCGATTACATAAACATGAAAATATTTAATAATTATATTTTATGTTATTATATAATTACATTACAACAATAGAAACAGAAACTTTTTATTCAATATAGATTATAAATAATACTTATTGAAAGTCACTTTAAAACATTTACAATTATAAATAACTTTATATATTATTTTATCCGTAATGATGATAACACCATTCATGTTCATCATTATCACATGTACTGTCATCTCATTGCATTACTCATCAAGTCATCAATTTCATCATTAATGTTCCCTATACTTGACTAATTGCGGTGGCGGCTTTTAGAGTAAAGAACATTTCATCCCAGCGATTACCACCTCTGTAAATTATTACTATATGACTTGTGGATTTCTTGACGAGATGATTTTCTTGTAAAGATGTAGTCACTCACTTCTGAGAGCTTTCACTGTTTTGTCTGTCGCTTTCCTTTGCACCGCAGAATCTATACTGAGGGTATCTGCAGTCCATAGTAGCATAGGTCAAGAAATGAAGGCACTTATTCAAAAAATGTTTACTTTAAATGCATATGAAATATTAGACAAATTTTTCAGTAATTACAATAATGCTATAAAAAAACTAAGTAAGTCAAGGTAACCGCGTTCATGACATATAAAGTACCATATATTACTTATCACTTAGTTCAGGGTCTAACAAACATTTACGAACGTTGTATTTATTTTGATACAGCTGTCAACAATCATATTTAATAATCTTTTCTTATAACTAGATAAAATTAAATCTTATTTCATTTATAACTTGTGGATTCATAATTTAACATACTATACCATATTGATTTGTGTTCTTACAATGATGATGGAAACCCTCATGAATACTTTTTGTTCTTCTTCATTCTAAGCTCGTAGGATTCGTCTGCTGATATGGACTTTCCGTGGTAGGGAGGATTTATTTTAATAATTAGGATATATTCTTTGAATTTTTGTCAATTTTCACAAATGTGTGCTGCAGCCGGGATTCGATCCATGACCTGCCACTCGTAAGTCACGTATTCTGATTATTATTTCATACAGTAATCATTTAAAATCATGGACTTCAGTACTTGACGTGTTGACACTGTACTGACGCAATGCATTGTTGTTTTAATGATTTATTATCGAAACTTGTAGGAAAATAATTGTAACTTTTTCCCATTATTAAACTAAAAGTTGCGTAATTCAATTGTGTTGAATTAAATATTGATGTGTATCGTATCGTATCGTGTTTAAACTAAAATATTTAACAGGTAAATAGCGTAATGTAAATGGCATTAAAACTAGAATGATTATAATATATTTATGAATTATAATGAATCCTGCGGATGAAGTGAGCGTGGTAGTTTGACGGCGCATTATTATTAATAATAATTAATTTCTATATAAATTTGTCTAAAATATTTTAAAAGTAATATTTTGAACAATTAAAATGCATTAATAAGCATAAAGTTAAAATGCATTGATTTCGAACATTATGTGTTATAGTAACGTAAACGCTTAATATTTTTTTTTAAAATTCATTAAATATATTAAAACTCTGCTTAAACTATTCAAAAGGCATTAAATAAAAGAAATATAAGTCGATTATATAACAATAGTAAAGTTAAATGACATTTATGACTTTTATATTACAAATGTTATCTATCTTCACAGAAACAGGTCAAAAAAAAATAAAGTTACCGAGCGTGTTCGTGCAGTGCTGGAGCGTGTTCATACAATGATTGATTTATAAGAGAGCTGCCAGAGATGCATACCCAAGATCATAGATACTATATTCTATATAGTATATATATACTATATTAACTTCCATAATGTTTCATATATATTTATATCAGGTGGCTGACTACCGAAGTACTGTTGCACAATGTATAGTCCCATATTAAGGACTTATGATGCTTAAGCATTATAATAGCAGAGTTGTGGCTTGAAGTCTCATATATAAAAGACATACGATGGTAAGGTCTATGAGATAAAGCAAATATGTGGAAGGTCTCAAATATGTAAAAGCATTATATTGATAGAAATGGGATTTGAAAAGGATTATTGTAGTGGCGTGTAGACTGCTTCACCGTGACCGAGACCGCGGTAAATGTGGACTCGCTAACCGATGTGTCCTAGGCATATCATCTTAGTGCCGTTGGTAAGCGCGTCTTTTGTAGCAATACGACTTGCCCATGGATTTCGCACACCCCTACCGATTGCGGGCGGCATCTTAGGGCATAGTATTGTGATACGTCGGCTATCTTTCAGATTAAGGAGAGTGTGTTTGGTAGTACTTTTAAGTGCAACAAGCATAATGCTCTGATACGTTAGTACTATTTTTATATAACTACATTACTAATTTTGCTCCCAAAATCGAAACCGAGTCGTCATCCATATGATAGTTGCATTGATGCTTACTACTACTTTCTGTATTGCGTCTTGTGATTGATCTACGGGTGTGCTGCGCCTGATTCGTCGTATCTTGTGGTTCTGGTCGATGGAGGTATGCAGGTGGGGATGTCTGCTGGGATCATATGAGGGACCTTGGGATAGTGTAAGCCCGACGATAGTCGTATCGATTGCGTTTTGCAGCATTTCGTCTCAGCGATCGTTCTTTGGCAGGTCGCAATTCTCAATGGCGCTCTCTGCGTCTTGGTTTGACTCAGACCTAAGTAGCTTTGCCCAAGTCGGATCCCTTGATGACGGAGCTGCAGACTCTCTCGCTTCCATAATGTTTTATATAACAACATAATAAAATATCTCTGTAAATTTCACACCTTTGAATGATTGGAGACAACTTGATCGAAAAATGCATAAACTCAACGTCAGGTACACAAAACTTTTCTGATGGCGAATTATTTTTGTTATCTTATAACAGCATTTTGGCTATATCTGCCATTGTATTGGTTTCTGGAGTATATGTGTCGACCTCAAGCGGGCGGTAGCTGGATGGCGAAGGCTCTCAAGGCTGCGGGCGAAAGCTGCTGAACGTAGGACCCCATTTCCTTGAGCAGTGCTGACTATGCAATCGGTGTTGATGTCTTACATCTACATCACGACTGCAGGAGCGACGGTCTGGCAGGCGGTGGCGCTCACGGAGGTCTTTTTATGGGCATTGTGCCTATTATTTCGACGTGAGCCTGCCGTGACGTACATTTACTGTGGCTGGATTTGGTCGTATTCTGTATGGGGTTTACACGCACTAACATGCGCGACTTCGGTCGATGTTTGTGCTAATGCACTACCAAGTGGCAAGCCTCTTTACTGGTTCGCCAGTTATTTTGCTGTGGACTACGGTCCAGTTCGCAACTTCTCTTCCCTCTTTGCGGGGGAACGCATTGGTTGGTTGGCGCTCACCGCCCACGGCGTGTGTGGAGCCATGTGCCTTCCCCACATTTTTTTTAAATGTGGGAGAGCGGAGTAGCGGGTATTTTTATATAAATATTGTGAGCCTTTTTCAAGTAGGAAAGGATTAATTTTAAGGAACTGATTGACGTGAACCTGATACAATTGGAATACGGGTTCTACTACACTACTTGTGAACGGGTTCTAGCTTAAATAATCATAAGTACCAACCGCTTACAATTGTCTAGTGAATATTCATTCTTCCAAGAGACACCTAAAATAACTAAGTTGCTAAATAAATACAACGTAAATAAGGGTCTAACTAAAACGATCACGCCATATATATGACAAACAGGCTATAACTAAACCTTAGGAAAGATCCGTGGGAAACATCAATATATTTTGATTATCTGGTCACGTTAATTTATATATTTATATTAGACGGCCATTTTATATAGTATAGAGACGGGAAGTGTTCCATATGATAGTTGCATAATAAAATAAAATGATGTGTCTTGCCTAGTTTGAAGAACACCTCCCGCCCTCCCCATTGCGTGCACTATATTAATTACCTGTAAAAAAAATACATACTCATCCGTATCGTATAATGATCCCTAGATAATAGTTAATAAATTAATTTTTATTGTTCCCACAATAAAATTCTTCCTTAAGTTTTAGTTTTGTAAAATATGTAACTCAAGTTAATACAAGACACGTCTATAGATAACGCACTGTTTTTTTCCAGAAGACTTCTTTCTTACTAACGGCCTTAAAACATGACGTTATTATAGGAAACGGTTTAGAGACTAGATACAATCTGAGCTAGGATGTTTGTTGTATATCTTGTGTGGTTCTCAATTATATTTACCAATGTGGAAAACGCGCGTATATTGGCTGTATTTCCAACACCATCTATAAGCCATCAAATAGTGTTCCGTCCGTTAACTCAAGAATTAGTTAAACGTGGCCATGAAGTTGTGTTTTCACTACTGATCGGCATTCTTGAAAGGGCATGCGCCTGAAAATTTGACAGAGATTGATGTATGATTTATCATATTCTAGCTGGAATAAATTTTTAACATGGTTGATATTTCAGGAAGCAAACTGATTTGATAAATTGAAAGTCGGTTTTGATGTGTTACTGTAAGTTTTCAAGGAACAAATGAAACAAAGGAAAGTCAAGAAATTATATTCACAGAAGACGCACATTTCGATTTATTATTAGTAGAAGCATGCAAGAGTAATTTAGGTTATCTCATTTATTCAAAGTACCAGTCATTCAAGTGAGTTCATTAGGTGATATAGTAAATAATTACGCAGTTGTTGGAGCGCAATCTCATCCATTTTATACCCAACATTGTTAGGATCGATTATACAATTTGACGATGTGAGAAGGTGACTCAGCTTTACAATGAAATCAATTTTTATCATTTAATAAATTTCAAGAAACAAGTGAAACACAGTTATAAGAGATATATTTGGACCAAATACTCCACCTTTAAATGAATTGTATAATAATGTAGAAATGTTGTTCTTGAATATACACCCTATTTGGGATAGTAACCGTCCTGTTTCGCCGAATGTTATATACATGGGTGGTTTACATGTAAATCCTGAAAAAGCATTACCTAAGGTATCGCACAATTTTCATTAATTTATGTACAGCGTGTAAACTTTTAGATTTATATAGAAGTAAGATATTTAAATAAACACATTTATTTGCAGGACCTTAAATTTTACCTAGATTCTTCAAAATGGTGTGATTTACCTTAGTTTTGGAACAAACATACAACCTTTCTTTACCAACTGAAAAAATTAAATTGATAGTAAACGTGTTCTAGATTACCATGACGTTCTATGGAAATGGGATCTAGATGAGCTACCGCCGTTCAAATAATATAAAATTTCAAAGTGGCTACAATCCGATTTATTAAGTAAGTACTGTTCTTCATTAGATCGTAAAATTCTGTGCAGGAATGCCTTTGTTGTAAACAGAATTTGCTTTTCACTTTTGACGATTGCATGTGAATATTATTATATTATTTAGTTTGATAATACTTACAAACCCTAGTGTTATTCCCTTTATATTCTTACTATTTAAAATATATTTATAAGCAAATTTTGACGGATTAATCATTTTTAAGGACATCCAAAAATAAAACTGTTTATTACACAAGGCGGACTTCAATCTACTGATGAAGCTATTACAGCTGGTGTTCCACTCATCGGCATACCAATGTTAGGTGATCAATGGTACAATGTTGAGAAATACACATATTACCAAATTGGACTAAGGCTTGACATGAACACACTGAATGAAAAACAATTGGAAGTTGCTATAACCACCATTCTTAATGATGAAAGGTATTTATTATTTTACATACTAATATACATGCAAAAATGTTATCATGGTTAGATTACCATCGACATATTATGTAAGCATCATCATAATCACCATCTTCATCATTACAGCCCTTTTCAAATCCACTGCTGCAGGCCTCCTCCAAGGAATGCCACAAAGCACGGTTTTGAGACACCTGCATCCATCGACTTCCTGCATATCTTACTAGGTCGCCGATCCATGTAGTGGGGCTGCCCTACACTTATGTTAGCATATTTCCACTAAATGTTGCTTTTCGCCGCAAGAAATTCGCAATTAATTTATGTATCGTACAGAAAGAAGTTCCTCATCGTCATAATACATCACAAATCCACTACTAGACATTCCAAATAGATTGTCACAAAGTCATATGAAAACAACGTTGTCATGTTTATCATTTCATTTTATTCAGTTACTCTTTTTGATACGGATAAGCTTTTATGGCTTTTCACCAACAAGAAACATCAGCATAGCTCTCTTCATGGATAGCTGAACCTTTTTAACTTTCTCATACGGCCAGCAATGAAAAACAGCATCTCAATTCCTTAGGGCATCACTGGTAATATACGCTGATTGTGTAGTTAATTTATACTGGCATTTCCTTCATTGATTATATATTAATCTGCAAAATAAATATTATAAGCGGAGACCTCATATAATGGAATATTTAATTACTTTATTTACTTTTACAGCTATCGCCGGAATGTAGCACATTTACGTAAAATAATGGCTGACCAGCCACAGCGACCTTTGGATCGCGCTGTTTGGTGGACGGAATATGTGTTGCGCTATGGTGGTGCTCGTCATCTACGAGCTCCGACAGCTAATATAAAATGGATTGATTATTTAGAATTAGAACTTGTATGCCTTTTGCTGACCATATTATTAATAATGCTAACAGTGTTTTACCTTTTAACTAAAATAATAATAATGAAATTATTAACTTTAAAAATATTCATTAAAGTAAAAGAAAACTAGTTTTAAATACATATTTCAATGAATAAATTATATTAACACAACACTTAAAGGAATATTAAAAAGGAATATAGACTCATTCTTATAGTTGTTCTTTAACAGTCTCTATTGCAAGAAATACATGTCTTTTTTTATAAAACTAGTGTGACAAAATATAGATATTAATATATAGTATATTATAATAAAAAAAGATGGAAGAGAGAATGTTATAATTAAAAACTATTACTATCTGAGGTGCATGGTTGCTAATAAAATGCGTCAGGCGTCAACATGTGGTGCCGAGACCCGGGATATTGTATTTTGGATCAATAAAATATCATGCGAGTACACCCTTTCTTATTACAGTCCACATACTGTTTAACTCGATTATTATTTGATTACGAACAGAAGAATTTAATGCCCGCGGGACCTCTACAATTTGGTAATCATATTGGCCAATTAGTGGTCGAAACCTAATGGTAGCAGCTCCTCGCTAGGTCCTCCGCCCTTTGTAGTCGCATGAAAGGTAAGGTCGTAGCGACATTGATGGGTAATCTCCAAAGATATACAGTGAACTTATGTAATTGACTTTTTGTAGTCAAAAGTAATCCTTTAAGGAACATGCTATACTTTAGAAATGACTCTCTTTGTACGTTCCTAATAATGACTTTCAATGCGTCTTGTTGTTCACACTCGGTTAAATAGTTAGTAGAAGGAATCTGTTTTCTACATATCTTAATAAAACGTAAGACATAAGCTACGGTGCGTTTAAGTCTTAAAAAATTAAAAAACCCATAAAATTCAATTAATTCAAAAGATTTTATATTATCCTTGTCAGTAACATTTAATGAGACTTCCGGTTTAAGCTCGGGTAGTAAAATGAATTTTTTTGGCTGTAAATGCCATTGTGATATATCTTGTTTAAGATACATTGGACCACACCAACACAGATGACGATGCTGCATTATTTCACTGTCAACTCCACGAGACAGAAGGTCTGCGGGGTTGTCACTAGTCGGTACATGCCTCCTAATACAATTTCCTGATTTTTCTAATATCTCCACTACATGATTGCGCACAAATGGCTGAAGCTTAGCGGGTAGCATTTTCAACCATTCCAAAAATATAGTGGAGTCGGTCCAGAATATAGTGCGCCTAATTTGCACCAGAAGTGAAGTGATATTTTTCATAACGTCGCGCACTTGTGAGAGCGCTACAAAGCTCAAGTTTCGGAATTGTCGTGGGCTTAATGGGAGCAACACGACTTTTAGCTATCAGCAAATTCACAGTAATATCTCCCTTATAGTTTATGCTGCGAACATACACACAAGTGCCGCAAGCCTGCTCAGACTCATCACAGAAAATGTGTAGTTCTATTAACTCACATGAGCCACAAATGACAATACGAGGAATAATTAATTCTGCCCATTGTTTACTTATCATGGGTGTTAATTGCTCACCCCACGTTAGCCTTTGCAACCATAATTTTTGTAGCAGTATTTTCATTCTTATGACGCATGGAGCTAGTAACCCTAGGGGTCAAATATTTGCGCTATCGCAGAAAGTATATCACGCTTTGTATTGCTATTAGCAGCTAGAGAACCTATCGGAAAACAGAGTTCGTCAGAATCTGAACGCCAGTTAAGACCTAAAAGCTTACTCGGTTGATTACTTCCGATATTTAAATCCAACGATGTTTGAGATTGTCGGAAATCAAGTCCTGCAATACGACCTCCACTGAGTGACATACACATGAAGCAAGTTCGATGTTAACTTTTTATGTTCTTGATGAAATTAGCTTTAAAATATTAATTAAAGTAAAAGAAAACTAGTTTTAAATACATATTTCAATAAATAAATTATATTAACACAACACTTAAAGGAATATTAAAAAGGCATATAGACTCATTTTTATAGTTGCTAGAAATACATGTCTTTTTTTATAAAACTAGTGTGACAAAATATAGATATTAATATATAGTATATTATAATAAAAAAGACGAAAGAGAGAATGTTATAATTAAAAACTATTACTATCTGAGGCGCATGGTTGCTAATAAAATTAGTCAGGCGTCAACAACTTGGTAGATTGACCAATATGCACTAGGCTGGGCAAGTGGGTAAATTATATACAGTTATGGGTTATGGGCTGTGGTACTAATGTTTATAATCACAAGTTTGTTGATTATATATTTAGCGTTTTTAGTAGTGTCTTCTGTCTTACGTTTGAAGACGATGAGATGGCCTTTTATTCGAAACTGAGGCAGCTCCTTCAAGAGTTAAAGTGTTTGTAAAATAGTTCGGCGATAGTATTTAACTTAGGTTGGAACCAACAAAGAAAGAAAAACGGGGCGCTGCCACATTTCAAGTGACGCCATCAAAGACTAAAACAAGCCAAAACCATTCTCTAGTTATTGTAAAAATAAACACTCACGCAATAATTGCATCCGCATTTTATAGAATTTATTATTCATTTCAGAGGTCGATCAACAGATCCAATCGTTCTCGTCACGCATTCATCAAAACTTGAAAACAAGAGTGAGTGCAAAAACATGTGCGTCTTGCCAAAGATGACATATGAATCTGAGACAGCGAGTTCAGCGAGCTATGGAGAGGCTACACTCGGAGTTTCTCTGTATAATAAACTTTGTTATGGGGATAATAACAGCCGTATAATCAGAGTAATCGACACAGTAATATGCAATAGAGAACCGCGTTTGTATAAATAAGGTACAGTCACAGATTTATTGCTAGTCAGAAATGACATCAGGGATGCTCAGAAAGCCAGCAATAACATAGAAACAAAAAATCGGCTAGAATTAGAGACCTGAGTAAGGCAAGGAAAATTAAATAATTCTGTATCTCATTGAAAATCATATCAAAGTACTTTATTAAGGCTGCATCATATCTTTAAAAACCATTTAATTAGTTCCAGGTTGCCAGATCCAGCGGGTTTTTAGTTTTTATTTTGTTAATGGCTTTCTTATATAACAATAAAATGTTTTAAAACACAATTAAATGTAATTATGTTTGTTAAAGCGTACCACTCTTACACGTTGGTATTACAATTTCCACAGGAACAAAATATTTTATAAATAGTGCCAGCAGGTGTCCATGGACCGCAGTAGCCACTTACTATCAGGTCAACTATGAGTTCGTTTATCACTTAAGTTTATAAATATATTTTGTGCTAGATTCGTTATGGTTAACTTTTTTATAATGACAAATTACTAGTTGGCTTCGTATTATAATATGTCATAAATAGAGTTTTTGGATTCATGTAGTCCTAATATACGCTCTTGTTATACTGTTGTTAGAATTAAGAAGATTAAATATATCTTTAAGTAATGTAAAGTCTATTTATTATATATTTTTTATTTAATGTTTTCATTGTTCGATAGAAATCGGTGTATCAAGTGTAGTTGATATCTATTACAATTAAATAAAATTTAAGATTACTTTACAAAAAAATTAACCGTAATTTTTAAGAAGAACGTTGTATTCATAACCTAGTTTCCTGCCGTTTTCTACCGACTTCAAAAAGGAGACGGTACTCAATTCGACTGTATGTTCATTTTTTTCTTTTTTCATGTATGTTACCTTATAACTTTTTTCTGGGTGAACCGATTTCGATGATTCTTTTTTTATTTAAAAGTTGGTGCTTCTTATGTGGTCCTATATAAATAATGATGAAGGTCTGACCAATAGTTTTTGATTTATTCTTAATAGTTTATATTGAAGTCGGTTGTACAAAATTTTAAATTTTAAATTATTGTGCATTGTATTTTAGTGGTAGATAATTTTTCAGTTCTCTCCATTCTATCCCAGGCGCATTGATAAAATTATATATTTTTTTAATAAATGTGAATTCTTCACACTATCTAACTAATTTTCCTTCAGAACTAAACGGCATAGTAAAAAATCGTACATTGAAATACAAAAACAATAGAAAACCTGCACAACGCACACAAATTGTATTTCGCTTACATAACTCATAAAATTGTCTAAACATACCTAGGCAGAAAAAAATAGTTTGTGGCGACTTGCGTATATTATACTCACTGAAAGGCTTTACTTGCGTGGCGATTCACCCACTTCCCATTAATATGATTGAGGAGGGCGATTACTTTTTTATAGAATAAGAGTGACAACGATCGCACAGTTCACCTGATGGTGAGTGGATGCTGTGACCTATAGAAATCTACATTTATCCTTGATTAAGAATCAAAATGCAGATGCATTTTCACTCTTGAGGACTAAGGCGGAATGCCTCCTTTCCATTAAAAAAGGTCTCCCGTTCTTTACACTCACCACACGAATCACAGCAGCATTAAGCTGCTATTTTACGCTGGTATTCTGTAAGAACGTGGTCCTTCCGTGGTCGAGCCGCCTCATTCGTACTACAACCATAATATATCTGCAGCATGGCTCAACACGTAAAACACCTGACACTTTCACATTGAATAGTTCCTGTTGAGGGCCGGTCTCACAGGATTAATTTATTTTCTGCAGGCATGGTCCTTTCCCGCTTAAGTCGACTTATTGGTAGGGTCACTCTGGAGCGTATTATAGTTGCGGATCCAGAGTAAAATTTGTGTTGTTTATCGCACTCTGCATAGCGTAAAGTTACTAGTGAGCTACGTTACTATCTTCCGTCCTCAAGTGTGGTTTATGATTAAGATTTCACTCTGTTTATTTAAGCGCACTGTAAGACCTCATGGAAATGTTTGTAAATACGTGTGTTGAGTTGTAATAACAAAAACAATATTTTCGACTACTACGTTTTTTGTAGTGATGGGGAACATGGGCTCAGTGTAAAGAAGTCATTTTTTTTGCAGGGACTATCACAATTCATCTCATCGCCAACACTGCCCCTGAGTCCACCACCAGCCACGCACCAACAAGACGCAATTGATGTTGAAATCACAACAGCCGATCGTACGTCTAGCTACATACATCTAAATATTTTATAAATACTTTATTAAGTAGGTATTTGAATTCAAGTTCATTTTGTTTACAGAATCTGTGGCAATATCACCACCCGCGCCTGCTACTCCTACACCATCTTCTAGCTGGCAGCCACCGCACACCCTCACACAGTCAACATCGCAAAACCGATCCATGAGGAGGAGTTCAAGAGTGCAACCTGCACCTTCACCTCCGCCGACGACCAGCAGGCGACGATTACCATCAACCTCGAGGTCTGGGGTAACGGCTTTTCACACGAATGATTCTAAGGGCGCGCCGGAGGCGTACCCTCGCACCATTCGATAGAGCGACGAGCGAGTTCGTTGCCATCGAACATTTACGTCTTCGGCAGGAGGAGAAACGAGACAGGCAGCAGTATGAGCTGGAGACTCGAAGGATAGAAGTTGACCACGAGCGTAATCTGCGTTACGCATGTTTGCAGACATTATTGCAAGCGTGATTTGACCACTATCGGAGTAAGGACACGGAGCAATTAGACGATATTCCATAGATACGACAACACATCACGCCTGTATTCCACGAAGGGTTAGGCAGAGGTGTACTGTACATACACATTTCGCCAATTATGTTACGAGTCACATGTAACTGGGGGCAAGTATACACAACCTGACCCAAGCTGCTACTGAGAAATTTCTAATGGAAAACCCAATAACACTGCCCTGACCTGGGATCGAACCCGAGACCTCACTACTATTGAAATTCGTCCGTAAAAGCTAGTTTAAGATAACGTTAGAAATACTTAATTTTCAACAGCTCTAAAAGATTTTTAAATTTAGTACTAATAAGATTTATTTTTGGTACTGATAGTATTTTTAGTTTATTTAAAGTTTAATATTGTTATTTAATGAGTAGGTAGTTAAGTGTATGTACCTAGATATTTATCATTCAAATAGTTCTAATAAAATAAAAGAGTTGGTTATATAACACTTGTTTTGACTATTTTTTATTTTAATAACACATCCAGAATAGATGGGGTATGAGCGTGATACTAAGATGATGGCTGAAAGAGTATGAAAGGAAAGTACCACATACGCCGCTGACCCCAATTAAGTTAGGACAAGCCCAGGTGAATGGTGACACAATAAAAAAATATTTAAAATGTCATCTCTATAATTATGTAGACTGTTTTATTAATCAATGTTTTATAAAGAATTCCACCAAAAACAACAACCAAAAATCGCAAGTCTCACAATGGAATCCTTCTATCACAAAAAGTTGTGAGATCTAACATACAAACATTTCAAGGTAGTAAAAAACTTGTAAAAGGAATGGTCACATCACGTTACTTTACTTTTTTTATTGATAAGTTTCCTAGTCCAACCAAGCAACAAATGAAACATTTAATAAAATTTTATACATTAGTATTTGTACAAATATTGGCACAGTTGAACAATTATACTCGCTATAATGCTTAATAATTAATAAATATATTATAGATACTTAACTACATCTACAATCTACTTATTAAATAATTGAGCATTGCCCTGCCTCGAATTAATTCATTTCTGACTTCGTGGAGGTGCTTTGGTGGTTTGTAGTACTGAGTCATCATCTACAGTGCAGCAGGGATATCACTAGAGCTGCGGTGCATGAAGCGAGATGTTGTGTAGCACAAAATGCAAGTGTTATTTTGCTGGCAACGGTGGATGATAATGAAGGACCCTGTCACGAAGCAAACACCTCCAACGTTTTAAGTAATCCAGCAGCGCTCAATGCATGTCCTGGCTTGTATATGACGAGTGGTGTACAATTCTCTCGAGACCCATGTGGAGCATTTAATATTGAGTCATAAGTCAAGGGCGTTGTGGATAACCAGAATCCCTGAAAGCAAGAAGTGAATGAGAAAAGATTTAAAGCATACTTACCTATACTACTTGTATTACCTGTTATGCTACTTGTATATATTTAATGGTATATATATATTGAAATATCTTACTTACCAAGTAACCAAACATGTTCACCACTTTCATGAAGGTGACGCATAGTGTCTACGAGACTCGATGACCATATGTAAACTGTGTTGCTCCACCAAACTTAGCTTTTAAGTTTAATATTTTTAAATTATGATCACATACCTGAAAATGTAATTTAATGTAGTATCAAATAAAATTGGTAGTTATGAAAGCAGAAATAATATTTCTAGATTTAAATACAAACCATTTGAACATTTAAGGAATGATATCCTTTCATATATAAAGCATGCTCTTCTTCAGCTGGTTTTACTATTGCAATGTGGTGCAATCGATGCATCCTATCACCCAGGCCAATTATACTTTGAAATCTGGAAATGAAGATTTTGTAATATAATATGACAGACAAGTAAAACATATTCATGATACTTAAATTTAATAATTACTGTAGTTAAGATATACTAAATACTCTATTTTTGCTAACCATTACCTAGAAACATAAGCATGATTACTTACTGTTCTTGATTAATGATCTTTCTTGTACTGTTTTTGGAAATTGAATCCACTTGCTCATGAGTGGGGTGGTTGAGCGCATCAACGACTTGCCGGACACACCGGCTCGTTGTTCTTTGTGTTAAATTTTGACTAACACCACGATCCTTTGATAGGAACCAGTAGCTAAAAACTAAGAGCAGGAGCACCTAAAACACAAAGTTATAAGGTAAAGAAATGTTGAAACAAACATACATAGTTGCATCAAATCTATTGTTTATTTATTTATTTGTAAACGTTTAGTAAGATTACCTTAATTTTCAAAGGGATTTCTTTAGATCCTCTTAGCGACGTGTGAACACGCAAATCGTTGCAAAGTCGAAAGGTGCTCTTATTCAAACGGAAATGTTCAACAGTAACTCAGGCATATCTTCCACTGTTTCCATTTTTGCCGGTAATTGTATCTTTTGACACCTCAACCACACACTCATTATTGTGCAGCCCTTAGTAAACGCAACGTATGCATTTTTATCAAAAACCACGAAATAGAAGAAACAAGCAACAATTGATGCAAACAACACCAACAGCTGACTAACAATTAGCCATGTTATTTTGCTTTTCTAAAGGTTCAAGTGTTCGCTAAGTTGTGGAATGAACGTTTCGACATCTAGCGATTTAGAATGTCAAAAGTGCCACTTGTCTGCATTGCTAAGATAATATAGTTCGTGTTGTTAGTTTTCTTTATCGCTTCGTTACGCAGTTTGACATTGTCTAACAATTAGCGATCGAAAACGATCGATCACGTGATCTTTCGAAAGCATATGTCAATTCCATACATTTTGGGTTCTAACTTCGTATCGTTATTGAGTGACTCAATAACGATAACGTGAATCGCTCTGCATAGCGTAAAGTTACTAGTGAGCTACGTTACCTACCGTCAAGTGTGGTTTATGATTAAGATTTCTGTACTCTGTTTATTTAAGCGCACTGTAAGACCTCATGGAAATGTTTGTAAATATGTGTGTTGAGTTGTAATAACAAAAACAATATTTTCGACTACTACGTTTTTTGTAGTGATGGGGAACATGGGCTCTGATGTTTTAAAATATTGTCATTTTTGGGCGTCCGTAGCCGCGGGCAAAAGCTGGTGATTTTATAATGCGGTCCATGCTTATTTACTAACCATGTCTTCTTCATCAACATCGTCATTACAGCACTTCACAAAGCCACTGCTGAATATAGGCCTCCCCCAAGAAATGCCACAAAGCACGGTCCTGAGCCATATGCATCCATTGACTTCCTGTATGTCTTACCAGGTTGTCACTCCATTTAGTGAGGTACCCAAATTCGCCTGCTAGTACGAACCTTTCTTCTCCTACGGTTTTCGGTTCTTCGAGCTATATGGTCGGCCCATTGCCACTTCAGCTTACTAATCCATTGGGCTATGTCGGTTACTCTGGTTCTACTGCGAATAGAATGTAAATGTACTATGTTTTATGTAAATTAAACGTCATATGAATTTTAGATATGCTTCAGATTGCGAATACTAAAACAATCACTAAACATCACACAAAAAATAAACGGCGCTATCTATACGTTGGAGCGAATTTATTAACTTATGTGACGAAACTTAGTAAGTAATAATATATTCTTACCAATCAAGCCACGCGGCAAAGATATTTAAACGATTACGAGCACGTGGTGACCGAATGGCACGTTTTATATAATACTGTACGATCGTGAACCGTACGTCAGTAAATACATATAAACATTTCAACTGCATGTTTTACTGTATATGTATGTTACGTGATATCTTCGTCAATTGTGAACCGATTTTGATGATAATTATCTTATACAACTATGTAAAAAAAAGATCACCTCTAAGTGTGACGAAACAGGAGATTAAACTTTTATCTAACTATTTAGACGACACTGTAATTGTGATTTTCCTTAGTCCACTCAAAAAGGTAAAAAAAGTTCGACCTCAGATACCTAAAAATAATAAAACTATTTCACATTCTAAAGTCAGGATTTTAATTGTTATAACATTAACTATGTCGGAACATCGAAGTTGATTTCTACTGATTTAAAAAAAACGTTCTGTAAGCGACAACCTCGGACGTCCTTTGTAACGAACGAACTTGGCCTTGGTAGGATTATAGTTATGTACGTCTATGACGTTTTTTTTGTTTCTTAATATTTTATTTATTTAATCTTTATTGTAAGACATAATAAACTAAGGGTAGCATTGGATGGACTTACCCTGGGCGAAGTAAAGAAATAAAAGTTGGTAGGTGTTAAAAAACTGTTAAAATAACTAGACAGTTCCGTATGGTGAGTGTAGAGACCCTTTTACTGGATACGAGGCATTCTATCTTAGTCCCTAGCGGTGACAACGCATCTGCATTTTGAATCTTAATCGAGGATAGATGTAGATGTCTATGGGCCACAGCATCAACTTACTATCAGGTCAGGTGGGCTGTGTGCTTTCTTGTCACCCTTATTCTATAAAAAAAGAAAACATAATCATGTAAATAAACATAAAACATATACGCATACTTATATAAATATTATAAAATACATAAAAATTAATTTTACATTAAATAATAAATAATATTTAAAATTATTGCATTAATCTTTCTATATTATTCTTCTGAACGTGCAGTTCATGTAATTGGGCTGAGTTAAGTTTTCACTATGAGAATTTTACTGATTTAAATTTACGTTAATGTTCTGTGAAGCATAACTCTCACAATAACATATGTTATATATCAGTATTACGCGTGGAAATATTATCTGCAAAAGCAATAAAAAACATCAATAATAACATTAATAGTGTATAAAACAATCTGTCTTCCAATAATAAAGAGTAATTGTATTCTGTGATTTAGGATCTATAATGATTTTAAAGTTGGCTAGCTACCATTCTCACTTAAAGTTTGAATACTTATAATACAGCTGTGATAAAGTTCTCATATACATTATCGTATAATGGGTATTATTAATAATTTTTTACGCAGTCGGGTTTTTTTAAACAGTATTAACCTTGCTTATCACTTCCTGAATGATAAGCACAATTTCAACAACTAATAACACACGTTGCATTAGATACGATAAATATAATTATTATAATCATGCCTTGTTTGGTTAATACAATTTATAATTTATTTGTAACGTACATCTTTAATTTTATAACGTTTATATAATATCATAATTTGGAAGTTTAAACACAATGATTTATAATATGTTACTCTTTACCTTTTTCTTATTTTATATTTAGAAAAACTGTTTTGTGAAATGTTGTCAGTCATAACGAAAAAAATAAAAAAACAAATAGAGTATACAGTCCCAGTTTCTCGTTTCAATCACATTTGTCTTGAAAATATAACAAATCTCTTTTGTAAATATCCTCGTGATCAAGTTTCGAGGGAGGCTATCTGCGCAGAACAGAATCATAGTGCACGAGTATGTGCAAAAGCACATACTGTCCATTTTCATTCTCAGTCCTATGGGACGGCAATCAGACACGACCTCTATCGGCTCTTCGTGATTTCCGAGATACAGGGGGAAACACTGCCAACTTCCTAACTCCGGGCTGCTACTGAAAATGTTTTGACAGAAAAACCCAATAACTGATTTAGGCCCGACCCGTGACCTGACGAACTGGATTGGTTTGCCATCCCATCGAGCTATAAGAGTGAGAAAATAGAGTGTATACATTTGCGCACAAACTCGTACACTGTAATCCTGTCCTGCGTAGATGTCTTATCTCCGTTGAGACTGGCCACCGTTGCAGAAATTAGGTCTAAAGGACATTATTATACCAATCAACATAAATCCTAGTTTTTAAATAGTAATCTTTACACACACACACACAAAGATGCTACATTTGTTTCCTTTTTTCATGTTTGGAAGCATACGATATTGAATATCTAATCAGAAAAGTAATGAATCCTATAAATATCAAAATACTAGATAGAAGTATGAAAACAAGCTCTAATTCATAGTATTCAATCCATGACATATTTGCAGCTGGTGCTCGCAAGTGTTTAGCTCCGCCGTGCCGAAGTACGTATTCTATCCACCATAAAGCACGATCCAGCGGTGCCTGCGGTTGATCATACATTAAGGAGCGAAGTCGTACGATGTTTTCACGGTATCTGAAAAAAAAGGAAGTTTATAAGATAAATATGTCTACATGGATGTCTAATTTTCTCTTTTGCGAATGAGTGTGTCTAGGTATTTACCGACCTCTTATCAATCGCGTAGCCGCTAAGAAGCTGAACCCCCATTTTGTAGCCCGGTATGAAGGCATATTATGAAGTAATTCATAATAGCCCTCAGAAACGCACTGGTATCCTTTTTATTGGGAATTGGTTGCAGACTTGCGAGTGCCTACAAATTTCAGTAACCCCTTCTTATTCCATAGGGACGTCCATACCGAATAGTGTTGTGCAAACTCCGGAAATGGATACCCCTGTGATGAAAACCATCGCATTCTGCTAGATTAGTTGATTGGCATGTTCTGAAGTAACTAGACCTGGACTATCATCATTATCATCATTACAGCCCTTCACAAGTCCACTGATGAACATAGGCCTACCCCACGGAATTCCACAAATAATAGTTATAAAACATATAAATATGATAAATATATAAATAAAGAATAAATAAATAAATAAATGATTAATAAGGTAACTACCTTTTATCTTCAATTACTTCTATGATTGCATTTTTCAATTGATTTTCAGTAAGGTTTTCTAAGGAAAGCTTGACACCAATTTTATGATAGACATATTTTTCTACATTATACCACTGATCTCCTAACATTGGTATGCCTATTAGTGGTACACCAGCAGTAATTGACTCGTCTGTCGATTGTAAACCTCCTTGAGTTATAAATAATTTCACATTTGGATGTCCTGAAAAGTATAGAGTAATTGTATTCTGTGGATAATTCTATTACGATTTTTTTAATTTCTACCATTTTTATCTTTTTAATATAATAATCGTTGAAGGTTAATTTAAACTACTCACTCAAAATATCTGATTGTGGTAACCATTTATAAATTTTTATGTTTTTTGATTTTACGGTTTTTTTATCATCATCCCATTTCCATATTACGTTATATGGCAGTTGTGAGAAAACATTTTCAAATATTTTTATTTTTTCTTGAGATAAAAAAGATGGTAGAACGTTGGTTCCAAAACTGAAGTAAATAACACCGTTTTGTGAAGCATCCAGATATTGCTGAAGATCCTGCAATACACATTTCAAGTTAATAATGTAATAGCAATGTAAAGATAGTGTTAAATTAAATCTAATTTCAAAAAAGTAATTAACATTTGATTAAAATGTAACACTAGGCTTAGATTAATATTATACTTAATATTTTATGTAAGAATTATATTGCCCTACCTACTTATTCTTTTAAAGAAACTTAACTACTTTACTCTTTTAATGAATGAATTAAATATGTATATATGCACTCATTTACAAATTTAGAGGAACGGAAAAATAAGGTTTAATTTCTCCTGTTGTAATTATCGTGCGTACTGGCATTAGAAAATTTTGTTATTTTTGGAATGTTTTCTTTTTTGGAATTCAATTTTTCTTATGTAACTTTTGCGTAATATAGCGTTATTTCATACTGTGAAATATTTGCCAACTTTTGAACTTCAGCTTTGTTAAAAGTTTGTTTAAATTTTTGCCTTAACTGCCTTTTATATCGTGTAAAGGATGATTTACTGCAAATAAACCGATCAGATTAGAGCTAAACGCCAGATCTAAATGCTATTCAAGTTGCTAGGGCTGGTAATTTAATTGAAACTGGGCATACCTACAAACATTTGGCTAAATTACGACTATCAAAATCTGTGGTACGCCGAGTTGTCAAGAGGTATCGGCAGACTAGATAGTATACGAGACCCGCAGGGACGTTAACTGAAAACTGTGGCCAGAGATGATCATCAGGTTCATCGTTACCAGCGTGCTTAGAAACCGGACCTTTATTTCTTCTGAGGTAAGAACAAAGCTCCGAGAAGTGCGAGAAGTTACAGTAAGCACAGAAACTGTGAGAAAAATACTGAAAGCGTCCGGAATAAATTCACACTTTCCTGCCAGAAGCTCTCTTCTTGCCACATGCTATCGAGTAGCATGATTTAATTTTGCTCACAATCACGAAAATTGGAATTACAAAGCTTGCAGTCAAGTTCTATTCACAGATGAGTCTAGATTTTGCCTGAAGTCAGATGATGGGAAGATTAAAGTTTGGAGATAACAAATTAAAGACATACTTTTATCATGATTGAATGAACACGATTATGATAGCTGAGAAAATCTATTGAATGTAAATACCTAATTATTGATTAAAGATATATTGTTTGGCTCTTACAATCACTTCCACGCATTAACCATACTGCTTCATATACATATTTTAACATACACAAAACAATTATATACACAAAACACATACATAAACTCATACATTTGTCATATTACTTAGTCATTATTATATGTATATTATTGTACAATTTTCATATAATATATGTACATATAATTTATTATACAAAATGCATATATTAAACAATTTTCTTTTTTTAATATTTAATGTATAACTGTAATTTTTAATTTAATAATTTACTTATACTACGAGTATTATGTATTAATTTTAATTAAATAAAACAGTATGTAATTAAATTGAATTAAAGATTATAATGAATGTTAATATTGTTTGTGCAGAAAGTATAGAAGGACTAGCTCCTGAACAAGTAATCCTGAATAGAACCTGGCTGTCATTTTTATTTGAGTCTAATAAAGTACTATTATTAAAGTATCAATATTATACATAATTTCAAATTTTATTTCATGTTTGTAACTTAGGGTAATATTGACATATTATGGTTATCATTGGCTTTTAATTTATAAAACACGTAATTTGCCTTTTAACATATTAATTATTATTGTTTCTCTATTGTTTTGTTTTTAATAACTAAATAAGAGTTATATTATATTTGACGTTGTTGATATGATTTTTGTGTATTAAAAATGTATGTTGATGAATATTGAAATAAACGTTGCATTTGATATAATTAGATGTAAATAATAGAGTATTTTTTTATTAATATTGACGGAAATTAAAATGACTATAGTATTTAATATTATTGAATATATTAGTACTCAAATAGTCGTAAGATTGAAATGACTATTGTAAGACTATTTATTTTTTTATTATAACATGTATTTAACTGACTATGTTACATTAAAGTTGAAAGAAATTTAATTGACTTCTGAATTTAATTACATTTATTCACATGGTAAACCTAGTTGTAAATACTTGCATGCTCGAAAAAGGGTTAAGTGTCGAATTATTTTTTTATAATACCAAGAGATGTAACCATACTTTCTAAAAATAAATTGATTGCACAGTAGGTCCACTTTTTTATAAATTTCAACATAACGCGTTAACCTGTCAAAATTCCTAGACTTAAACTACATAACAATAAAATAGTACACTACACTTACACTAATACTTTCATATATCACACAAGCAGGTCAACTAAAATCGTATTAGAAATGAACTTGCCTTTGGTAATTCCTTTGGGGGTTTTTGATGTATTCCTCCCATATGTATGACACTTGGTGGTACTGGATAATTTCCTTCCCAAATCGGATTAACATTTAACAATAACATATCAACATTATTTTTTAAAACGCTTAGAGGCGGAGTGTCAGGACCAAATATACTTTGAATCTGTTTGTTGTAATTTTCCTCGGCGGAACTTAAAATGTATCGAAACCGAAAATGTTTGTATAGTTCAGTCACTTTTTCCCATAAATTTAAATTATATAATCTTTGACGAAACAGGTTGTGGTACAATAAAGGATGCGTTGGTGCTCCCATTATCTCATAGCTTCCTATAAATGGTCCAGCAGAGCTTACTAAAATTGTCGGTGCCTTGGTGAATCCCAGTGCAAATATAAGCTGCTTCCAAAAGTATAAAATCAAACTGTTGCTTTTTATCGATAATAAGGTCTTGAATATCCTTCATCTTCATTTGTTTTTCAAATATGTTGGGAATAATTTTAGCCGTGATCAAAACTTGATTTATCAAATCATCCTCATTTCCGGTAATAGTAGGAATAGCCTCCTGCATAAACTTGTATGTTATATCATGAACGTCAATTTCTCTTAAATTTTTAGGAGCAGTGTCATTTTTAAAATAAGGATCTGGAGTTATCACTGTGACTTCGTGTCCTCGCTTAACTAACTCAATTGTTAGTGTCGGAAATACTATTTGATGACTTATTGATGGAAATGGATATATTGCCAAAATTCTTGCTGCGTCAATGCTAATAACTACTGCATAAAAGAAGAACAATAATTTTGTTATCAACATTTTAATATTTCGGTAGGAATTAGTTATGACAAATGATTCAATGTACGTAAAATCAGTCTTATATATCAGTTCTTATGCGAAGTTTACATAATATTACGATATCTTACAAGCGTCTTATTGTCCTTGTAAAAACATAATGTGTGGCAAAGACCCGACTTCTGAAGTTATTATGTAGAATTTTTTTTTAGTTCTTTGAAGTTGGATTTTGCTTTTTATTAAAGGTCTAATTTTTCAACCGTTTTGAGTGGACTAAAGAATATAACAAGCTCGAATGTCTGTCTATATCAAATAGTTAGATTAAAATTCATCTACTTTTCCACCCTTAGGGGTAGAATTTTTTCTCAAATTCGTATGATACCACCTTATAGCTATATTAAATAGCAGCCTATTTAATAAAAAATGAGTTCATAAGTAAAATGAGTTCACAATTGACGAAAATATCGAGTCACATATACACAAAAAAGTACATACAGTTGAATTTCTCCTTTTTTGAAGTAGGCTAAAAAACTACATATTTTTTGTTGATAAGATTAGTAAGAAATTGTATTTTCAGCCCGGTAAGTACTAAATGTACTATGACTAAAAATGTTGCGTTTACTTCATACATATTTCGTTACTTATATACTTTACTGCCTCTGCCTAACAAAATATTTTCTCGATGATGCAATATTTAAAATAGTTAAAAGTTTTTTTAATTGTGTTTTCGTAGCAGTTAATGAATGTATATTTTTTGTAAGCGATGTTTTTTGTCGCATTCGTTAACACTTTTTTGCTTTGTAAGAATGATCAAAATAATGTATACTCTTTATAACATAGCTGTTGAGATAAGATAAAACAGGAAATATTATATTTCGATAGTATGAAACTAAAATTTATTTAAGTACTTACGACATATTAATAGTAAATTCATTCATCAAAGTCCACTGCTGAACATAGGTCTCCCCCATAGATTGCCCCATATATTTGTCTTGGTTTCCAAGCTGGACGGCCGCAGTTTAATAATAGTTTTGAGTCGTCATTATGAAGATCCCGCAGGATAATATAACTGCAAACAGTGGGCCGGCATGAAGTACCGTCTCGATCTACTCATTCCAAGTTTTTTTTTATACCTATTTAGTCTTCTCTGGGAAGTAATTGCAGAACTGTATGTCTCTCGAAATGTTGACGCCAAGGATTCCGATGCTGGCTCAGGCAGCAAGAGGAGTGCCCTGAAATTGAGGAGACGTGACAAAGGTGTTCTTGCCCTCAGTGTACGTTTCATAAAGCAAGCCCGATTAGACAAACATAGATAAATAAAATATTTGAAAGTGCTACTTGGTTACATTATTAACATAATTATTACAACCTTTCACAAGTCCACTGCTGAACTCTCCTAATCAACACCACTAAACACGGGATTGAGCCACCTGCATCCATCTACTTCCTGCTTATCTTACCAGGTGGTTACTCCATCTAGTGGGGGGCCATCCTACACTTCGGTTACGGGAACGAGGTTGTTACTTGAGAACCTTTCTTGCCCATCGGTTGTCGGTTCTTCGAGCTATATGAGCGGCCCATTGCCACTTTAGCTTACTAATCCGTTGGGTTATGTCGATTACTCTGGTTCTATTGTGGATATCATCATTCTTACGTCTATCATGCAGAGAAACTCCGAGCATAGCCGTTTTCATCACTTTATGAGTGACTTTGATCTCAGATTCATATGTCATCACTGACAACATGGACTGGTTTTATAGGTAATCTCGTTTTCAAGTTCCCTGACGAGATACAATAGAATAAAATAGTATGGAATTTATATTCATTTTCTCATCACAAACTGGTACAGAGTTATTGATGACAAACATGTTGAACTATAAACTATCAACGTATTGAACCCAAGTTTATGAGATACTCGTGGCTAATAAAGGTAATATGCAATACCTGTTCTATAGGTCACCAGGTCCCACCACGCGGATTGTACATCTTTAAATTACACGTTTGTATAGTATATTGAAGAGATCATTACATTCATTGAATTAGTTATAAATAAATCGATGTTTAGTAAAATGAAGGATTAATATAACAAAGCCAATTTATATATTGTTATTTAGAAGTGTCATAATCTGCCGAACGCTGCCTAGCCGATTTAAATCCGTCGATTAACCTCTCGGTTGAAGTCGTACTATTTGTCTTAGGTAAACATACTCGTCGACAACTTCGAGCGTAATTCTCTCAACAACTAGCGCCATAGGTGTGACATTGCGTTACAAATGACGTTTGTTTTATTCATGTTCATTTTAAGATTTATCCGTTAAGAGACACTATTGAGGTCATTGGGCGTAGTGCTTAGGTCCTCCAGCGATTGTATCGTTGGCAAATCCAAGGTCACTGATGTTCTTGCCAATGATGTTAATACCGTATCTTTTCGAGTCCAGTAGCTTGAAAACGTCTTCCAATGTAGCAGTGCAGAGTTTCGGGGATATAACGTCACCCTGTCTTACACCTCGGCTACCCCATACCGAACCCAGTAAGGGACATTTTTATCAAAAGCAGTTTTTTTCCTATATTCCTAACACTATTGTAAGCTCCGTCAAATTGTAAAAACACCTCGGAATAGAAAAAAAACAACCTTGTAAAAAAAAAGGAGGTGAGAATAATATAGCTATCTTATTTTGTATTAAAAGTCATATGTATGAAAATTTCAATACAAGAATTTGTGCTCATTTTAGGATTTCATCTATGCTAATAATTACACAGTTATAATCACATAAATTGACATTTGTCACTTTACATACATGACTGTCTTAATGTTTACTATGACTATAACTATGTATACAAACATCGTTTTAAAAATAAGAAAAAAAAAAGCTGATTTAAAATAATTGTAAAAAGATCTTTATTCCGTAGCGTAAATAACTCTGTATTGTAGGAGTAAACTCGCACGAACTGTTTTTTTAGTTGTTTTTTTTATTTATAATTAAATTAAATCCAAGCTTTAAGAGGATAGTCCCTCATAGCATAGCAATGGCCAGTGCAAGGTTCTTTGTGAATCAAAGACATTTAAGTAGTGGTAATAGACCGGACATCAGCAACAGAATCAGTCTCTTACTTATGTCCTATAGGATATATTTCGGATTAGTGTCATTAAGTCTTAGTGACATCGTCAAAAGCTCAAGACGAATTCGTTTCCTAAATTTAAAAAATATTAAAATAAAATATGCCTGATTGTGGATTAAGGTATTGTAAGTCCCGATATTTAGCAAAAACTTGATTTCTGTTTATTATCGCAAGTATTAGGTCCTTACATATGAAATTAGCGTTTTGTCGTACTGACCACTTTGATCTGAAATATCTCCTCTTTGGTTAAGAATTCCAAATTCAAATTTATAAATTCATTTAGCTGGTACATTTGAGTTTTGAAAACAGTCATTCATTTGTTTTTTCCTCATTATTTTATTCTTTGGTGTCGCTTATTACCGCACAATAGAAAACATGAAATATCGGTATATTTTCGAGTACGAGTTCTACTGTGGCACCAGTGCTGCAGAAACAGATCGAAGGATTAATGATGTGTACGGCGCAGGTGTCGCAAAAGAAAGCACGGTACGTTTTTGGTTTCAACGTTTTCGTTCTGGAAATTTCGGCCTTCAGAACCAACCCCGTGGACGGCCGGAGACTAAAGTGGAAAAATGAAGAATTAAAGGCTATTGTGGAAGCGGATCCATCACAAAGCACTTCAGATATAGCTGTAGGCTTTGGGGTAAGTGATAAAATTGTACTTGATGCAAATCGGGAAAGTAAAAGAACTTGAACGATGTGTACCTCATGAAAATTGAGTGAATCGAACTTGCAAACACGCGTCGTCTGCTGAGTTACTTTGCTCAACCGACACAATAATGAAGGGATTTTAAATCGAATCATTACTTGTGTTGAAAAGTTGATACTGTACGATAATCGGAAACGCTCGTCGCAATGGCTGAACCCTGGAGACCTACACAAATCCTGCCCTAAACGAAAATTGAGTCAGAAAAAGTTACATGTGAGTGTTTGGTGGACTAGCGCCGGTGTCGTTCACAACAGCTTTCTAAAATCTGGCCAAACGATTACGGCAGATATCTATTGTAAGCAACTGCAAGCCATGAAGGAAGAACTAGCTGCTAAACAACCGAGATTGGTCAATCGCTCTAGGCCACTGCTGCTTCACGAAAACGCAAGACCACACACTACACACCAAAAAACCACTAAGTTAGATGAGCTATATTTGGAATGTCTGCGACATCCACCGTACTCCCTGGACCTTGCTCCAACAGATTACCATTTTTTCCGGAATTTGGACAACTTCTTACAAGGAAAAAATTCAACTCCGATGCGGCAGTCCAAACCGCTTTCAAAGAGTTTATTGATTCTCGCCCCCATGGTTTTTTTAATAAAGGGATCAATGAACTACCTATGAGATGGCAAAAGTGCATACATAACAACGGTGCATACTTTGATTAATTAAATATATTTTACAAAAAAAATTGACTTTATATTCTTCCCGTACAAAACGCCAATTTCATATGTAAGGACCTAATATAATGTATATTTACCCCACAAATTTAAAATTTTATTATTTCTGGTAGATTGTTCTAGACCATTTATCATTATTGTAATAAACGCTCTCTGTTATCTAGTAACATCACCAAATTAGCTAGTGATTGACAACGTTTATCGATTGGTGCTGTTGATAAAAATATATTATACAGGATGCAGATTTAATCATCTACAATATTTAAGGAGGTGAAACAGTAAGAGATACTATACCCATACCAATAAAGAAATCGGGTAGGCCTGTGTCGGGGCACACGGCCGTTGGTATTAACGTGAAACGTCTATATCAGCCAGTACAACCAGCCAAAAAGATAGCCTACTTTTTAAAAATTTTATATAATTCTACAACATCATGAGAATTGCAGATGCGTTGCCGGCCTTTTTAAAGGAGTAAGCTCGTATCTTGAAGGTCTCTAACTCGTATCGGTCCATAAAAATCGCCGATGGTAAACGATTCCTAAGAATGTGTGCCAAGCATCCAAATGATGTGGATGGTAACGTAAGTTTTGTCGCGATGTATGTTGGTGAAGTTTGGTGGCTGAAAATAATACGAACAATTCCTCAGAGCACTTCCCGTGGTAAATACGATAGAAAATGCATAGGGATGCAACATCTCTAGGCAGCGCCAGTGAATCGAGCCAATCAAAGAAAGCTGGGTTGTCTACGATTCGAGCTGCTCTGCTCTCTATGCGGTCAAGTGGAAGGAGCTCACACTGGGGAGCCCCGGCCCAGAGATGAGAACGGTATTCCATGTTAGGCCGAACCTGCGCTTTTAAAGTTACAAACGGTGTGCAAGCATGAAATACTGTCCCGCTTTAATGAGTACGCCAAGCTTTTTAGAAGCCAATTTAGCTTTCTCTTCCAAATGACCATGCTACTGCAGGTCATTCGATATGTCGACGCCGAAAATTCCGCTACTGGCTGCGGCAACAAGGGAAGTGCTTTAAAATTGAGGAGATACGACAAAGGCTTAGCGGTAAACGCGCAAACTTGAGAACGTGCGACTTTTAAGTTCAGTGCATTCCTAATATATGTTAGATTTAAAGTGTATTTTTGTAAAAGAAACGAATTTGAAAAACATGGAGGCGCTCTCTTATTGAATTTGACGTTTCGCGATGTGCCTTCAACAACGACCGACCAATCATATGCTATTATTATAGCGTCTAATAGACCTAGTGACGTCATCCAAGATGCCACCAATGTGAATTGATTCTTAGTTATTGGAAATTAAATATTTTATTTCATGACATTTCATTTCATTCATGACGTTATTCATGACTTAAAAAGTTTATATGATTTTTTGGTGTAATGGGAGTCATAATAATTAGATTTATGCAATAAAAAGCATGCATATTCCTACTATTATTATATAAAAAGCATTACAAACTTAGTAACCTTCAACAACATTATCGATACTTTGATGTCGAAACGGTAACATTCCTAAAACGGGTTTGTACCTTACATTTATTAGCGTCACCTACTGAGGAATAGCTGAAATGTTTTCCTAATAAATATTCAGCGTAGTTTTGCTATGTTTAGGTAGAGGGCGTCACACACGCGCGAGCTCAAAGTTTTTGTATGCAAATGTTCCCTACGTCTACCGGTACCTACTACTCGGTAATGTCTTTGTGCCAACTGCACGTGTAATATAATACAGGAGTAAAATAAAACTTTCCAGCGAGGGAGTCTGAGAAACGGCTACTACATCCAAGGAAGGCAGCAGGCACGCGAATTTCCCATCCCACACATAATTTACCGACTTTAAATAAAATAAAATATTGTGCTGTACTTTATCAACAAATTATATCGAATCTATTCCGATTGCAGCTAAAAACTACAAAATCTTCATTTTAACGGTGAGTTGATGGAATAATAAAGAAATAAAAAAAAATTGAGCCACGTTTAGAGACATGCATGGTTCGCCCTATGAGATAAGCATACGACTACTCGTAGGAGTAGTCAGGGAGTTTTGAATGCCATATAACTACTGTTCTATGCCGTGTATTGAGACATGCATGGTTCGATCTTTGAGACAATCATACGATTACTTGTAGGGGTAGTCATGGAGTTTTGTACATCATATAACTACTGTTCTTAGCCGTGTATTGAGACATGCATGGAAGTATAGATCTGCATTTCTATGTTAAACTTAAGTAAATCTCATATCGAAAAACTTTCAATGACTTTGAATTTCGTTGATTTCTATAACAGTTACGTTTATGCAATAGCCAATCATTATTTAGACATATATCTATTTATTGACTAAATATTCCTATGCACTACCTTCTAGTTTTAAACGAAAATTTTGTATAATTATATCAACATATCAGCCAGGTCTAAACCCCCCATATGTTTATTGTCCCCGCGAACAATTTTCGGACAATCAACTTCAATTTTTTGTTTCTGCTCTTTACAATACCTTATTATTTTTGTACTGGTTCACATCTAACAAATGAGCTCATAAGAGTTACAGGTTTATAATTATTTCAGCGTACAATAACTAATTTGTTTGCATCACAAACAACTTGTGAAAACGCACCCCTCTGTTTTTTCTTCATCGACTTTTCATTCGGTAAAAAATTTCCAGCTCCTCTGATCCTGTGCTACGTATCGTACCAAGATCAAAGACACCATAGTTTTCTTTAATAGGTAAAAAAGCTCTGGCGATGAGAATAAATTATCACAAAATATAGTTGCTGCCTTCTTTTGTATGGTCTGAGTCAAGGATATAACTATTTGTGCTCCAAATCCAAGTGAAGATTCTTGCTCTGTAAACTTATGCAAACGAAAGGTATCTTCTCCTGCATATAAAACGAAATCATAAATCATCCCACTTACACCATTAATTTTAAAACCCCATTTATTTGGCTTGTCTTTCATATACTGTTTTCTGCTTCCTGCTTTTCTGCCCTTGTAGGGTATCATCATCTCGTCTATACTAAATTTATTCTCGTTTTCTTGCTTTTAACAATTTCTTCGGATTTTTGCCGCTATGGGTCTTACTTTGAAATATCTGTATGGGTCCTGCAGGTTATTGTCGGTAAAGAGTAAAAATCTGCGGATTTGTTGGTAACGTTTTAACGTCATTATGTCCGTTATGTGGCCGCATCGAAACCTATTGCTTCAATAGTCCAGATAGCATGGCATTTCAGCAATTCCCATCAGAATATGAATACAACATATGAAAAAATGTAATCTATCATATTTTTTTTTAGGATATAGTTATAAAAATAAAATAAATTATTACTGAATAAAAGAGAACATAAAATTGTCTTGTGCCTTAATACAAATGCCACATAAGTGCTTAAAATGTTACTTAATTTTTAATATTGTATTATGATTGCATTTTTTAAAAATAGTAATATAATGTTGAATAATCAATTGTATTGTGAATTATCTGTTAAATAATTTCTACTTAATCAAATGTTCAATACAGAACATTTAATCCATAACTTTTTTTTAGAAATAAATAGCAAACTCAACTTTAAAAAAATCTCAAATTATTAAAGCTTTAAATGGAATAAAAAATCACACAGGTGGGTAATTTCTTTTTTGTTCTTTTCGGTTCAATTTTCATATTCTTCTGAGTGATGCTCGCTAGCTCTTCTTTCCCTTTTTAATTAATCTGCCAGTTTTAATTTCTCAGTCAGCTTCTAAAAAAATTTATTGTGGCCTCTTCTCGTCTTTGTCATATTATAGTTTTCATTAGTTGGAATTCTAAAGTTAATAATCGAAACTGAAACGTTTTATATGACCTCACGGAGAGACTTAACTTCGACGTTATTGCTCCCGAGAGTCCAACTCGCTATCCCTTTCTTTCACACCATCATCCGGACGTCCTTGATGTAGCATTACTTAAAGATATCCGGCTTACTATTAACTCAATCGAAACTGTCATCGAATTATGCTCGGACCACAGGCCGGTCAAATTACAACTGGGCCGGTCGGCAGGTGAGGTCCCTCAGACCAAAACCAACGTCGACTGGCGTAAACTCGATGTCAAACTCTAGTCTACAAATTCGCAGCATTTAAACTCCATACCGGACAAGATTGACTCGCCGGAGGAAGCCAATAGGGCGATTAGCGTTAAGTACAAGAAAATATAATAAAAAGATCATTAGCAATTCGTCGCAAATGTATGGTACCCTTTCCCGATGACGTTAATTTCAAAAATCCTATATAACAACAACGGTTACTACGTTACCACTGATAAGACGCTTCGCTAGAGTAAATCCTTTTTACCGTTTACCCTTGATCTGGCCAGTATTTTATAGTCGCGCCTACACGACCAATCCTGACATACGACCGGCCTCGGGCGTGTATCTGCATGAATTCCTGTAACAAACCGCTCCCTCCGCTCGTCTATCCTGACCAGACTTACTGTCCCTACAATTTGGGCATTCACTCACTCATACGCAAGGCGATTACGTTTGACCACATGCAAACTAACACTAGCTAAGGCATCCTTTTGACCAGCCATCATCTCATATGACATCATGGACCTGTTCCTAACACCATAGGTCACACTGTGTATAGAATAAAGACCCATACAAACCGATATTTAAATGGTAAATGCCACCATCATCCTTCAAAGTTAGCTACCGTGGGCAAATCTTTGTTACAGAGAGCACGAGGGATCTGTGACAGCAAACACCTGGCCGCCGAGCTTCAGCACGTCAAGCAGGTTCTGCATGACAACAAGCTTCGGGTCCCGCGCCTACGAGTACGTCACAGTGATCGAGTGAAGCCGGCCACAGTCGAGCGTGTGCCTGCTGTACTACCATATGTCAGAGGTGTCACAGACAAGATTGGCTAAATATTGAAGCGAGCTTCTATTAGAACATTCTTCAAGCCGCCGAAGAAGATTAGTCAGTTCTTACCATCCGTCAAGTGCAATATTCCTTTACAAGATGCAAGAGTGTACAAGCTTGATTGTGAATGTGGTCTCTCATATATAGGGCAAACAAAACGATCAATAAAAACCCGCGTAAAAAAACACATAGCTGACGTGAAGCACCAACGTTCCGGGAAGTCTGCAGTTTGTGATCATATCCTAGATCATAAACCACAAATTCTCGCGAAAGAACATCGATTCTTGCCAAAGATGATACGTGAGGCTATTGAAATTAAAAAACATCCAAATTTGAATAGAGAGGGAGGCTGGGTACTACCACCTGCTTGGGATCCTGTAATTAATAAAATTAAAACTAAACCCAAGCATACCACTGCAAGACTTCAAGACACAGTAAGTTCATTCTGCGTAGATCGGACCAAAATTAATAATTAAAAAAGCTGAAGGTACTCCGGGTTAACTCTGACATCGGGACGTCAATCACCTCAGTCCCCCGTGACCATGGGTGCTGTAAAGCACCCGAAACGTCGGGAATTAATAAAAATAAGTTATTAAACGCGATATAATCCGTAAAAGTAGTTTTATTCAATGCTATTAACAAATCAAATCATTTTCTATCTAAGCGTTTATACTCTATATCCGAGTTTCGATGGTCTGGGTTAAAACGCTAAATTGCGTTGAATTTTTACTCACGGTTGACTTATGCGGCATTACCAATAATCGTGATAAAACGCCTCCTTTATGTCCACATATGTACCTACGCATTCATGGTCGGCGGTTAAGGGTACTTAAACATACTTTGTATAATAATAATTACGGAGTAATAACACATTTGGTCACTCTTTCCGCCAAGTTTTCCCGAAAAAATCATTATGTATGGTGTGCCAAGACACAGAGAAATCATTTAAGTTATCTAATTGTTACACACAGTGATCACATTGCCGCAATGACTAGCAACAAATTGTTACCCTATCTTCATCACTTCTTGTGATACGATCTATTGTAGAGACAACGACTATCAGGTCGTTCCAAGTTGACCAACAGTATCTCTACGAGACAAAGGCCTTCTACCACACCATCAGATGTTCATCACTCCTGAATGACTCACAAGTAAATCGCAGTTACAACTACGCACTAATTTGTGCAATGCGACCAAATAGTAATAACAAGTGACTAGTAGCATGAACGTACTACTTCAAATAGGTCAATTCAAAGGAAACTTTACATCACAAAATAAAATGTCCAAGAGCCATAACCTTTTTAATTGTTCGTTACGCAACAAATGTATACTACACTTCATTTTATTTTTACGAGCACTCATCACTATGTTCAGTCATCCCCGTTACATCTGAACGACGACTAAACTAGATCTGACCAGTATTTTATAGTCGTGCCTACATATATATATACATATATATATATAAGTCAATTCATGATGAATAATTTTTTTTGTAAAAAAATTCTCTATTCTTGTAGGCCCAGCGGTACGCGTGCATTGTAGCAGCGCACCGCCTGGCAGGTTCGCCATGTAATGTCGGAAAGGTGTCAATGAAGGAGACGTGTTACTTGTTCTAGATCTTTAATTATACTACTCTATTATTGAAAAGGTCACAGCCCGTCGCTCGACGTTAATCCTTCAACTGAAAGGTCTTCCTTCGGCTGGCTTCTTAATCCGGCTGCGAAGGTCCAAACTGAAAGGGTCCAATCAGACGGGGATTAGTCTTTCATAGACGTTCTACCTCGAAACTGAAATCCCACCACGTTGGGTTCGGGAGCAACGAGGTGGATGCGACCCCCCCGTGAAGGAGTGTCACAGTGTGCCCTTTTTCAAAAGAAAGGTTAGATGACTAAGATTACGGGTCCTCTTGAAATGGTCCATGTCTTGACGTCACGTAGTGAACTGTATTCATAGGTGGTGGAAGACACTTTGGGAAATAACACAGCAATTTATCTTCGAAATTTCCCCACAAGAGTGCAATGTTGAATTTCACTAATTTCCTATCACTTCCCTATGCGTTCTTTCTTGCTGTAAATATAAACTGGTAGCTGGTCCCGAACGATTTGTCTAGTTACCAGTTTACTGAGCTACCTCAAAGATATACGCGAAAGAGAACCGCGCACCGCGCACGGTTTTACAATATTTTAACATCGATTTTTACTATTGCACTCCCACATTTTTCCTAATATATTTATTCATATAAAACATACAGTTATACTATTTATACATAATAATAGCACAAAAAGGTCTTAATATTATGACGTATATCAAATTATAATCACATAAAAACTTTTTAATTTATTTAACAAAATATGTCTATTTTACAACACATTTTCAAAGTTTAGAAATCTTAAATATGTAACACACAAGATTGAAACAACTATCTTTATTAATAAACATGAATAACTTAACTAATACAATAGTTTAATTCACCATTTTACAATTATTTTTCAATTAAAAACAACTTTAATTTTCTTATATAAACTATCATTATTTCACTACCTTTAGCACAAATTCAAACACTTTCAACACTTATGACTTATTTTTACATACATTACTGAAATTTGCACAAATTAATAAAAATTTTTTTCGTATTTATTTCACACAGTTTTGCGCTCAGTTCACATCTCACACAATATGAACAACCGATGTCCAGACGACGTTAATCACATGGGTAAGAGACTAATGCCTTACTTGTCTAAATTACATCTATCTCTGTTCATTATGAAACACTACGGTTTACTTATGTTATATCCTTATCAGTCATAATATTTCTTATCTATTATCACAAAAAACAAAATTAATCTCAAGTGCTAAAATATATTTCCATCTAAAATAAGCATATAATTTAATATGATACTTCTATTCGTGTTGCACAGCTGATAACTATGTAACACATAACTCTAAATTAATTCAAAAACAAACTTTCATGAAATTAACGCTCGACCGGGGAATCGAACCCCGAACTTTCGTTCGACATTATATTGAATCTGTTTACTTCTAACATTGATTATTTCTTAAGAAGTGCTTGTCAAAATGAAATAGCAATTTTTTAAACCATTAAAATTGTTCATTATTTTTCACAGGAATAAACTAAATAAACTGTTTTATAAGCGCGTCGCCAACAATCTCCGCCCTGTGCGTCAGCACAATCATTTAGGAGGCGTCGCGGGTACCAGGACTACTAATCTGGACGTAGGTCTCCTCGAGATCCCTACGTCAACCACCCTAGTGTGACCGTCCTTTCCTGGTAATGTCCTGAGAATCTTGCCTCGCGGCCATGTATTACGTGGTAACGAATGATCTATTATTAAGACAATATCGCCCACTTTCGGTTCTATGAACTTTCCATTATCGCCCGTTCGAGGTATTAAAGCAGGCATGTACTCCTTTAACCATCTCGTCCTAAAATTGTCGGCTAACCACTGAGGGGTTTCCTAGCTGAGTTGACCTGTCAGGTGTCGCTCCATAAATAACCCAGGTGGACGATCTCCACATGAGCGCCCGAGAAGAAAATGATTGGGTGTCAAACCCTCTTCAGGACTATCCATATTAATTGTAACCAAAGGTCTGGAATTTATGGTGTGCTCTACTTCCAAGAGTAATGTATGCAGAACTTCCTCTCGTGGACTTCTTTCTTTGAGCGTTGCAGTCAACGCAGTCTTAATCGATATTATCAATCTTTTCCAAGCACCCCCCATATGTGGTGCTCCGGGTGGTATGAATTTCCAATTAATATATTTTCTACAAGACTCACCTTTCATGCTATTATAGCACTCCTCGCATGCTTGTGTTAATTTCTTATTCGCAGCTTTGAAATTCGATCCGTTATTGCTATATATAACGGCTGGTTTTCCTCTTCTGGCGATAAATTGCCTTAACGCCATTATCATTGACGCTGGTGTCAATGAAGCTGCTAATTCCAGATGTACTGCTCTGGTGGTCAGACACGTGAATACGAGTAAAACACCCCAACGTTTTTCATGTCGCCTTCCGATAGACAAACTCATAGGTCCAAAATAATCTACGGCTGAACACGTGAAGGGTGGCTCGTGATGGGCTATTCTCTCCAGAGGAAGGTTTCCTTGTGGCACGATCTGCGGCTTTGACCTGTATGTCCTACACCACTGACAGTGGTGTGACACACTACGAACTATATTACGTAAGTTCAAGACTAAAAATTTTTGGTTCACTTCATTCATCACCGTTTGGTAATTGGCATGTCCGAAATGATGATGAACTTCTCTCATCATCATTTTAACGATTTCGTGTTTACCATCTAAGACGACAGGTTTTCTACTTACCTCTGTCAAATTAGACTTGAAAGGTAAAAACCCCGTTCAAACGAAAGAGGTTATCTTCTCTAAAGATAAATTCTTTCAACGCTTCTGCCCATTTTTAAGCATTTTATTTCTGAGTGGAAACACTCGTATTGAACGAACTTCCAAATTACTAATTCAGCCCTTTTCAAAAGTGCTATCTCCAATGCATTATCGGGTCCTTTAACCGACTTTGCAAAAAATTCGTGGAACACATTACCGACTTTTCCAATGGATTGTCGGATCCTTTAACCGACTTTCCTAATATCTTAAATCTGCTTGTAAAGTGCGTGCAGTTGCCCCAAATAATTGCTGCTAAGTCCTTCGTAGTCGGGTAGTCTTAACTGCTCTCACTTTCTTAGTGTGTTTACGCTTTTTGGTGATTTTTCTTCACCCGTTTCTAAGCTTTCTTTTATGTACACTTGCTTGGGCCATAAATCAGGACTTAGCCTGAGGAATTCAGGCCCTTGAAACCAGCGATGACTTTCATAGAAGGAAGGAAAACTTCTAGTGGTGTCATCTGCCACGTTTTGTGACGACGGTACCCATCGCCATTCACATGGCCTACTGTGATCTTCGATCTCAGCCAGTCGATGAGCAACGAATGGTTTTAAAGCACGAGGATCTGACTTAATCCACGCCATCACTGTACGTGAGTCCGTCCAGAATACTCATATCTGTGTATTCTGGATGTTCGGATATCTCATATCTGTTCTCTTCTTTGACTGATGCAGCTAATCGGCTGCCTTTAAGAGCTGCTTGTAATTCAAGACTTGGAATGGAAATCGGCTTCAACGGCGCTACTCTTGCCTTAGCGGCGATCAGCGTGATTCGCCTCTCTCCTCGCTCGTCCGTGGTGACATAATACACCGCGGCGGCGTACACTCTTTCACTAGCGTACGTGAACGTATGTAACTCCCCCCTGCCGACGCCTTCAGCAACGGGTCTAGGTACTTCTAGATGACCTAATTTCTTTACTTCCGATAACCATATGCACCATAACACGTCCAATTCGTGTGGAACTTGATCATCCCAAGGGATGCCTAATCTCCATGCTTGCTGAATCAGCGACTTTCCTTGTTCTGGGTGATGCGAGTCCTAAAGGATCGAAAACTGACATCACTGCACTCGTTATCTCCCTCTTCGTAGGCGGTCGTAAACCTTCTTTTACCTCCGTAGGTGAATTATGAAGACTGAAGAAACTTAACGTATCTCGTTTTATATTCCAAATCAAACCAACCTCAAGTGCGCTCTGCGTGCTCCCTATCGCCTAGGAAAGCACGCTCGCTTTTATATTTATCTTCCATTTTACATAAAACTTCAGGTCGGTTACAAGCCCATCCCCTTAGTTGAAAAGAAGCGTGTTTATATAATTTATACATATCGTTTACTATCATTTCGGTCGTCGTCACGTCGGGAAATGCCTGTAGATAGTCATCCATATAAAAATTGCTTTCCGTCGCGGAAGCTGCTCCTGGGTAGATATGTGCGTTATCTTGCGCATTTCTATTTTTCACATAAATAGCGGTGCATGGAGATGACGCCGATCCAAATATAAGTGACGTCATTCTATACTCTTCTGGTGGCGCTTCACAATTGTGTCGCCACAGAAATCGGAGACTGTCCATGTCTTCCTCGCGAATTTTTACCTGCAGGAACATCTTTTTAATATCTGCCATTACTGCCACGCTTCCTTCTCTGAATCGTAGCAGAACGCCGAATAATGACTTCAAGAAGTCAGGTCCGGTCAACAATGCATCATTAAGACAACGTCCGCTTGTCCTTGCGGCTGCGTCGAAAACAAGTCTTATCTTCTTCTTCTGTGGATGCGTCACCGCTAAATGAGGAAGATACCACGTGCGTGGGGAAATGGAAATACGGTTGTCTTTCTCTGCGTAAGCGTTTACGATACGATTTTCGACTTGCTTCTCATATTCTTTCTTCTATTCGATATTTTTATCGAGTTTCTTTTCGATATTGATCAGGCGACTTTCAGCCTGCGCTCTATTCGGCGGCATGCATTCTTCATCAGTACGCCGTAACAAACCAGCTTCGTATCTGTTGTCAGGTATACGACGTACAGTTTTATTCAAAATATTTAACGCTCGTTCTTCTTGGTCGTTCATTGGCTTACGCGCAAATACGCCCAAAGACTCCAAACTAAAATAATCCTTTATTAACTTCTCCATATCCTCCTCCTTCTTGAGGGAAATGTGGTTAACGATTTTGATTGGTTTAATGCCACCTGTCATGTGACCATGTAAAACCCATCCAAGTTTGGTGAACGATGCCACAGGTAGGTACTTACCTCCTGAAATTAATTCACGAGTAACTATGAGATGCCAATTATCCTGACCAATTAATATGGTAGGTCTGGATCTTTCTTAATTAACTAGTCTTTAATCGGTGTCAAATGAGGATACCGTCGCAATAATTCTCGGCTCACCGATTGTGGAGAGAGATTAAGTGTCTTAATTGTTTGTACACTTATATCCTCTAAGTCACTTGTGAAAATTCCTTTAATTTTAATATTCAAGCGATACGAACTACTTTCATTAATTCGCTTGCCCCCTATGCCTTCAAAACGTAATTCTTCTTTGGGCCCGCGGGGCGCTAACTTCTGAGCCATCTGCTCCTCTATGAGTATCATGGTTGAGCCTTCAAACATGAGCTGTGGTCTTAACCTTTCCTTTAGATCCATACAACTCGACTGGTATAATCTTTAAATATACACATGCCAGTGCATTTACTGTATTCACAGTCGTAATTTGAACCTCTTTACTTCCCTCGTCTCCTTGCGGCGAGTTATTTTTATTGGGGTATCGGTGCAAAATTCGATGACGAAAGCTCGCCGCCATAATATTACACTATTAAGACTCAAACGGCATAGGACAGGAAAAATCTCCTCTATAATGTCCCAATTCCGTGGGATAGTAAGGTCAAATACCTGGGGGTAACTCTAAATAGTTGTATGAGCTCCACTCATCACATTGAAGCTGTTAAAAATAAGGCAAAATTTGTAATATTTCGTCTTTCCGGTCTAATTCAAAAACGCAGTAAGCTGTTGTACCGTTAGGGGTTAAGAAGTAGGTGGGTTCTTAAAGAAGTCAAGGTTTATAGTTAATTTTTTTTTAATTTATCTTACTTCCGCACACGTAAAATGTAAGTTTCTATGAAGGGGATCACTGGCCTGACGTAGGGGGCGAAGTCCGAGCTCTGTTAACTCAGGGTCGTAGACAGCCAGCTAGTAGAAGGAGCCGATGATACCCAAGCCCGACGTTGATGATGGCCGTTAGCAGGAGGGTAGGCCAACACTCCGTTAGCTCACGGCACGGCATGCAGGTAGCCCTTAGGTAGTAGGTAGATCCTGGAATCTCAGACGGAGGCCAGCATTAGGGAAACTTCCTATAGCACTGTATGCGCCCTAGTCAAATTCCAGCACCCCTTCTAGGAAGTTAAAAATTCCTAAAGCTAAGCACTAAGCAGCCTCAGCAGAAGAGATAGGAACTAAGCAGAACAGTTACAATGTATAAATAAATAAGAACTCACCCCAGCGGGATCAACTGCACTTGAATAATTTAAATTTTGGATGTAGGTAGCAAGTTCAAAGGTCGTTAGTTTAGGCTCACGCGCGTTGCGATGGTTCACGGTGCACGGATTAAATTAACTATTCTATGACTCCGTAGAATAATTATTTTAAATTAACAATATGTAATAATTTATTAGTTTTTATTTTTAGATTAGAATATTATATTACTATTATCTATTTAAGATTATATCTATATTATTATATATTTAAGATTAATTAATTATAACTATTTGTACGATGCATCTGAATACCTGCATTCAGATGCATCGTTCTAATCCATAACTGAAGAGGATTTGCGTAGTCTTTAGTAGTGAAATCCGTCTATCTGTTTCTAGTCTATTTATTTTGTATAAGTTACAAGTTTTAGGTCTTTTATGTGCCAATATCCTATAGATTTACCGGTCATATCAGATAATTCGTACACAAGTGGCGATTTCTTAGTAATAATTTTGCATTTAGTGTATTTTGGAGCTAATTTTTTATTAAAGTATTTATCTTTGTCACTTTGATAAAATGTCATCTTCCATACTATGTCCCCTACATCATATTTGGCAGGCCGACGGCGTAAATTATAAGTGTGACAATTTTTGGAATGTGCTTGTAGTAGAAGGGGTTGCCTTTGTCAAAGATACTAGACAGGCAACCTAAATTCTCAACATAAAGTCTCGAGGGTAAATAATGTCCTCGGACTCAGCATCAGCGTAGTGCGAACCACAAGAAACTAATTCTCTGCCATAGACGAGAAAAGAGTGTAGCCAGTTACTTCATTAACTGCACTATTTATGCGAACTGAATTTGAGGAATTAGTTTATCCACACTCTGTGATCATTTTCAATATATGTGGATATCATAGTAATTATTGTTTTATTATATCGTTCTGTGTTTACGTGTGGTGAGTATTTGGGCGTATAATGTAGGTTAGGTACTTTATATTTAGAAAGGGTGTTCTTTAGAATAGCGCTAACGAATTGTTTACTGTTGTCTAGAATTACGGTGGAGGAATTCCGTATACTAAAAGCCATTTTCTTCAGAATTCTACTTACTATTTCAGCTGTGGCTTGTTTATGGGAAATAAGAGGCAATATTTGCTAAAAGCAACATGTAACCACAAATATGTAATTTTAAAAAAACTGGGATTGCCAACACACTTACCAAGCGTGGAGACTATAGCAAATGTAGGGCAATCTTCAGGAGTTTAGTTTACCTCTATCGCTTCCTATATGGGGTTGTGGATGTTCTTATACTGTCACTACATAGTTGTCAAATTACGGGCTTATTCCCTTATGGAGTTGGAGTTGCTTCTAAAATGTGATCTCACTTAATAATTTCATACGTGCCTACGGCGCGGCGCCTTGTATGCGGGTTGCTCGTGCATGCGTGTTTTTAATCCGTGCTTATGGTGAAGGAAAATATTGGGAGGAATTTGTTTATGTCGTAGAGCCACGCTGCAGACAAATTTTCATTTATTTATTATTTATCG